>VXAY01000602.1:2148568-2209555 GCA_013399855.1 Oxyruncus cristatus | reverse complement strand
AAGGGGGGCCGGGGAGCGGGGAGCTGGTGTGTCTTTTTCCGTTTTCTTACGATAAAAAAGGGCTTTTTGGTGAAAGCAGGCAAGGTCGCGGAGTGCTGGGGCCCAGCGCTGTCGCCAGCCGGGGGAATGGGATTCCCGTGCTGTGTGGCAAGCGGGGAGGGACCGTGTGCCCGCCCCGCGGTCCAGGGAACCCCCGGGGCGAGCCAGAGGAGCTGCTTCTTTTTCCCCTTCCTTAAGTCCGTCGCAGCCGGTCGGAGCCCCATCCGCCGGGGATGTAAAGCCGGGGATGTTGTGCAGCCCCTGCTGACAGAGCCATCCCATTCCGCAGCCTGGCGGTGTAGGTTTTTACCCTCCTCATACTTCGTTAATTTTTAAGAAGTCCTCCTATGTCTCAGAGAAGCTGCTGTCGCCGATTATGTATTACTTGAGCCTTCCGAGAGCGAGGGCTGCCTCTGTGCCATGGCCGGGTCGCAGCAGCAGCAGCAGCACTGCCCGGAGACCTGAACCGCGGGGGTGGCAGACCTGAGTCCCCTCCAAAGCACTTTTTCTGAATAAGTTAACATGTCCTTTTTTCCATTATTGCGTCATATGACTCAGGGAACTGACAGACAGCTCTAATGATATTTTTTTAAGCTTAGGTTTTGGGACCCATATGTTCCTTTCTAAAGAAGGCTGAGTCTCAGGAGGCTCAAGTAATTATGGTCATCTGCTGTATCAGTGTGATTTATTTAGCCATACTATGTGATGTCCTACTCTTTGTGTTTGTGATTCTCTTTACATAAGCTCAGCCATTCAGGAATGGGAAATATACTCAAGTCTGAACAACTGAAAGTGAGCAATATTATAGGGCTATGTCATTCCAAAAGTTGTTATATTCTCTGTAAAAGGACTTACTGCATTGCAATGCACTTAGGCTTTTACATAGTTTTGGATGTAATTCTAATAAAATGACTGTACAACTCAAAAATAGTTGACAGTGTCAACTAAAGACTGTAATGCCTGAGTAAGCATAAAAAGGAGATACCTGATTTGTGTATACCCATAAAAAAATGATTTGTATGCAGTTCTGCCAGAAAAAATATGACCAATACTGCTGAGAAATAGTCCTGCCTGAACATGTTTCTTTGATTTCATTGCCTTAGCAGAAGCCCTCCATATGGCCATGTGATTGCTGCTGCTCCTGCTTCACGTGATCCAGCTTTCTGGCACAAAGGCTCAGAGCTCGTACAGATGATTGTTAAACATCATGAGACTCTGCAAGGTAGAGTAGGCAAGAGGAGGAGGAGGAAGCCAAGAAAAGAACTGTGTGGGAGTTGCACTGAAAAATGGATTTGGGAAAAAAAAAAAAATCCCTGAAGCACTGAATAAGCGGCTGGAGGGGTAGGAAGAAAATCAGTTGAGGATCATGTTCATAAGAGCAGTGGAGGAGGAAGAGAGATTAAGAGGATAAAAATGGCTGGTGGCATCAAAAGCATTATGGAGAGTGAAGAACTGGCTGGGGGGTCGAGCCAGGAAAGAGCAGTTGGTAGCATCCAAAAGAGCTGTTTCTGCGTGCCCAGCCTGCAAGGAAGCTAGATGGGTGAGGGACTGGGATATGGCCTGAGGGCCAAACAGGGTCTCTGTGGTCATCCCTTGTAATTTCCTGCAGAACATCAATCATGGGCTGTCACACAGCTGTTCCTGGGCCAGACCTGTGGTCTGTGTGTCAGACATGGTGTTCATGTTAGGAAAAGTCCTGATCCCTCTCTGGCAGATATCAAGTGAGGATAAATCCATTGCACTGATGGGCTAACTGGTTTAATTAATTGGGTACTCTCACTGTTAAGGTTGAACTGTTCCTCTTCAGGCTGAAGTTATTGAGTTTGAGCACTAATCTCTGGACTGTAAAATAACCTTATGTGCTATCCCAAACAAATCCTACCTGAGGGAGTGCAGACAGAAGCTGGACATACTGCTAAAGATGTAATTTCTTCAGTACTATTTTGAGAAAATTTAAACTGCAGAAATGAAGAACATGTTCAACTAAGAAGGGGAGTAGGCAGGCCAGGGAAATTGGAGCAGTGAAGACTGACAGAAGTGAAGGCTGAGTAGAGAGTAACAGCAGCTGAGCTTCTGTGTTACCTCATCAGAAAAAAAAATTCTCTTTTGAAATGAAATATTAAATATATAAAAAGTAGAATGAATACAGAAGAATACTGATAAATAAGGCACAAGGCCTAAAGAAAAAGGAAAATCAGTAGCTACCAAACATAATTGCCTTTTTTTTTTTTTTTTGACAGTTCTGAAATTGTTCACTCTGTCAAAGAGAACGTGGTGCTCTCTTTTGCTGCATAGAAGCAGCATTTCCCTACCACTATACAGTTGTTAGTAGAGAAAATAGCCCTATGGGCATGACCTCTTTAGGCTTGGATTATCTTCACTTAAACTCACTGGAAGCAAGATTAGTTAATTAACGTGATGTTAATAAAAGTAAATTATACAAGCTGCCTATAAAAATGTGCTTAGGTTTAAACTAGTCAAATTATATAAGTGTTTCAGATAACGTTTAGTGGATTTCAGATTTAACCATATTTCCTGTTTTGAATTGTGATCAGTATCTGAGATGCAATTCTCAATTTGTATTGTGCACCTCTCTATAAATTGTCACTAACTGAAATCACTGTTTCACTTCACAAATGTCAAAGAATAATCATCAGGGTGTGAAAGTTATATTTCACAGCGTCTGCTCTAATGCTATCTTAGTCTGTGCTAGATCCTGGGGGAGGCTGTGCTGCAGCCTTTTTCTCATGGAAGGCTTGCCAATGAAGTTATGCTTATCTCACTCCTCTTGGTATTCTGAAATGAAATGCATCTCTGTGTCCATCCTAGGAGAAGCTAGTGCTGGTGAGGATCATGCAAACAGCACTGGAAAGCACACACCATACTGCTGATGCATTGCAGTCAAGGAACCCGTGCTGTCTTGCCATCCCACCCAGTGTTTCAGTCTACAAATCCATTTGATTCCCTGGCTTTTTGTACTGTGATTGCCAAAGGAGAGTTAATTACAGCAAATTGATAATAATTCTGCAATATTGGTGATAGTCACCCTGTCTAGGGAGAGGCTAAGAAACATAGCAATGACAGGACAAACTACTAGCACAGGTGTTGTGCAATAAACTGAATAGCAACTGTAGTGTTTTTCATTTTATAGACCTCTAGACAGCTTATATTTAGATTGAGATCATCAGTTCATTCACAAGAGCTGAGCAGGAGTCATCAGGTGATGATGAGTATTGTCATCATTGCAAACTTTGCAGCATGACCAATATGTGCTAGAGGTGAAGAGCTACATGACACTTGCACAGCTCTTCACATCATCAATGCAATTAACTGTTGAAACCACACAGTGGTGAGGTAGAGAACAAGATTATCTTTCCACTATAGATAAGGAGCCAGATAGAGGAGCCTGTGGCCCTGCTGTGTTTGTGGCTGTCTAGCATTAGTCATGCAAAATCAGCTCTTCGGGGTATCAACACCTCATATGGGCTGAAGCTGGTGGCGGATCTCCTGTGGGATCTGCTTATGCTGCCCACAGAGAGCAGCCCCAGGACCACCCTGAGGTCACATTTCCCTGCTGCTTAGGAAGCAAGTTCACAGATACAAACCACAAAGGTGTGGCTGCTGCTTGGTTTTTGTAAACAAGCTTGACCCAAGTCCCTGGCTGTACACCAAACCCTGCCATCAAGCATGCTCAGACAAGCTGCCTCCAGGGCCATTTGCAGCCTGTCAGTGTGGTGGTGAAGCGAGTTGTTAGCTGGAGAAGGAAATCACTGTGCGCAGGGCTACTGTGCAGATGACTCCTTTTGATTAATACAGGCATAGTCATGCCAGCATCTCACATGTCAAATTTGGGGTTTTTTGATTGTCAAGTATGAATAAGATAATTCCACTTTGCAAATATGGGTTTACATCTACACTCATTTCTTTGCTTGCAATGTTCACATCTTGGGTACTACTGCGATAAAAAAGGTGTAGATTAGTGTTTAATTAAAACATCAAATCATTAAAATTCACAATCTTTTGTTAGTAAACTATATAGTTGATCTTTTTATGCTCCTTAACGTCTTCACCAACATGGAGAGTGTCACCAGCTCAGCAGCAAATAGAAACAGAACTAGTGGCATGTTAAAACTCATCAGGAAAATACCCTTAGGCTGTTTCTCTACTATACTGCTATCCTGAATACATATGTGTTTTGGTGTTAGATTTATCCTTTTCAGCTAAACACAGCAGTCAGCATTACTTCCCATCCTCTTCCTGATCCTAACTCACTTAAGAGATCCCTATATGACATAAGATAGCTGTGGCATTTGATACCCAATAAAACTGGTTTGAGATTCCCCAAGAAAATCTCTATATGGTAAATTGCTGTTGCTACATTTTTATAATGTTATTTTCAGATAACTTCTGACAAAATTAATGGGAAAGGCTTATATACATTTATGGCCATAAGTACTAGAATATCCACAAATATTTCTGAACATCAGCTGTTTGTGTTGAATGTTGGGCTTAGAGGATAAAAGAAGCTTCAAATCAACAAGAATCTCAGCAGGCTGAGTTTTGCTTTTGATTTTAGAGTATCTCATGTGCTAAAACTCAGTAAACTTTTTTTGTTAATGAAACTCTCATCATTTTGTTTTGAAAAACAAACCCCCCCCCATTTATGTAAGGACGTGCAGGATCATCACTTTGTACTTCAGTGGGAAATGTTTAGTCAGGAGGCATTTCACCTCCAGGAGCTGTGTCCTCTCAGAGGACAGTCCCAATAGCTGACTGAGCCTTGTAGAAAATGTAACAACTACATATTTTAACCTGCAGCATGTTTACACATTTAATATCACGTAAGTGCACGATGTACTCACAGGAAAAGGGAAAGCCTATTTTAAACACTGAAGCCTACATCACACATTGAGGTGGGTGCTAATTTGCTTGAAGGAAACTTATATGGTAAACTGCAGAGTGTTTCTGCTTGAGAAAGAAGGCTCTTGGCTTTGACATTTGCAAACAAATCTTTGAAATGATTGTGTTGTTGGGACAGAACAATCAGGTAATTTTCCAGTCATTTTCCTGTTCTTGTCTATATCATGGTGCTGTACGTGCAGAAAATCAAAATCCAGTTTCAGGAAACATGCTGATTGCAATTCTGTGTTTTTCGGGGACAGTATCTACCAATCCAGTTTATGGACTACATGAGCTGCATCAACAATTTGTGTTGCTGCTATGACTGTTTTCAATACAAGGATCAGCTGATTTCAATTTTAATGCTGGCATCTCTGAGCAGTTGTCTTCATTTGGTATTTAAAATGAGATATGAAAACATAAGCAACTGTCTCAGAAACTACAGTATTAGTTTAAAAGCCTTTTAGCACTAACAATAGTGGCTTAAACAGAAGATTCTTTTTGCATTCTTTCAATATTAATATGATAGCAAAAAGAGAACTCATTGTGTTCTCATTATAAATGACATTTTGGTAACATTAAGATCTTGCAGTTTTAACACTATGCCTACCAAATGAAAAAGATTAAATCAAAACATTAGAAATATTCTCCTGAGTGATATGTTTTCCATCTTATTTACTCGAACGTCCTGGGTATGCAGCTTGGCTGAATGATAAGTAAGCTCAAAGAGCGATCTCAAAGAGCAGCTGAAAATAACAGCACTGAAAATGAAGTGCAGCATTGAGTTACACAAGATTAAGCTGACTAATCTGCTGATTCAGTTTTGCCTTTGTTTTTTGGTTTTGTCATGCAAGACCAAGAGTCATGCAGACCAACGCGTAATGGCATTCCAGGCTAACAAGAACAATACCATCAACAAGCAATGGGCTTTTTCCCTGCAACCTCTGCATCCTCCAAAGAGAAAACAGGCAAATGCTCACCTGTGGCAAGAGGCAGCAGGTTCAGGACAGGGAAGGAGTCTTCCTTTGCTTGTTACAGGGATACTGAATTTGGTATTTCTATTTTACAGAAGTTTTTTGTTAGAGTTGCTCATTTAAGAAAACTTACATCAGTTCCTAGGAAGTGTAATACTGCATATGAGGGGCCTAGAGGGGAAGCCATGCAAGGGGTGGCTGAGGTCACTTGGTTCGTTCAGTCTGTAGAACGGGAGACTGAGGGGAGACCTCATTGTGGTCTTCTGCATCCTCATGAGAGGGAAGAGGAGGGGCAGACAGTGATCTTTTATCTTTTCTCTTTGGTGACCAGTGACAGGACCCAAGGGATTGGTATGAAGCTGTGTCAGGAGAGTTTTAGGCTAGATATTAGGAAAATGTTTTTCACCCAGAGGGTAGTTGAGCACTGGAACAGGCTCCCCAGGACAGTGGTCACAGCATCAAGCCTACCAGAGTTCAAGAGGCATTTGGACAATGTTCTCAGGCATATGGGGTGATTCTTGGGACTGTCCTATGCAGGGCTAGGAGCTGAACTTTGATAATCCTTGTGGATCTCTTCCAACTCAGGATATTCTATGATTCTGTGTGTCAGGAGAGAATAGATTCAAAATACAGCCCTTACAACATCTTCAGAATATAAAAGCAGCAGCTGCAGCAGCATACTCTTCTATAGGGACTGTAATTTGGACAGCCCAAAGATATCAAACTCTTATGAGTGCTGATAGAGAAGAAAACTGTCAGTAAAGCCACTGGAAAGTTTTACCCCTGCCCACAGTGTGAATGGGAGCCTGCTCTTCACTCACAGAGATTATCATATAGGAACTGTTGACCCCTGGGAGCTCTGCTTTGGTGAGGCTGAGGACCAGCACAGGGAAACCTGTCAGTGGTTATCCTTGCATGCCTGACCCTGAGCAAATCCTTGGAGGATTGTTGGAAGGGCACTGCAGACATATTGGTATGAGAGCAGGCCAGGTCAATGGGATTGCAAAGGTCAAGATGAAGCCAATATATCATAAAAGGGTATTCTGACTGAAACAAGAGAAATAAGTCCTTCCAAAGCAGAAATCATAGTAGCTAAATGCTTTTTTTTTTTTTTAATGAGAAATAGCAATGACTAAAATCGGAGAGTGATACTGCAGAAATGAACATGTTGCAGGGCAGCTGGCATAGCAGGCTCTCCAAAATAAAAAGGGAATGAAATAAAGCCTCAACCCACATTGCAAACATTTCAATATTTTCTCTTTCCCTCTGGAAACGATATGGCTCTGTCATTACCAGGCACATCTCTGGTTCTACCTAAGCAGCTAAATGTATGCTGATGGCAGCATGCGTTTTGCCTGCAGCGAAAATGGAGGTTCAGACCAAAAGGAACCTGGGAAGTAGTTTGAAAATGAAATAAAGGCTCTTTACACCTGGGATCATGTCCTTGGTGTGCCACTCATGGCTCTGACATGGCATTTGATCTCTGTGTGCATCGTTTATCTGTGGAATGCAGACAATCACATTTATTTTTCTAGGTGAAAGCACACTGGGCTTTTACAGCTGAGTACTGCTATATCAGAACTAAGTATTTTTACTATACATTTTATTGTAAGAGTTTCAAAAAATAGCTGAAAGATGAGATGGGCTCCCAGGCCAAACAATTTTGTCAGCATTTTATTGGATAGACAAAAAGGTTTGGCAGGTAAATTAAAGGGTTTCTTTCTCCTGGTTGGTCATGATGTGAGAATATAAAGCAGAAAGATCTGGTTTTGTGATAGATTTTCCCCTCTGTATTATGATTTTGTTAGCATAAAAGCAATACTTTGAGGAAGAAGAGGGACTAAGACACCAAACAGATGCACAGAAGTAATTTGTGCCTTTACACAAGCTTTGTTAAAACATGGTTTGCAGACATGAACGTGTATGGACCTACTGAGTTGAATTTCAAATGCTGGCTTATAGTGTTGACTGAGCATACCTCATTTCTTAATTTCCTAAGTAGCATTTTGTTAGAGAAATGCTGGAAATAAATCTGCAGATGTTGGATGTTATAAAAAAGGTCCTTGCAACCCCTGAACTTACTGGCACATCTGCATTTCCCTCATATAAGCTTCTATTTTCAGAGATGCATCACTTGACCATACTCTGGGCTTGAACGTAGCATAGGAAATTTCAATTCAGTAGCAATGCCTTTTGGTTTTTGGTGTGATTTTATTTTGGTTGGTTTTTCTTTTTTTTATCTGTTTGTTTTATTAGGTGGATCAATATGTTTAACAATACATAAGACCTGAAATAATTTGAGGCATATCTGCCTTAATGCTCAAGCAAAAATTACTCATATTTAAAATTATGGTCTGCATGGTTTTTTTAATGTAGGTGTTTGAATGTTGAAGTTGTGGGGTTCTGTTAAAACTCAGGATGGCAGATAACCATATGGAAGCTTTTGGAAACTAGTCTTACTGTGTGAACCAAATCTCTGTTGGGTCAACATTCACATGGTGCTAAATGAAATAAAGAAGTACAGAATTTCAGTCTAGAGGTTCACCACAGCAGCCCCTTTCTCTGATTAGTCATTTGCTTCTACTTTTAATCACTGAATGTGAGCTTGCAGCTTCCTAAGTTAACTGGCTCTCTTGTAGAGAGTGACCATCTACTCATCTGTCCTGCCTCTAAGGATTTTTTTAAAGCAATGCTCATCCCAGAAGATTTGAAAGGGGGGCAGAAAAAATGTCAAAATCCTTCAGTTCCTAAAAGTGTTGTGGGAAAATAGAACTGAGCAGAGGAAAAAGATGTTTCATGCCTCTATGGATAGGAAAGGCTCACCATCACCTTGTTCTTTATCAAGATGATTAGTGTGGGAGAAAGATCTTCTAAATGCCCCAGTCACGGGTAAAGTTTCAGTGATGGTTTACACCTCCTCAGGAGCTGCAGTCACGACAAAAATATGAAATGAAACTGGGTTTAATTAATTTTCAACACTACTTATTTTATTGTTGGTGTTTGTGTTTTATTTCTCCAAGAAAATCTAGGAGCAGTAGGACATAAAAATGTAAGTTCTGTTTCAAAATCAAATAAGAATGTCCAGCTTAAGAGCTTCATACTTTTTCAAAGATGATTGTTTGACTTCTGAACTCTTGCTTATTTAAGACATCATGGACTTAAAAAGGAAAAATATGTGTAGCCATGAGACAAAGCAAATGCACCAAAGGAGGATTTATTCAGTTTTCAGAAGATCAGCAGCAGTGATTCACCCTCTTGGCTGGTCTGGAGTGCAATATGGTCAACTAATTCCCCCAGGGAGGAAGAAAAGATGAAAGTCCCACAGTGTTGCGATGGTCTCGCAGGGAGCAGTGATCTGTGCCAGGGCAGCTCAGCCACTGTACCAGGTACAAAGAACATTGCAGCCTTAACCATCAGTGTTGTGGTTCAAGTCAGGCAATCCAAATGTAGCTTTTAGTGGTTCAGTGAAACACAGTGAAAACTTTAAAACAAGAGCACTCACCATCCAGAGACTGAATAAACAAAAACATATTTAGACAACTGTGGGCTATTCAGCACTTTACATCATGCAAAGAGAGTCCCGCCTCTTTTCAAGCCCCCGCACAAATCTTGCCATAGATTTTTCAGACTGATCTCAGAGATTTGTTGTTTTCAAAGTTAAAACAACATCAGTTACCAGATCTAGATGAGTTGAAAGGAGTGTCCTTTTTATTCCCTGTGTCCCTTATCCAGCTTTGAAATCTTTTACAGCAAAGCAAAATGTGTAATAAATGTGTTTGTTTCAGTACATGTTCAGGTGATCAATGTTTTGTAAGTATTTACTGCTTTATTGGAATTTTTGATCCTCGGAAGGATCAATAGTTTAGACTTTTTCTGAGGAACACCCTCTGTAGTAATGTCCAAAGTGGCATTAAGCAGAGAAAAACCCCACTTGCGGGTATTACAGTTGATAAAACCAATGTCTTTTGGGTTTATTGTTCATAGATTCTATGCTCTGCTTTTTACTCTTTAACCCCATTATTTATATTTATGTCTTTTGTCTTTCTTACCGATTCCATAGTGAATCTCTTGAAGAAAAGCTTGAAAGCCTGGATGCTGAAGATCTCATGTCTCATCTGTCACGACCAGATAGCTACCTAGATGAGGAGAAAAGATCAAGGAAGGAAAAATGACCAAACTATGGGACTGACAAGGTCACTTACTCAAACAGTCAGTATGAAACAATGTTAATCCTTCAGTGATGGCAATTTATTGTACATTATTTGATCACTGAATTGGATATTTTGAATTTCATTGTGGTAAAGACATCCATTAGAAATCCCCTGAAAAATAACACCTTGTTAAAAATTGCTACAGGAGAGCTTCATTTAGCTGGCTGGGAAAACTCTCTGTCTAACTCAATGTGGCAACTACTCACTCAGCTTCACTGAGTGCAGCGCTGGTAACATCATCTGTCCAAGTTGTTTGACACTTCAGAAGACCCTGTTTTCTGATATAACTTCAGTCTAACCATTCAGGCAGAAAATTTCCATGTCAGGTGTATGCACCAGACTGATCTTTTTTGGAAGATGGAGATAAGATTTGAAGGATAAAGAGACTGGGAGCAAGAAGTGTTCTGACGGGGAGCAATCCTGCGTGTAAGAGAGGGAAGGAGGGTGTGGGGGGACAGTCATAGCATGCTATGGAAAAGTGCTTTTGCAGTTTTTCATCAGACTTCTCTGCCATTATTTTGTGTACTCTTTCCAGTTTAAGGATTGTGTTGCTCTAGGGGAAGGAAGGTGTTAGAGATGCTGCAGAGCCTCAAACAGGTCTGTAGGACTGGCACATACCTTTCAGTTTGAGCCCTTCTGGGTTGATCTCCATGTTTGGTCCAAAGGGACAAGGCAGAAAAAAAATTGGCAGGGTATTGGGGCCAGATATTGGTGCTGGGAAGGAGACACAGAAGACATTGCCATGAGATGATAAAGCAAGGAGTCTGGGACAAGCCACATGAGACAGAGAGATGTGGACTGGGTAAGCTGGAAGAATGGGAGGTGTGACAGGGACCCATGAGGATGAGACTGGGATCAAACAGAGGAATTAAGTCAGCAGGGGAGTGGGAGGCCATCCCCAAATCACACCCTTTACTTAACCAGTCTACCGATTTTCATTTGAGCACATCACTTGATTCCTTGATTCCATGAGGAAAAGCACATCTCCTCCTCTATAAGCCTTTTTTTTTTTTTAACCTTCTGTCTAAGAGAAGTCTGGTTAGCCCTGTTGACCTACTTCCCCAAAGACTGCTGTAGTTTGTTTATGGGTTTTGTCCTGTTTGTTTTGTGTTTCCAGATATGTCATGTGGGTCTGGAGGTTTGCCAACCCCTAACATTAAAAATAACATAGAATAATCCCTGTCTCCAAGACACGTGAGATTCAATTAAAAATTGCAACATGAGAGTTTTTGGATGGGATGTTACTCTCTCATTTTTCCCTTCTGTTTCTGAGCCTTTAGGATTCTTTCAAGTGATGTTGTCAAGAGCTTTTTTGTTATTAGGAGGGCTAGACAGCTCTTTAACCAGCAGATTTCAGGTTTTTACATACTGGCTGGAAAGGATCTGAGATTCGAGCAGGTATGCCAGCAGCTTGGAGAAGAAATGGTTATGGGCTCTGCTCGTAAGGAAGAGGTGAGTCCTTTGATTTGAAGTCAAGTCTCAAGAGGAAAAGTATCTACTTTAAACAAGGAACATTATACCTGAATGTTGTGTTATGTGCAGGAAAAAGCTGTTAGAAGAAGGCCTAGGCACTGCACTTTTTTTTTTGTGGACTGGAAAAGGTCTCCCCTGGGAGACAACTGAGTACCACCATGTTATAGCCACTGGCAACCCTGGATCTGATTCCACCCATGATGACATGTCTGCTTAAAATTGTTTAATTTTACAGCACGCCTATTTCTTTAGTTATATTATCCATCTCCTTAGGCCAAAAAAGTCACCTTCATCAACATAGGTTTAGACTATTCAAATCAAAGCAAGGAATAAAATATATATAATGGCTCATTGCTTTCTAAATTGGACGCTGACCTAAGTTCACAAATAACTGTGATTTATATTTGATTATGTTTTGAATTGATGGCAATTTGTTTCTCATAAGTCTAAAAAGTCACAGAACCTATTTACATCTGCTATAATAAGCTACTGAATATTATTTAATTACTCATTTGCTATAAGCAGAGTTATCAGCATTTTTGGTTAGATCTCAGTGACTTAGGATGATTGTATTCCCTTTCTATGTCTTCTACTCATTTTGGGGCCTCTTGGTACAACAGCAACCAGCAAATAAATGAAATACCAAAGAAATCTAGAAAAAATATTTATAAAGAAATCAAGTTGGTTGAATTTATCATCATTGATTGGTGAGAAACAACACTGAGAAGGAAACATATGCGGCTCTCCTGGAGAGAGGAAAGGTGGTGAATGTGCTCATGGGGGTTCAACACTGAAGCTGTGACCTTTGGACAATTTATTAGGGCACCATTCAGATGGCAAATTCCTCAAACCTTATGCCCATGTGAGTGATTTGTCTGGATAAAGAGTCTTTTGAGGCTAAATACAGCTTTTATGAAACTCTTGACCCAAAGACTGTGGTAGAATTTGGGCTGTGTCAAGATGGCATTTTGACTCTATTTCTCACCCCCCCAAAAAAGAAAACCAATGCTTCCCAACTGTACTTGGCAATGTGAAGAAAACACTATCGGGTTTATGTAAAATCCTTACATATGACAGTATATGAGTGGGAGCAGGGAATGAATATGAAATATAAAAGCCCAGAACAGATAGAGAACAATGAAAACCAGGGAAATATGATTACCTTTTACCCAGGGACACCTACACCTGAAAAGAGAAAGACTAGTTGGGGTTTAAGTAAGAAGGGGGTCTAACTAAGAACAGGTTGACATTAATGGCAGCCGGGTGGCAATTTAATTCAATACAATAATACAATAGCTGATTCCATTAGGAAAGCATTTTTTCTTGTGCCTGATTATAAATACATACAATTATGTTGAATTAATTGGTACAATCTAAGTGCTTGACTAATAAATATAATGAGTTGAATTTTTCTAAGCTTTTAGAACTGTTTAAATAATGTGGAAAGCCAATGGATTCTCAGTAACAGAATATAAAATTTGCCGATATTTGGTAATAGTACAAAATAAAATCTTATGCCGGGATTTTGCAGAGGAGAAGAAAATATTGGGAAATATTTTGTACACTATTTAATTACCTGCATTAGATATCACTTAAACTCTGTGTGATTTCATGCATAAATCATTTAGTGACTTAGTTTGTTTTGTATTTTGGAGTTTTGGGGTTTTCTTCTTTCATAATAGAATATACAACCTGAGTAGAAATAATATAAATACATATTTTGCTTATATAATGAATATTTTTGGGCAAATACTAACCAGCCAGTTTTCTCACATGCCTGAACTCTAGTTAACCTAGCTAGAAAAACTGAAACAAGCAAAAGTTAATATTGTTTCTACAGTCACTGATATAACAATAATAGTAGTTGTGCACCACCATGCTGAAAATCAACTCCCTTTATGTCCAAACAATAGCGTGAATCACATAAATCTGACCTTGATATACAATTGTGATCATGTAGTAATTATAGCTCTTGTGCTTTCTGTATAAACAGACTACTTCATCTGGAAATGCTGTAGGGTACTGCTTCATTCTGCAATTTTCAGCTAATGACTGAGCAGAAAGCTTTTATATCCCAAGAAGCTTCAAAGTAAAGCAGGTAGAAAAATCTTATTTCCTGAAAATGAAAAAAATAAGCTGTTATTTGAACTGCTGTGAATCAAATCTTTGCTCTATCTAAGTTCTGCCGAAAAGCAGATCTTACAAATTTAAAGATTGTCTTAAAGAATGACATTTTGCAAAAGTTATTGAAGATATTTTCATGGGCAAAGTATAGAATTTAATTACTCAGTCCATGTGATAATTGACATGTTCTTTAACAACTGTGAGTTTAACAAAAATGTCTTTGATTCTGTGCCAGAATCTGCTTGTTCTGTTTGTGTCTATGTTGGTATCATCCAAACAGGATGTGACAAACATATGTTCTTTGGCTTTGTCCTAATCCATGATTTGGATAACACTATTACAATGTGGTCTAACAAACTTCAGTGAAGGAAATCTGGGGATATTTGTCTGTGGACTTGATTTTAGTATGTCCTAAGCAATAGAAGCTCTGTCCTGACCTCAGACATTAGTTGTGTGGGTTTTCAGTGCTTCCATAAAAATATACTATCAAAATATTAGCATGCTTATAAACAAGGGCTAAATCCTGAAAGAAAACAATAATGGAAAACTTATTACTGACTTGTACTAACCCAGTGTAGACCCCAGAACTGACGCTGAAGAGTTGACTGACATCCTCTTGATAATGAGTTCCTATTTATAAGGGGTTTTAAGAATGTAAATTGCTCAATTTTTAATCCATTCAATCATTACATTGATGATTTTAGATAATTCTAGTTTCTTAATCAAAATTTTGTTTAGTGCCAAAAGTGCTACCAAATTTTATAAGTATTACATCAGTAGAATTTAAAACCTCAAAAAATATCAAGATAACTTTCTTGAAATAAAATACATTTTCCTTAATTCCATCCTGATTGACATGAATTGCATTATTTTTCTCTGGTTCTTTATAAATAGTTCCTGGAATTAGCCAGTCCAGTGTTGTACACTGGATTGATGTCATGTTATTAATCCTCAGGTCATTCCACTGAACTTTTAAATATGTTAGCAAAGTATGAGATTTCTCCTATTCATCTTGAAATACCCACATGTTAGAATATGTATGGAAAATCAACTGAAAAATTCAGAACTTTCCTTGGATGGCGCTTTTAGAAATAGCAACTGATTAGAAAAGAATATAGTTTTAGGGGATGGTGTGACTGTTAGAAAGGAAATTACTTCTTTACCCTCGTCTGACATGATTGTCATATGATTATGAAATAATCATGGATGGGCTGTGCAAGAGCTATAGAATAGTTGCACTGAACACTGTGGTTTAGGAATTCATGCTGCAAAACTTTATAATTTTAAAGTGATTTCACAGTTTGGTACTGTATCACCACCGTACGATGTGACAGCACGTTGCTATAGAGCGCCAGAGGGCCTAAAGGTACTTGTTTGGTAGATTTCTGCAGTCTCATCAGAGGTGAATTTTCTTTAAGACTCAGATACATGACAAAGATCTGTGTAAGTATTTAGACTGAAGGACTCTCTAGTTTTTGAAGCCTGTCTTTTGTTATTTGTGTAAGGGCTTCAGGATGATGATGTCGTGATGATGATGTCCTTGTATCCACTTAAGAGTGACCTTTTTATCACTTCTGACTATATCCATCAGCTGTTTCTTGGGCTCAGGGAAATATTTTTGTTTTGTGGAGGCAGCGGCTAATCAGAATGTCTGCTGCCCAGCTTCAGATGTCTGGAGAACTTTCACTGATCTTGTCAAGGGATATTTTTTTATATTTGATGACAAGGTTGCCATCTGTAGCCCAAGATTCTGAGTTACTTATAATCCACTTCTGAAGACTGGGAGGGGCTAATAACACACAAGAGCACTTCCCACCTTTGCTGTACAGTTAGTCGCTGCTTAATTATTTACTCTATAACAAACTACCCTGTGCATGGTATATAGATTACAGATTAACAATATAATCTGAACGCAACATCAAGCCCTCTTGTCACTGCCCCCGCTCATTCCCAATAGCCACTGATTTTGGGCTGAATTCAAGATCACCCATTTGCTGGCTGTGATTTTAGGAGAGAGTCGTTATTAAAATTAGAAAGTAAATCTGGCATAGCCATATTGAAGATCAACTTGTCTCTACACAAAAAGTCAGATGCACCTGAACTTTCCATGTGCTTGCTTCCTTCTGTGTCGGCAGCTCCCAAGCAAAGCAAGCAGCACACCTCCTGCTTCCAGCCTTCACTGATTAGTCAGGCACTAATGAGGTCATGCATTGTCCTTGTGTCTGAACACCTCACAGAAATTAATATATTTCATAAATATTTGTAGGATGGTTACATCAGACTGAAGACAAGCCCATCAAGCTCCAGTTTGTGACTTCTGCTTTTGTTCAGTCTGGTGTGTCAAGAAGACAGCCACCCTTTCATCACAAGGATGGCTCCACGGTGCCTTCTGCCAACCCCTCTAAGTCTTGGTACTGCTCTGCCCTTCAAAGTGTTGTGTTTTTCATGCCTTCCCCTTCTACCAAGAAGAACGAGTCTATTTAGCAGTAGCCCTGTGAAAATGTCATTTATTTTAGCTCAATAATACTTCTAACCATCCTGTTCTTCAGCTGAGTGCAGAACTATCAAAGCCTTTTTACAGGATTTCCCAAAATACAAGGCACATAGGAACCTCAATACAGGCATAGAAAGACGTTCCTAAGTATTCTCTCCTTTTATTCTTTATGTCTTTATCTACCCACATAGTGAGTCATGTCCAGATCCATGAGCATGGACCATTTTCACTTTGAAGAAAAAAAGTGGCCTAAAGTTATATAAGGGGGGATTAGGTTGGATGTTAGATAAAGGTTCTTCACCCAGAGGGTGGTTGGTCACTGGAACAGGTTCTCCAGGGAAGTGGTCACAGCACCAAGCCTGGCAGAGTTCAAGAAGTGTTCAGATGATACTCTCAGGTACATGGTGTGACTCTTGGGGTTGTCCCAGGAAGGGCTAAGAGTTGGACTCAATGATCCTTGTGTGTCCCTTCCAACACAGGTGATTCTGTGATTCTGTGATTTCTATCTACATAGAAAAATAAGATTAACTCAAAAGTAAGTGACAGAACAGAGCTTTAACAACTTGATCCAAACTCAGTCTATGCAAATTGGATTCTTTGCCTCTACTTTAGTGAGCTATTACTCAACTTTTAGTCTGTAAAAAGTGGGATGTATCTGACAAAGTATCTTTGCCTGGGCTGCTCACTCCAGGCTCCTTTTATTGTTAGTGTTGATACAGTAAATACAGACAAGTGAAAGTAGGGTGCAGCTCACCTCATCCCACAGAAGTAGATGTTTAAAACACAGATACGAAAGTAGATGTCTATAAAGTCAGATGAATCACAGCCTAAACTGCTTCTTTCATTTTACTGACTAAAAGAGAGAGAGAAGCTCTCTGCTGAGCCCAGAGATAGACACATACCCTGAAGATGCTGAGCCTTCAAAGTGCATTGCAGCAGGGCCTTCTTATTTCTGCCTGAACCACACCAGATGATTCAGATACAAAACTGTATGGAGAGATAAAAGACTGTACCTCTAATTCCACACTCAATAAGAGATATTAGGAGGAAGAAAACAAATAAAAAAAAAAAAATAAATCCCAAAACTTTCAAGGGAAAACCCCAGGAAAAAGTCCCTATTGGTACACTACTATGGATGCTGACATATTTTCCAGGGGCAATCTAACGGGAAGTTGTACCAATCTTTAGATATTCTTGGGTACAAGTTGCACAAAAAACCCATAATAAAACTGTATGTTGTAATGTAAGTTTTGTATTTTTACCAACGGAATGACGCAGCTGAAAAATAACCTCTTTTTTTCAGTTTCATTTGTATCAGTTTCCTGCTCAAGCTCATGTGACAGTACTTGGGCTGCCTGTCTTGGTGACAGCATAAATTTATACAGAGACAGAAGCAATCAGATCATAGAGTTTTCAAGAAGGTAGGAAAGCATTGAGACTGAGTGTCTCCAGGCCTGAGGTAGTTAAAAATACTGAATAACTGACACATTATTGTCTCTAGACACTGCCTTTTACTTAATAAGTCACTTAATAAAGAAATTAATTTTACCAGTGCATTAATTGTTAAACTGGCTAAAGTGTTGCTAATATCTCTGCAAGTGACAGTGAGATGAATATTTTGTATGTACTTAGATGTGGTCGGCTCATGTTATAGAAAGTAAAGATGTGCGTGGTGGAAATCTTGAGGTTTCTTTTGACCTTCTGCAGCTGTGGAGCTGAGCTGCCTGCTCAGTGAGCACTTACCAAGTGGCAGTGCTAGAAAAAGAGAAAAAAAAAAATAAAGACAACTATTTCAAGGGGCAATTATCTAAATAAGCTGAAGAAACCTGGGATGACTAAGTCCCCAGTCTCTGGAGAATTTCCTCTAAGCACTTTGATGAATTTTAAAATGGTATTGCATTCTGGGTTTTAATAACATAGCCTTGCTCCTCTTCTTCTGGCTTTAGGCAACTGTTGTTAAGTCTGTTTTTTACAAAAGCAAAAGGAACCTGAGTTGATAAGGCAAAGTCACTAAACCCAGCACTGCAGGTCTGCCAGATGCCCAAGAGCAGGCGAGGGGCAGATGAGTGCATTACCTTCAGCATCACACCTGTCCAGGTGGGCCTTTGTCGGATTGTGGGTCTGTTTCACTTGCAGTTCATCAAAGTAATTAAAGGGGAAAGACTTTTGGTATCTCTAGCACGATCAGTGACAATTTATGCAGCCTTGGTTTCCTTCTTCTGATATATTAATGACCTGAGTCTGCATCTTGACAAGACAAGAGACATCTCTGGTTAGAAAAACCACCAGCACCAACGGGAGGTGTCAGTTCCCATCACTGGTTTACAGTTTTAGGTCAGTTTCTTCAGTGAGCAGTGATTGAAATGCAAATTTTTTGCTGCTTAAGTTGGAGTCACAAGCAAATCTGGCACTGAAATACCAAGCCAAGGGTAGGTTTAGAATGCCTTAGTCCCTGGGAAAATTCAAAAGCCAGAGTCAGCTGCCCATATGTCTCATTAGACAACATCTGGAAGGCTGGACACTTAAAGGAACAGGACAAGCCACCATAAGAAGGAGGTACCTAAAGCACCTAACAGGGAACACAAGAGGTGCAGTTGGGCTGTGAGCACAGCCTTGGGGTTGTCTGTCTCTGTAGCGGACCTGTAGTCATGAATCTGCCCCTGGAGGTGGGAACTGAAGTCAGCCCTCCATATCTTGTAAAAATGCAATGCCCCCTGTAACACTTGAGAAGTTTGTGGCACTGTGTATTGGGGAGGCTCTGTGTTCAGTCCCCTCCACTGCCTGATGGGACCGCGATTTCCAGCCAGCCAGTGCCGGTCCTATCCCTCCTCTCCCACAAGCCCCTAAGACCACTCAGCAAGGCCTAGAAATTGTTAGTAGTTACAAAACATTCAAGTTAAATCTTCCTTTGTGAAAAACAAAACCAATACCATAGAGTATTATGAATCTATCTCAGATTTTTTTCCAGGGAACATCTGATCCAATTTAATTCAATAAGTCCCATTCCAGCCATTTATCTCCAGCCAAATTTTGTTTTTTTATTTCATTGCATGTTATGATTTACTGCACAGCTCTCTGTTCATTATTACTTAGAGAAGCAGTTGTTCAGATTCTCTTTCTCTTGATCTCTTGATCAGAAAAATACTGCGCAGATGTGAACAGAAGTAAGACTATTATTCCTCTGAGAGAACTCTTCCCCAATTAAAAATAGTGTCTGTGAGGGAAGTTATGATCTTGCAAATAGCTTCTGCTTCTAAGAAAGACTACATTAACAGCACAAATGAGGCCAGCTTTCCTTACATCAGGCCTACCGTTAGCTGCAAAAACCATGCAGTAACTGTCACAATTAATATTGCACAAATATCCTGGGAGGGGTTAAAAGTGTTGAAATCCCACATGTATATCCTTCAGTACTTAGAAGAACCTGAACTGCCCAGCACGTTCCAGAATAAACCTATTTTCTTTTCGGGAAACAAGTATTTTGTTTGCTTCTGTCATGCACAAGAAAGTACAAAGCAGAAACATATTTTCTCATGATAACTACTGTCGAGACTAGAGGGTGTTGTCAGTGTTCACACAGATGCTGCCTGGTCACTGTAATCCTTCCTCCTCCCTTGCATTCTATCTGTAGGAACTAGAGCAAAGCCCTCTACAGTTTGCTTCTGGGGTAGGAGCTGGGTGACACTGCTCAGTTCTAGTGTTTGTGACCTCCACTTGTCTCCTGCTTAACCTGGTAAACTCATTTATGTTGCAGGGGGCTGGAGGTGCTAAGGAGTGAAAGCGCTGACCTGTCTTTTCTGGGCTTCTCAGTTTCTTTCCCACCTATGTTCACTTTCTGAAGGGAGCCCAGCGTCTTTCTGCAAGATGCAAATTGACTTGTCCTCAACAGCCTGGCCCAGCTGATGATATCTGTTTAGAACAGGCCTTGAATTATAAAAACAAATGTTCCACAGCTCAGGATGGATTTACATTGTCCTGCACTGGGAAACTCCAGAGGAAGCACTAAACTGTTGTCTACCAAAACCCTAATTAGTGGACTAAAATAACTGACCTCACTTTGAAAAGGACGTTGAAATAATCTACCCAGGACTTTGTTATGAGCTAACATTCTGAATTTTAGGCAACCAGCTTTTGAAAATTACTGATTTAAGCTTTTACCTATAATGTCCAGCCTTAGCAAACAGGGTCGTCTCCTGGTATCACTTGTCTAAGCAGAACGTTGCCACTGTACTAGCAGCCAGCACTAGTGAGCAAGCAATACTGGTGTCAGGGTATTATTATCCCCAGGAAATGCTCTTTTGCATTAACATGGTGGTTTAATGGCCTGTTTAATGGCAAGAAGGTGTTTCTCACAAGGAGAGAGAATTTAAGCACTCAGATAAATAACAGCAGGTGTATTTCTCCTAAATGTTGTTGCTCCTAAAGCCACACTGGCATACCCAGGTTTGCATGAATACCGCGAGGATCTGGGGACTCTGAAGCCCCATGTGGACAACCTGGAGCGGCAAATGCTCGTCGAAGTTTTTCTCCTGAGTTATGGTGAGCACAGCACTGCACTCCCATGGAAATTCTGTTTTTGTCTCACAGTAGTTGTGGCTTTTCCCTTGAGGAGGAGGTAGTTAGAGGTTTCAAGCATTGTTTTTTTCTTCTAGCAGTCTGCCTGTTTTTACGAAGTGTGTAGGAGCTCTTGCGTCCTCTGTTCCCCCACCTGTCTTGGTTGGGGTGGGGGGTCAAAGTCTCAGGGGGACACATGAACACACAGTGCAATTACTTCAGTCTCACTCACAGAGACAGGCTATAGGTATTGCAGAGTTCTCAGTAACACATTATTTAAATTCCATTTAAATAGTGTGAATTTCCATGAATTTCCAAGTTACTTTTTTCTCCCAGGCTGGAAATCACAACACAAATAAGGTTCCCTTAAATTATAAGGTGTTTTTCAGCACAAGCATCATGGAAAAGTGTTGTCTAAGACTCCTTGTTTTCCTTAGGGTCAACCTAAACCTGATCTTACTGATTAGGGTCATGTTCCCTCTTGGTGTAAGTCTGTGTCAGGAGTTTACTTCCAAGCCTAACTCTCTTGCTCAAGTTGTAGCTATTGGAGGGCTTAGCTTAGGACACTGCTGATATGACTCACAGGACACGAGCCTGTTGCACACCCCAAACTTGAGAAGGAGATGCGTAGAGCTTAGGGCTTGGTCTGTTTGGGAAACCTTGAAATGGGCAGAATTAACGTTAGAAATGCTCCTTGGGGGAAGGATGTTTCTGGCTGAAGAGGAGTCTTACAGCCAGGCTGTTCTCTGTGCTTCAAGGCAATGGAAGGGACGAAGCGTAGGAGTTTATGATATACCCTGTGCAGACATGTATATACCACCCTGTGGGGGAAACACCATAATCACTGCTCTGGGCTTCCAAGGAACTCTGGGAAGAAAAACATAAATCTCAATCATCTAGAGATTTCTGTAATTCAGACCAGGTGTCAGGTAGGCTGTCGTATGGCTCCAGCACATGACTTACAATCACCTTTTTATCCTTGTTCCTGCTGCTACTGATGCCCTTTAAGTCTAATATTCTCAATAGTAAGGAAATATGTTTCCACTGAGCCAAATCCCATTTGTCTAGGTAGTGAGAACAAATACCAGTTGTAGATCATCCTGGATAGTCGATTTTTAACCCCATCCTGGTCAATAGCACAATATGATAGCTCCCTCTCAACCCTAAATTCATAAACACAGAAAATAAAAATTAAGAAGTTTAAATGACCTGTGAGATCTGAGATTCTGGCTAAGACCTATCTTACCATTAATTAAATCTGGAATCACATTGCAACATTAATTTAGGAGAAATGTAACATCAGAATTATACCCTGCTGGTTGATAATAATTCAAACGCTCTACAGTTAATGTAGAATTATGGTACCTGTTAGTATTAAATACCTAAATTATTTTAAAATATCTTCAGAAATTATTCTACCAAGGTGGAGGTCCTCTTTGTTCATGAATATAGATAACTACCCATTTGTAGGAATTTCTGATCCTCACAAGCTTTGCTAAGTACTTAGCTACTAATTATGAACAGGAATAAAAGGACACCTGCTGAAATAATTATTAAAGGATGTGCAACTACAGCCTACCTCTTATCAGATGGATAGAGCAAGTAACCTGCATGAGGAGAGAATGCAGTGTTACACATTTTATGAGAAATATGCCATCATGTAAATGAATACATCAGTAAGCACATTAATTCATGTGACTACTGAACTGCTTGGATTTTAATACATAAGGAAAGTAGCAATATAGTTCCATGCTAAATTAGATACAATAAGTCTTAGATTTCCATGGTTCTGGCATAATCTTATTTTCTCACAAATAAATCTGGAATATTTCCACAAAATTCAGTTTGTAGCACTACTATAAATCAACTAGGAAACTAGGATTGTACCCTCACTGTCAGTAATCACTTAATACCTGTAAATTCAGGACAAACTTCCTTCCATTAATATGTCTACCCATCTTTGTCTACCAATCTCATGTATCCGTAATAGCATTTTTTAAATTGAGTAGGAAAAAACCTACAAATTCATGTTGCAAATATCTGCAGGACAAGTACATCCTAAGTATGAGCTCTGGCTCAGAAAATCCTCCAGATGAGATCCTGGAAAGCCAGGGCCATAATCTGGATATATATCGCTACATGTTCTCCCTGTTCAACTGTTGTATCCTACATGTGTCAGCCACTACCGGAGACAGGATCCTGAAGCGTTGACTCAGGTGGTTTTATGTTCCTATACAGATTCATAGCACTATGCTAAAGGCTTGATGTTATGCTGAATCTAGATACCATAAGGCTTGTCCTAGCATCTGAAATGTCCTGCTGCCTCTCTGTCTGGCAGTTCTGGCCAGGACAAAATTGCTTTCTAGGCATTTGGCCAACTGCTATAAAAAGGGCATGCCGCTGTGCCAGCCATGGCAGGAGACATCTCCCTCCTCTCCTTTCCACTGTAGTTTTCAGGAGGACATCAACCATGTGCCCTGCATTTCCCATGTACCTGCTCCCTTCTGGCTACTGCAGAGATGAACAAAAAGTAAGTGGGAGCCAGCCATGCTGGTCCTGCTGCTGGTCTAGGTAGTGCCTGCAGTGGTTATATTGTAATTCAGTGCTAGAAGGTGGCAATCCAAGGGGTGTTGTTCAGCCACTAACTAAGAGCTGATTTCTTTTCTCCCCAGACTGGAGAACAGATATGGAGGGATGCATGGGGTTGCAGGTCCTCTTGGGACCCTGGGGCACAGCTCGATTTCTAACTGCAATCCCATCCCATCTAAACCCTGTGTCACAAGGCTACAGCTTCATTCACTGTAACCAGGAGAGAGGATTTGGCAAGGCCTTATTTACCTTTTCTCCAAATCAGGTTGAGTTTCCAACCTTAAGACCATACTCCAAAAGTCATTTACTCTCCTAGATCAGGGACCACTCTGGTGATTGTACGGATGTGGTATTTTTACCTACTAAACTAAAAGTGAGGCTTGCAGCTGGGTGAAGAAGATTAATTTTGCTCCTTTATTTGTGCAATGAACACTTAGGATTGTGTCTATGTGTAACCAAGGTTCTCCTAATCATGGACTGAGGATGCACTGGATTAGATGTCAATTAAAAGCCCATGACCTTAGGGAGTCACAAACCATCTACCAAATGTCTCACAGACAGTTTCTCCCATGGGGAAATGTTGCAATCTTCAGTTTTATGTCTTCTTTAAGCCCAAAATTCTTTAAAACTGGATGTTAGCATTAGCCCCACAGCTCTGGGATAACGAGCCCTGAGGCATCATGCAGGTGCTGGAATCTTTATCCACGCAAGTACAACTGCTTATTTTTTTCCCACATCTCTCTCTAGTCTTTCCTCCCTGTCCAACAAATTCAGGCTTGAGGAATGGAGGATGGATGCCTCTAATTAGGCATTTTACTACCCCCAAACAAGGCTGTTCCTTGCCCTCCCCCCCAGAGCCTGGCTCTCCAGCACACACCACCCAACGCTCCCTCCTTCCCCCAGGGATCACACAACAGTCTCAGGCACACTCGACTTCACAACAAAACGTCTCCAATTTGTTTGTTATTTTTTCCTCTGGCTGTATTTATGAAAGTGGTGTGCCAGAACACTCTCCCCCTTTTTGCCACCTCTCTTCCCTCCGTTTTGTTTCCTGTCAGGCATTTCACCCTGGCACACCAAGTAAAGACATGAAACAGGAGTTGGGAACATCTGGCCCTGGCTGCAGAGCATTGTCAATAAGTTCTTAGACATAAAATCAGCTTTTTCCCGCTCTTCACGGGACCTTGCTGTGGGATGTTCAAGGCTTCCTTCCGCAGCCCCCAGGGTGGCCAGCAGCCCCCAGCCGGGGTTCCACTCTCTCCAACACAATTACAGCCTGAAAATGTTTAAAGGCAGTTTCTTTTGATTTAGCCACATGCTTCAAATTGTTATGTGGTTAACCACTGAGAACAAACCCCCACACAAATACCTACATATCAACTCGCTCAAGCCAGGGTGGTAGTGTCGGGGGAGGAAGGGGAGAGGGGAGGCTTCCTTATTTTGCCTTTGATGAGAAGAAAATAGAGTTTTCTTTTGACTTTCTCAAACTGCCAGCAGCTGCCGCATCACGGTGTGTGCTGGTTGATGCCCATTTGCACATTTGTTTGCTGATGAAAGGAGCCTTGTTCGGCAGCCGTGGCCATGTAGCCCACAGGCCACGTCCTGTGCTAGTGTAAATCAGCTTGTCTGGTGAACAGGAACCGAAAATGCAACCTCCTCTGTGTGTGTGATGTGCAAGAGCCAAGCTGGAGGAAGACTTCTGTGCTTTGACATTGCCCTATCCCATGTCCCTTAACTCGTATAAAAACCGAATACTTTTCTGCTGACTCACAGAGACAGATGGATTTTGTTAACTCCAGTCTAAATAGAGGAGGATACACTAAAAGCATCACTTGGCGGGGCTGAACCCTGCTTTGGGGTTCGGGGGGACTGAGCAAGGAGTTTCACATCTCACTCTCTTCAGCACGGATGGAGCTTGGCTCTTAGGTGCGACTTGGGAGGAGTGATGCGTGGCCTAGGCTGAGCCCGGCTGCTAATCAGTCTCTGAAATAATGGCCCACATAGTTGTTTCCCTCCCTCTCCTTGTGCCCTCTCTCTGGAACACTGCAACTCTCCACAGCCCAAGAGAGAGACTTGGAGCCAACAGCAATGAAAAAAGAAACACCCCAAAACAAACACAGAACTCAAATCCCCTCAGTAATTCCATTGCCTCTACTTAAATCTTCTTAAATTACAGAGGGTTTTAGTGAAGTAAATTAACTTCCCTTTGCTTGAATTTCCTTGTATTTTTGAGGACTATGATGCTGAAGAGCAAACTGTCTTACAAACCCAATCCAGCATGGGGACAGTTGTCAAACACGACTGGCAGAGCTGTTCATGTAGTGGTCCTGAGAGTGGACCCAAGTGGAAATACAGATAATTATTTTGCCATGGACCAACTTTAAGATCCATCTTAATTTTATTTTTGTTTATAAAATGGCAGATTCAAGACAATGCAAGGTGGCTAAGGTATTCTTGAGGCAAAAGCTGCAATCCAAATGTGATCTGCTTTCTCAGGTCTGAAACACAATTGAATCCTTTGCTTTCTATGAGAAACTGCATAAAAAGGAGGGGTTAAAAACTCTGAATGTGGGGAACATTTCTGGTGAAAGTGGTTTAGTTCCTCTGGTCTGTTTATCATCTGAGCAGTGAAACATCATTGTGTATATGAAGTTAGCTCTGCAGGACTCTGTACCTGTCAAAATTGTTTATCCATCCTTGCCAACAACAGCAAGAAAGGCAGGAGGACTGGCAGCCGTGATGGTGAGTGAGTTGGACACATGGAGTGAGGGCGTATGAGTTGAACCTCCTCACTGATGCAGAAAAAGAAAATGAGTGAGGGAAGGAACATTAAAGCATGAAGAGTCTAATCTTACAGAGTTTAATGTTTGCGGTGGGTTACCAAAAAAAAAAAAAAAAAAAAGACCTTTGGCAGAATTTTTTCATGGACAACTGAGTAGGTGGGTCTTGGTGACCAGTTAGTCCTCGTGTTGCTGAAGGTTCAGCAGAAGCAACTACTGGGGGATATTGTTACATTAACCTTACTGGCTGTGGGTAGCCAATTGGGAATATTGCTCTTTACATAATTAAAAACTAATGTGATGATCACTTATTAAGGAATTAGTAAGAAACTACTTAGTGCTTGTTATAGTTTTGTAAAAAGACATAAAAAATTCTCGGTCTAAATCAAACAGAAATTTAATCCTATGTTAAGGCTATCAGGGGAAAAAAAAAAAAGAGGGGGCGGGCAGAGAATTCAGGTTTATAAAAAGAAACACGTACACAATGAGCTGAAGGTTGTGCTTCTGCACTTCCTGCTTTGGGTGTGAGCAGAAGAGGAAATACCAAAATACCACCAGAAAAACTATTCCCACAGCATTCCCAACCAGGCTGAAACCAGAAAAGTTCTGACAGCCCTGCAGAAAAGGGGGTAAAACCCCGAAATCAAACTAGTCCCAAGCATCCTGCTCATCAGAAAGCCAACAAAATTTCCAAAGATGGGAAATTTGGGTAGACCTAGATGAGTCTTTATATTTCCCCTGACTCCTCATCTGTACTCTGTATTTTCTGCAGTTCATGGGTCATTGGTGACATTTGACTCTTCTTCCAGCTTTGAGAGCGGCACATTTCTGCTACAGCCAGTTTGGTTGCCTGCATGACCACAGACCACCAAATTGCATGTTAACCACGAGGCAGGTCCAGTCTAACTCAGTGAGGGGCTCCTTGGCCCCCCTTTCATTTTAGACAGTCAATGCACTACAATGAGAGTACAACCTACATACGCAGGAAGAACTGACCTTTCAATGTATAAAATGCCATCAGTTTCAGTGTTGCCCCATGTTAATGATTAAAACTGAACTCCTGAAAGCTCCCAGGCAGACAAGACACGAGTTTGGTCTGGCTGGTCTTGTAAACTTTCCGCTGATAGCAAAGTAAACCTTGAAGATGAGCAGCAGGATCACATTCAAAGGGTTGTATGGAAAGCCGGCACATCAGGCAATTAGTTTAAAACTTTAGATCTGGAAGCTTTGCAAAGAATTTGAAATATGGCGTTCCCCTTATTGGTATATAAAAAAAAGGAAAGTATTCTCTCCTACTAAACCCACAAAATTTAAATATTAAAGTCTCTTGTTTGACATGCAGTATTATACACTAGAATTCAGGGCTTACTAAATTGTTTAAGAAAAATCAGAGCTAAAGTAAAATTACTGCAGAAAGCTGTTTTTGCTATGGATTTTTCCTCACATCTAAGCAAGATCTGAATCAAACTTCTCCCTTACAATTAGAGAATCAAATCCCTGGACTGGCTCCAATGAGCAGCTCAGGAATGTTCAGCACAACCACAACCTCCAGCTATGGGACAGAACAAAAGTTGCAACAGTGATGATGCTTTATCTTCCACATCTTACTCCAGCAACACTTCCATGGGCACCAACAAAGAAATCTGCTTGAAAGAGGCCTGAAAAAAAGATTTTTTCTTTTCAAATTCTGAGTCAATGATTTAGAGACTGATCAACTCATTGCATTTGTGACTGTAGTTAACTAAAACCACCTAAGGCTGATAATGCCATCGTGAACCCTCACATCCAAAAATGAAGCTAAAACCATGGCTAAGCCAAGCCCCATGTCTGAACGCAGCTTTCCAGTTCATTCATAGCAGCATAGCACTCAGCATTTTCCCTCCAACAACAGAAAGCCCCTTCCTGGCCTCCCAGAACGTTGCTGCATGGAATACGGTTGTCACTCCTACTGCAAACTTATTTAAGAGACAATAGGACAAATAGTTGGCACATGGTTTCTTCTTAAAACGTAAATCTAGATCAACAATAAAACATAAAAGGCCAAGGAACCACGCAAAGACACTCAGAAAATGCTCATTTTACTTTTCAGATTACTTTTTGCTGAGAGTGAGACATTGCAATTTACAAAGTGGGCCCCATTCTGCAAGTCCTTTCTTACATGAGCTCATTTTAGAGCCACTGAGGTTGTTTATGTAGGTAAAAGTTACTCACATGAGTAAGGACTCGCAGATTCTGGCCTTACACATTTTTGCTACCTAGACATTATCTGGGACGTAGAGCAGCGTGTATTTTTAGGAACTAAAAATGGACTTCAGTTGGTTTTTTTGGAAAAAGTTCTGACTTCAGCTTTCACCCATCTGCTTTTTGCAGTTTGCTCCGCAGCCACATTGAATGGACGGGCTCAGCCTTTGTCCCTGTCTCTGCTGCTCGTTACCAGCCACTCTCAGCCCCGACACGCTGTAACTCACCAGGACGTGTGCAGTCTGAAATCCCATTCCAGATTTGCTCCTCAAGCCTAAGGCCATTATTCCATCTCAGACTAAAACATATTCTCCCATGGGCAGCTGAAAAAGAGCATGTTTCTTCAGGTTTTCTTGCCACAAAATGATAAAATAAAACGGAAATAAAATAATAATAATAGAAAGGAAATCCAATGTACGGCAATCCTCCGAGTTCTGGAGTCTAAGAGTGTTGATCTGCATCCATAAATGTCCTGACCGGTGAGGAGACACAGGCACTACAACTGGAAAGAGAGCAGGAAGGAAAACCTACCATGTGAGCACAAGTTGAAAAAAAAAAAGGGGGGGGGGGGTGGAGGAAAAAAAAAAAAAGAGAGAGAGAAAAAAAGGTCTGCTCAGTGGACAGCACTTGGGCTGATAGCAGGGATTTCAGGAAATCCAAACACTCAGACAGGAAATCTGAACACTGGATAAACATGCCATAATCTCCACAGATACAGTTAACGTGCTGCGTCCCCCGTTAACCCATTGCCTGCCCGTGGCTGAGCCTGAAATCAGATCTGTGATGTGAGACGCCTGGAAACACAAGCTGCCCAGGGGGCTCCAAAGCCTGAGTGCTCAGAAGTCTGAGCAGCAGCCCTGCGTTCAACCCTGCCTTCTCCTTCTCTCAGCACTCTGGCGAGGATTTTTTCCTCCCTTGATTTCTACACAGTGATGTTTTAGTTAAAAAGCGCATGATTTTCCTCCTCTGCGAAGGACATGCACCCTGAGCCCTGAAACATCAGGGCAACCAGCCTGAACTCCTGTGTGCCACTGACTGTGGCTGCCTGGTAGTCCCGAATTAGTTTTGCATGGTTTTTTTCCACCTCTCTTTTGCTGTAACACAAGATTTGTATGGCTGTCTGTGATGGTTTGCTCCAGGGATGGTGCAGTGGGGACACACACCCCCACACATCCCCCTTAGAAACTATAGGGAGAGACTACTTAAAGTAAGAGCGGGAGTTTGGAAACTCCCTTTACGCCATTTTGTGAAGGAATTTAGTTCCATGGAAGAGGGGCTGAAACTAAAGAGATCTTTAAGGCCTCTTCCAATCCAAACTATTGTAAGATTCTATGAACTGGGGAACAAACCCTTCAGTTCCTAGTAAAATAAGATGAAGCCTGTTTGGTTGGTTGTTTTCAGAATATAGACTTTGCTCTTTGTGTCTTGTGTCTTAATTTATTTCTTTTATATGGTCTACCTTGGTTGCACTATTAACATAAAGCTCTTAGCTAGTTACAAAAGCAAGCAGAAGCAATAATATTTCATAGAGCTGACCCTTTGCTCTCACAGATGTAATCAATAAAGTGAAGTTCACTTGAGAGTTGCCAAATTTAAATTCATAGGATTATGAGCACACAGACACACACAATTAAGCCCCTGCACGTTTACAGGATGGGGAGGGACTTCACTGTAGTTTCTGTAGGAGAACAATTGCAGGCTTCTCTGCTTTTCTGAGCTTACAGACTCCTAAGGAAAGGGCCCACTTCCGGAAATGTTTCTTCTCCCTGCAAATTGACTTTTTGGGACAGTACTGCCTAAAGCAAGTTGAAAAGAAAACATCATGTCTTCAGATTTTCCGGTTCTTCTAGGATTTCATAGAAATAAATAAATACATTTTTAGAAAGTAGTACCTTGAATTTCACTTTGCAATTTGCTGGTGGAAGTAATTAGACACAGAGGTAATCCCACCAACTGGTGCCCTCGCTTAAGGCATTGGCAATTAGCTCATCTGAAATAGCCTTAGTCTAAGTCCTACATGCAATATTAACCTGAATCGTTATATTAAGGTCCCTGCTAGGAACAAAATAGAAGCACTATAGGAAAAGGCTTCCTTCAGCACCTTCTGCTACTTACGGGATGTTTCTGTTTATAATGTCCCGGACAGAAGCTCTGGCAAACCAACACTGGTTACAGCATTCCCTGGAAGTGGCCAGGCTTGGACATCATACCTGCTCTGTGGAGTTAGGTTGTGTTGGCCAGGCGACACTGCGGGGAGCCTGGCAGCAGAACTAGGGTAGAAAATGGGGATTTGGGGGCATCCCTGCCTCAGGAACTCTCCTCTGGTCTCCAGCCTAATTCTGACTCAGGAAATATCTTTCAAGGTGGGCCCTCATGTTCCCAGTCGTTCTCCTGCTGCTTCTTAGGAAGCATGAGGCAGGTGATAGAGGTCGGTTCCCGCCAGCGTGGTTGGAGCTCTGGCAGCTGCATCTCTGCAAAGAGCTGGTAGAACAAATGCTTGACTTGAGAGGCATGAAGTCATCTGCCTGGCTTAGCACGTGCTGCATGAAACAAGGACCAAATGGTTGCTTGGTGATTTCAGGAGGAAACTGGTGGAAAAACAGGGAAAAATTAAAACATATCAGGGTTGAACTTTTTTTTTTTTCTCCTCGTTCCATGTGCTCTGCCAGTGAGCTATTTCAGTTATTCACTTTTTTCCATAGAAGTTCTTCTGTTGTCACGGTATTTTTCACCTTTCCTTTTCTTGTATTTTCCCCTTAGTGCCATTCTTTCCAGTAGCAAAAGGAAAGCAAAAATAAAGAAAGGGAATAAAATGCAGCCTTTGCTTTTCAGTGTAACTAGGGAAAAAAAAAAAAAAGAGAAAATAAACATAAACCTTCAGAATATGTGTTTTTTGGGGGGAAAAAAGCCTTTTAAGACTGAGTGACTTTTCATTTGAAAACATTCAAGTAGCTCTAGAAAAAAAAAGGGAGCTGGGGGAAGTGGGATATAATTTATTACCACTAACATCTGCTGTAAATCAGTTAGAGGTAGGCAAACATTCCCTACCAGGGCACAGTCAGGTCAAGGTGAGAGGGGATAAAGCAATAATTAAAAAGACCAGCATCCCACAGGCACCTTGAATAGACTGTAGGCAGAAGAGCAAGTGCTTGCTGTAAAACTGTTTTGTTTGTCTAGAAAAATTTCAAAGGGGTTAAAAAAATTAATCAGTATATTCAATGGAAAACTATCAGTTTATAAAATATCTCCAACAACTTCCATGCAGAACCACAAAAAGTGTTATACTTCTCAATTTTTGTAGTTGAAAAATAAGTTGACAAAAAAGGTTGTGCTTATTGAGAAAAGTTTCATTTCATGAGAAATTTCCGTTGAAAAACTCTACAGAAAGTTTTTATTGTCAGTCCTTCTAAAAGGGAGAACAGGAACAGCATGGTAGGCAAAATAATGAAGCTGACAATAATAAACCATACAGAAACCTTTCAGCAGAAACTGAGTAGAGAGAAGACTTCAAACTCAGGCCAGCAGAGTTATGGAAGCTAAAAAGTGGATAAAGAGTCTTGAAAGGGCACAGCAGCTGCAAAAAATCCCCCATCACCTGAGGGAAAAAAAAAACAAGGCCAGTGGCCTTACTCAGTACAGATGTCAAGATACTTGCTTTTAAATTGGAAAAAACCCTCTACCACATCCACCCTTCATGTACCCGCGGCATCTGAGCTTCCTGATCACTTGCTCTATATCCCCAGGATGTAGCTTTGTGTATTCCTAGAGCTGATAATGAAATTCTCACTTCTTCCCCAAAGAACTCTATAGCAACAGAATTAAGACAAATCAGTTAATTAAAGATTAAAAGGGTTTATCTATGTATGTGAAAGATAAAGCACATGAAATGGTTATTGAGAATGTGAACAAAATTCTCGAGAAAGTTATCATTAACCTATGGGGCCCCAAGCTCTGTTATTTTTCATGTTTCAATGACAAACCTTATCATTATAATAGTCAGGATTTTTTTTTTCCCCAGTATAGATTTGAAACAAAGATCAGTTCTTTAATTTTCACCGCCCTACTTACTGGATTTGAGAAGACTTCAACAGAATAATTAAAACATTTGGAGACAGAAATCGCTGGTCCCGGTTTTGTCATTCTCCACCCTTCAGTCGCCCGGAGGCTTTACATTCTTGAAAAAAATTACTTAATATATTCACATGAAACTAATTTACTTTCCATTTAGAGCATGGCCAGCCCTGTGCACTCAGCCATTCCAGACCTCTCTCTCAGTAGCTACCAGAAACTGGATGCCAGAGAAACACTGTGGCACGCTAAACAAAGTTCTCCAATCACACTATACTCTGTCTGGATTTACAACAACATATGCTAAGACTTAGCAAACATTAGAGAAAATGAGTAGAAAACACTATCCAAAAGGATTTCATAAACACTGACATAACTTACCTTAAGCTATAAACACTATTTTTCTTGCAAAACTTTTGTAATTAACTGGTTTAGAGAATTCTTGCTGCGCTACAAAACATATCTCTCTTTGTGCACCGGCTTTGAATTTTAACATTTGCTTGGAAATCCCTACCACTTTTATTACCAGTCCACTCCTTCCTAAATGAGCAGGCAAGAAGGTTTACTTTTGAGATCAGCATCCCTGCTGGCAATGTTGCACTAGGAAAAGCATCAAGCCCCCTCCATCCAGCAGCAAACCATGTGTTCTTACATTACCCAAGAAATCTTGCCGCTTTCCCCACTGTTCATTCAGTGAAATACAGGAGAAGCTGTGTTCTAACAGGTTTAACAACATGTTTGTACATTTATTAAGCAAATAGCACCTCTTGACGTTGCGAAAAGTCTGGGCATTAGAAACTACCTTGACAAGAAGCACTTGACCCTTGGTGGTAGCTACAGGCTGCATCAGTGTGCAGGGGGCTGTGCATGTTTCATTTCTAACTGGTTTTAAAGTTTTCTTTTTTTAAAATAGGAAAAAAACCAAAACACTGAACCATTTCCTTTTTTTGCCTCTCTTTTTCATTCACTGTTCCTTTTTGCAATGGCAAAAAAAGGGAATTTTTTCATAGACTTCTTTTTCTCCCCTATTCGTTTTTACCAATGTGGCATGTGAAAAGAGCAAACCAAAGACATGTCAAAACAATTATTTTTTAATGAGCTCTGCTCAAAAAATACTGTATAGAAATATACAGTGAAGGGTACTAAAGAAAACAAATGCCATCTAAAGATGTCCCCATGGTGTGAGCATAGCTTCTGGCTTCATCATTTGCCAGAGGTGTGTGGACACTCCAGATAACATTGAGAGACTAGTACAAGTTCAGTTATGCACCATGGACCCAGGTAGCAACAAAATGCTGTTGTGTAGGGGAATGTGAATTTCTGAGTCTTTCTGCATCATTCTCTATAGGTTCCCAGGCCATCAGTTGTGCTGAAAGGGCTGAATTGGAAGGACACTTTGGACATGTTGTGAGCATCACACCAGGCTTGTTCTTCCTTTGTCACCAAAGTTCTCCCCAGTTCCCTTTATAAAAATAGTTGAAAAACATGCCTCCTCAATTTGTTGTCATTGGTTTGTTGCAGAAAAGTTAAATGATGAACTCATGAATTTCAGAAATTTATAAACACTATGACAAACCCCAGTTGATCACCAGATCAGTTTAGCTATTACAGGATTTTTTTAGAAAAGAAAAGCTTCTCGTGATCTGAGTCTTTGGAAGTCATATGAGCAATTATTTTAAGCATTTTTTACAAATGAAGACTAAACGTATACATAAAAATTAGTGCTACATTTCTTGTCAATCCCTTATCACAAGGAGCTGAGCATTTAAAAGTATGGATGGGTGCCATGAGACTTGTCATAGACATGTGAGAGTCAACACTGTTATAAATACTGCAAACTTCATATGCTCAAAGCACTGCATATCTGTATACAGCATAGGCTGTGTATAAGATTATTAGCCTAGGGAGCTTTAGAGGGGTCCACAAAATGAAAGGCCACTGGGAAAAAAAATGTTATTTCTAATTCTATTTACAGCTTTTGGAAATAGGTGGTGGCCATCGTGGCAACACGTCTACAAAGAGGAAGATAAACTCAAATCCAATTTTTTCTCCCTGACTGTAATTCACTATGCCGTTTGATTTTTATGCAAATGCATTTGTGTTGTCAAAATCCAAACCCTCAAGTGCTGATGAGGAAACAGAACGGTAAATAGAAGTCTACTCTGTTGCGGCCCTGAAGTATTTAGATGAGCGGGAGATGGTCCAGCAGAAGGTTGGGACTGTGACTTTTTGCAGGGAGAAAACAGGACAGTGTGAGTAGTGGAGTTGCCTCTGTTAGATCCAATGGGCCAGAAAGTGCTGTATCCCATGCTCAGAGGGGCTGCAGTGCCTGTCCTCCACTATTGTCCCTCAGTGTGCCTGGGACCATCACCAGAAAGGTTCTTGGGGAGAAGTAGTGATTAGAGGAGACTCATTGTTGTCACAGAGAGACTGCAGCACTTCCCTGAAGGAGGAATGTGCTCTGCAGATGTCTCATTTCCATATTTCTCTTCATCACATCACTGTTCTGGCTGGTTACACTCTGGCTTCTCCTTAGGAGAGGTTCCCTCAGTTCTTCTGTGGGAGGTGGTGGCTGCCTTCATCCCACTCTCACTTGCTGTGAGTCCCTCTGTGAGTGTTCACCAGTGGAAGCACTCATCTGGCTCAGCCAGGATCCCTCATTTGTGCTCTGCCACATTATCGCTGGAGATTTCAAACAGAGCATTATTCTGATTACACATCTGTTTCAGGGCTGCACAGTACATCCATGGAAGAAGATCATGCAACAGCAAATATGAATTAATCCCCTTTCTGAATGACTTTTCTTGGGTTTTCTTGCTTTCCTATCTTTTAATTGCAGCACACACTGCCTCACTAGCTTTGTATTTCAGAAGGAGGTATCCTTATGTCCTGACGCTCAGCAATGTTCATGTGGTCCTTCTCATACAAATGAGGGATTGTGACTTTTCCTCACATGGAGGTCAGATGAGTGACCTCCTATTCAATCTTTGGTTACTCAGTGACTAGAGACCAGGGGTTTATAACCTATTCCAAACACCTTAACACCTTCTGATCAGCCTTTCTGTTGCCTGGGGCCCAAAGCACCCTCTGCCCCAGTGGCTTCCCCACCTGATCCCTCTCCAGTCCTAGGAAGCAGATTGAGTTGTTACTGAAGATTCATTAAGTGGATTCATGGATAATTCTGAGTTCAAGCTCTTATGCTGGCCTTAGTCAACTCACCCAAACTTCGTTTAAACTGACAAATCTCAGGGCACTTTCAAACTGCTCTCTGGTTGTGTTTTGGTTTAATGCCAACTGAAAGCAGCACACAGGCATGTTCACCAACCCTACTCCAGTCATACACTGCCCCACACCTGCTTAGGCAAAACACAACCTGGCTCTCTCTGGCTACACCTCTTACCTTGAGGAACTATGCCTCAGATTGGGGTCCATTTTCATGTCAGATCCTTCTTAAATGGTGGGTTCCAGAACTGCACACAGAAAAGTCAAATGCAAGTTTTAGTCCTAAGACAGCACAGAGGCACAAACATCTATCTGCTTCAATTCTCCATGTAAAAATGGTCATAATCACAATTTATGACCTTACAACACATTACTTGGATACAGGTTGCTCAGATGCTTCAGGTATAGCATTTGTAATGCCTAAGCATGAATTATAAGGATGGGATACATTCTAATATTTCTACCGTTATGGCTCTAGTGGTCAAATTGGATTCTTCACTGTATAAGAAACTAGAGAATATGTCTACAAGGCAGACTGGATGACATCAGTTTTCCCTCTCTTGCATAGTCAGGACATATGCATTCAGTATGAAAGCTTGGTTTTCTCTCATAAAATGTACTAGAAGTTTAGCAGAAAATAATGTTCTTGTCTGGGGGAGCTCCAAATCAAATGATTTCTAAAATAAGACTGAAGTCAAGAGCCACTGCTGTTAGCTGTGTGAAAAAGGAGAGGAATATTAACTTCTGTGGGAGGAGGAGCTGTACCTTAAAAAAAAAAATCACTATTGAATGCAAAGCTGGAATGGAAAGCTCAGATAATTGGAAACACATGTTCCTGGCTGCAGGCGTACAGCACATAAACTGCAGAAGAAAAATAATAATAGAAAAGACACAGAATATTTGAAAATACAGCAAGAGAAGTCAACATTTTACAACTTGTTAATAGTTACTATACCTAAAATATTGTTTCACTTAGCCATTAACCTTAAAACCACAAAAATATCTGTAGACTTTCTGTTGTACATCAACTTTAAAATAAAATAGAGATCTCAGGCATGTTGGATGATAGTATTACATAAGGAGAATATTTTAGTAAACTATCTGAACAAAGATGACTCATAATGATACAGATGAATATTTTATTTTAAACACAAAATGTTGTGAATTACTTAGCACCTAAAAATAACACGCCCACTCTTAACTTTCAATGAACTGTGTTGACGTTGCAGGAGTTTCTAACTCTTTCAGCAGAGCAAATCATCCATCTTTTGTAGTCTGTTAACAAAAATATCTCTTTTCAGGCCAAAGCTTCAAAACTAAAGCACACATAAACCCCCTCACACCCACACTCCCTTCGGTTTGCAGCTTTTCGTTCCGCCTCTCTCCCTTCTTGGGTAGTAAAAGCCACAGGAGGAAGGAAAGACTGTGAAAACCTGCACAGAAAAATTAAAATTCAATGTATACTGTAAAATATACCATAACCATACTGTAAGGGAGTGTAGATCAGTCACGTAAAGCTGTGTGGGTAGAGCTGCAGCAAAGCTGCCTCTTCCTCATCTCTGGCCACTAAGTTTCTTCCCTTCCCTGTTGGATATATGAATACATGTTTCTCACTCCTTGATTCATCCCTGATTTTCCCTCCTTCTCTTCTCAGCAGGGGTGAGTTTTGCAGTTTCAGATGTCTCTGTACTGATCCAAGTGCAGTCTAGATCACAGAATCACAGAATCACAGAATATGCTGAGTTGGAAGAGACCTAAAAGGATGGACCATTGAGTCCAACTTCTGGCCCTGCACAGGACCATCCCCAAGAGTCACATCATGTGCCTGACAGTACTGTCCAAATGCTTCTTGAACTCTGTCAGGCTTGGTGCTGTGACCACTGCCCTGGGGAGCCTGTTCAGTGCCCAACCAGTCCCTGGGTAAAAAACCTCTTTCCAATACCCAACGTAAACCTTCCCTGACACAACTCCAGGCCATTCCCTCATGTGCTGTCACTGGTCACCACAGAGAAGGGATGTCTACCCCTCCTCTTCCCCTCATGAGGAAGTTGTAACTGCAATGGTGTCTCCCCTCAGTCTTCTCCAGGCTGAACAGACCAAGTCACCTCAGCTGCTGCTCATACATCTTCCCCACAAGGCCCTTCACCATCTTCGTTGCCCTCCTTTGGATGCTGTCTAATAGTTTAATATCTTTCTTATATTGCAGTGACCAAAACTGCACACACTATTCAAGGTGAGGCCACACGAGCGCAGAGCAGAGTGGAACAATCTGTCTCGGTCAGCTCCAGGCTGGCATATCCTACACGGCAAGGGTTCCTTGGGCAATTTTGGTCATGGAAACCTAGATTTTTCTGCATATATGCTGGATTTCAAAGATGTGAAAGGCACCTCTCTGTCTTAAAAGCCATTTCACTGTCAGATTTCAAGTTCTTCTAATGAGTTTCATGAACAAGGCCTCCACAGTGCTGTGATACGGGGGCGGGAAGAGGAGGTGGAAAAGGAGCTTTCCATGCAACTTTATCATCTCGGCTGACTCAAGCTTTTAAACTTCCAGAAAGAAATAATTATTTAAAATAGATCAGCCTGAGACAGACAGCTAAGGTAGAAGTAGTAGCAGAAAGAAGTACAGCTTAGTGAACTAAATTTTTCAGGGGTTGAGGCAGTTCCATTAATCAACAGTGCTTTCTGCAAATGCTTGTCATCCAAAGGCCCTGGAGTCAATGGGAAACTTCCCTTCAGTTTTGTGGTCTTCAAGTCAGACTTCAGTGCTGTACCTATTCATTGGGAATGCAACATATATGGTCTTTTGAAAGCCAATTCTAGCACTGCACTGGCGTAACCTTGCATTTCACACACTTCGTTCCCTCCCTTTGCCAGTGTCACTTGGCTTCTGTTCATCATGGGCCACCTTAACTCTATGGTTTAATGGCTTTTCTTCTGCTAATGCCAGGTAAATTATCTCATATGTGCAAAAAAAAAAAAAAAAAAAGATAAAAAGAAGTAATCATTCGGAGGACAGACAGAAATAGATGTTGTATGCTGGGGCAGCTTGAAAAGCCTGCACAATGACCAGGGTGTATTTTATTCCAGTAAGAGTAGAAACTTATTCCCACACCTACAGGTGTTTTCCAGCTTTTCTGTGATGAGCTCCACATCCCAATAAAGAAATTGCCTCATGGGGACTTATCCTCCCAGTCATTGTGTAACATCCCTGTGGCAATTTACATTACATGGAAAACCATACTGAAAAAGCGTTTGTGCCTCCTTTGAAGAGGTCTTTAGAGGAATATGGGTATTGACCTTCCTGTAAAAGTTGACCATGGGTTCTGCTTTTGCTGTTTATCTCATCTCTTCTCCTTCTCTTGGCTCCTTTCCTCTCAGATGAAGTCCAGGATGAAAGCCAACATAATGCAGGCACAGTGAGCTCACCAGTGTTCCGTGGACCACAGCTAAGGAATCTCCATCCCAGTCCTAGTGTGAAGTTTCAGTGTAACATACAAAGTGCTAACAGGATCACAGATCATATTTAATAAGCAAAATAAAAGAAAGACAAGTCAACACCCCCAGTGATTACTTCAGAGAGAACTTTACAGCCAAGGGTAGCACCACTCCCCGAAGCATTCTACTGTATTTTTCCAGGGTCATTTGCCTTGTTCTTGCAGAAAAAACAGGATGGCACTGGGACCTGAACTCTGACTCTCTGCTGTTTCTGCTGTTCTGGATGCTGATTCTGCTATTTCACAACAGCTGATGGAAACGTGAATTATCTTTTATCTAAAGTAGAAACATTAGCAAAATGCCTGACACTTTTATATAGTTAAGAAGTTGCTTCTGTCATTTCATGGCATGATAGATTGTGGACTATTGACATAGTCTAATTGCTTATGGAAATACCAGATTGTTTCTTGTTAAAGTAACATATTCACATCAATCCCCCTTCATTTTAAATACATAATTTTCAGAACTTTTATGTAAGGAATGTGCAAAGAAAAGGACTTTTTTTTTCTTGGACTTGCAGAGATGAGCATGTCTGACATTTCAAAATAGAATGATACACAGAGTGGACATTAGCTGTCACTGCCCAGGAAATGTATTTTAATACCTAGAATAGTATATAACTCTTGTGAACATTGTTCTCTTCTTACAGCAAAGGCGAATCTTTAAAGACTGATCTATTCCAGAAGGCTTCTTTAGGACCTGTCTGATATCTGCTTATATCATGCCATGGACGACAATCAGGGATAAGTAAATAATATGACAGTCATTAATGGTAGAAATACTCATAGTAGCAGCAGGAAATTCCTATTAGCTGATGTCTATCTCAGCTTTCCAGATACTTAATATTAGCTTTTGTTGTCAGATTTTTCAATATTTTTTATGTTTTTAACAAGAGGTTTTGAACAAGTCAAAACATGTATCTGCATGGTTCACATAAAACAAAAGTAGAAAACTAAATTACTTTTGCTTTTTTATAATAATAGTAATTAATAATATGAGAAGGGGTCATATCAGTGTTCTTTATCTAAGAAATATGGTGACAACTACCTAAGAAGACAGTTGCAGAAAACAGGAAAAAGGAAGGAAGTCATGGGTGCCCTTCACTTCAAATAACCTATGACTTAAGTGACTGATTCCTTATCTGAACTTTTTCTTTCTAGGAGCTCCTGATGCACAAGAGAGGGTGTGCCACAAGGCATCAGGTGATGCCAGTGTTGACTCCAGAGCTTTGGAGGAGATTGGCCAACACCCAGGAATGAGGAGCCTATTGAGCATGCTGCATGCTGATAGCAAGATGCAGTGGAGAAATTTTCCTCTCTTATGTCCACAGGCAGGATGTAACATGTGCATTATTCGTATAAGATACTGCACAGTGTTCACAGCTTTTCCCTGAGCTCACTGTTAGAGCTGAAGCTTTTCAGGGGATTAAAAGGAACATTTGGACGTAGTGAAATCTCTAGTTGTTCCAATATCAGTGAAGGCTGGGGAGTCACTTTGCTGTAGTCAAGCATGCTGAGCAATGTCTAATTTTGATACAAACCAAAGCACTCCTCAGTGCAAGTGAAGGAGGCAGTGTTGTTTCTTCACATCATGCTCATTCTCTGGGGGTGTCTGGGTCATCTGCTGTGTGTACAGAGACATTGTCCCTCACATGTCAGAGCTCCAGCAGCTGCTTGATGGTGTTCAGAAATGCAACCAAGGCCACAAGAGAGGAGGAGCCCATGCTGAGAGGGTGAACCAGAAAACTGGAATTACAGCAGCTGGATCTTGGCCAGAAACACCAGGGTGAAAAAACGAACTCTCCTAGAGAGCTGCTGAGACCTTATGTGGCGGTCACCAGCAGGATGTTTGTTTTCCATCTCCTCCAAGGGACCGCACATCCAGCAGTAGTTTCCCATCTAAAACTGGGCTGGGACTTTTGTTCAGGACTGACTCAGAGGAAATGGTGCCAATCAATGGTGGCACTCATTTAATGGTGAATGACTGTGTGACTTCCCCCAGTTTGTGAGTTTTCCTTAGAGACCTTACAGCTCATTCAGCAGCCTTCCTCCCCAGTGGATGGATGAAGGAACAGGAGATACTGAGATGGCAGCATAAAGAGCATCAGCACCACAGGCAGGGTGCTCTTCAAGCCTGCTTGTCACCTCAGGCCAGCTCCAGCAACTGAATACACATATGCTTAACTCTACACTTCAGAAGCATAATCCCATTAATTTAAATGGGATTACTCATGGGTTTAAATTCCTGCAGGATCAGCAGTGAGGTCTGTTGCTGCAGCTGCCAGGGGCAGCACAATTAATGGTGTAACAAGAGTTTTGCTCATTCTATTCCCAAGGGCAGCCTTGCTGAACATCAACACTGCTCATACCCTCAAGACTGAAAAATGAACCCTCTTTCAATTCAAAGGTCTCCTGGGTTTTAGTTTTGCTTCATCTTCTTTTTCTTGCAAACCAGACTTTCCTAAATTGAACTCTCCCATGGTTTCTGCCTCGTCTTCATTGTCCCCAGGCTGCATGGAGGATTTTTGAGTCTACCACTGCTTGTGGATCAGTGGATCACCTTAACTGCCTTGATCAGTACAGTACAGTGAAACACACACACACACATACCCACCCCCACTTATCTTCTCTAAACAAGCATATTTCCTCCTACTTAACATCTTTCTGCTAATCTCCACCATCCTGCTGGAGCAGGCTGCCTCTGAAAAGAAATATCCTCTCTACTTGCCCTTAGTCATTTTGGACACTGGGTCCTACTTCCAGCCCAAGGGTAAAACCATTGTCTGCAAGACGGAAGTTAAAAGCTGGGGATGAAAATATGACCTAAAAGTGCTGCCCTCCCCCTTGCTTTTTATATAGATGGATAATTTATTTTCTATGTGGCTGCTGCTTTTCTATCTGAAATCACCTGGCCGCTTGTATTTTAAATGAATCAGTAAGGCAGTGAAGTTAGTGACTTTATTTTAACAAATAGCTTAATGAATGAATTAATCAATAGCTTTCTCTTAAAGGCTCATGCACAATGTTAGTACATGTAAGTAGGTCTGACACATATAGAATTGGGAGAGGCAGTCTCTGAGGGAAAGTGAATTTCTTTTGTTTAACTGCATGTATTTTAACATTTTAGGTTTAGAAAAAAAGTAATTCTCCCACTGGAGACCTTTTATGCCAAGTTGAGCCTGGAGCAACTTTTTATGGCTCGGTTGCAGTAACCCCTTGAATATGGGGGTTTATAATGGAAACTTTGACGAACCCTTAGCTAAAGCACTTCCAACAGATGTTTCTGTAATGAAAGGGCTGTGCAGAACAAGCAACAGAGAGCAAACTGTACTTTGTATTTTGCAGAGATTACAGATGATTGTGCACAATTTATAAAGCAGTGGGGCTTTCACCCACAGCCTCACGCTCGCACCAGGCTGTGCCCCGTGTGTGTGCATACATTAACAGTGGAGTGTTTTGGTAACAGAACCAGCTGTTGAACGTAGCTCTTGCATAGATTTTAAAATATGGATCACTTTGCTCTTCTGAACAGCGACTTGGTAATGGAGGTGGTGACAGGTATGCTTTCATTCGGAGTGCCCCGAAGATGGATGATCAGTACTCCCTTAAACAACTGGTCTGAATGGAAACCAAATGTAATTCTCTGTAACTGACAGGACCTGATTTGACTCTTTAGGACTGTCTTCCCTGCCCTGCGGCATCTCCGGCAGACCCAGACATGGTAAAATGGACCTTCTGGTCTCCTTCCCCAAGGGGTGGATGGGTGCAAACTGAGTGCCCAGGGTGTGCTGTGCTAGCCTGTCCCCATCTGGCTTGTGGGCCCTGGGGACAGTGTGGATTTGAGCAGATTGGGAGACTCTGGGGATGAAACTGGGCAAAGAATCAGGGAGCTGTGTCCTCACAGCACATTCTAACCTCAGAGACCCAGATGTCTTGGCCCACGGTCACTGGAATGTTGAAGTCTGTCTTAAAACAGAATTATTAAGAGAAAAATAGAGCTCAAAACTCACTAGAAAACGATGTTTTATATCTAGAAATGTTACCAGAGGGTATTTTGGTTTTTGTTCTAATCTCTCTGTCAGTGCTCATTAAGTGGAGTGCAGAGTCACTGGACCATCATCTGAGGGTGTGCTTGATGGTGCTGCAGAGACCTTGGCAGCCAGCTGCAAGCCATGAGTCTTGTGGAGCCTTCCTAGGCAGGATGCAAATGGCATTTATATATGTCACACACACATTGATTCGTTCCAAATGCCTACTTTTTTATGATCATGTTTTGCCAGGCTGAATTCCTTTTGGGTGAGCAGCAGCGACAATGTGTAATTAACGTTCTCCGGGTTAATGCTCTGTTAATGTGCTGTACCCAGAAAAATGTGGTCCCCAGGGCTGTATTCATCACTGCCTTGCAGGTAGGTTGGAGTAACTGTGTTCCCTATGTGAAAACTTTGCTCTCCTCCATCAGTGCAAGGAGCAGACACATCTGTTAGTGCTGGATGAAACTGCTTACAACATTTTTCAAGCAACAGTGGAGGGAAAAAAGCCCCTGGATAGACTTTATCAAGTCACTTTTGATACAGTGTGTTATTTTTAGGGCTTAGCTGACATGAAAGCATGTGGGTTCAGGAGTGTGTGCTGGAGTGGGCTCCTCCCTGCCATTGCATTTTGTGCTGCAGTGCACCTGAAAGGACTCCAGCTGCCCTTTGTGATGAAGCCACTCTACCCTTGCAGGGCAGCTCGTGGCATCCATGCATCCTCCTCTAAGTTGAGTCATACACTTGAAACTATCAGGCCAAGTGTTTTTAACTTCTCAGTTATCCACTCCTTGGAAATGGTTTGGCTGCAACACTCTGCAATTTTCCTGACTTTCTGGCTTTGCTTTTTGTTTGTCATGGTCCTGACACAAGTCAAAGTTGGCCTTCTTCCCAAATGACACCTTTGATGTGTCGTCAGAGCTGGAAGGGTGCTCCAGCTGTAACAGGCTCCTTAGGAGAGCACAGCCTACCCTGGAGCAGGAGCTTCCTCACTGCCTGCCTGTCCCTTAGCCATGGACTCCCTAGTTAAGAGAAGCTTCATGTTTCATCAGCCTGCCCTTATCTTTCTGTGGTGGAGCTATCAAGAAGCAACAAATAGCAGTTTTCTGAATGAACCCAGTAAATTTGTCATAACGGATTCAAGTGTGGGAAAGTTGTGTTTATCTTAGCGGAGGGACAAATAATACAGTTGTAACCACAAGCAGAAAGGAAAGGAAAACTGGAGCAGTACAGTGCAGGAGAGGTCTCTGGAGAGCATTCCCTCCAGCTTACCCTTCATCAGTCACTGTGGCTTAAAGGGATAAACATTTTATGCCTTCTTTCGCCTACGCCACAGCCGCCTCATCTGTTGGTAAATTTGGGCCTGTGCTGTTCTATCCTTAACAGACCCCTAATAATCCTCCTCTGGAGGACCTGTTTTGAATTTTAAAGGAATTACATTTGGAGGGCAATAAGCTGTAATCAAAAGTTCAATGCTCAGACTTAGGAACTGCTGATCTCTGATGTGCCTGCCAAAATTGACTTTGGGCAAGTCACAGACATGCACATTTTCGTTGTCGAAAAAAAATCAATGGCTGTTTTGGACCGAAACTTTCAGTAGCTCTGTTTCCATAATTGAAAATGTAAATATCCAAATTTAAGCTCACGTGATCATTAAAATCCATTGATGCTAAATAAGTGCTATATATGTTATTTTAACGGGAAAGACTTGACAGTGTATTATATTTATTCTTTAAGTGACTGATAGTTGCATCGCTCTCAAGTGATCAATACCAGGTCAAATGTGACCCATGGCAGTGAGTGACTTTCTCTACTTACATATGAGTATTATATCTGTTTCCCCCAGTGCAATGGTTTTCCCCACACTCAGTATTTTAACCTCCTCTCCCACTGTCTGGCTTCTTGGAAGAAGGCTGTCAAAGTTACCAGAGGAGCCTGAGTGAACTTGTCCATCCATTTGCTGACCATTTGAAATGCTGTGTGCCTTCCAGTTATTTATCTGTTCCTCTCACTGAGGCTCACATAAGAACAGTAAATTAGCTGAGAGTGCACAGTGACATACTCTGAAACCTTAAATTTATGTGTGCATACTTAAAAACATCCATAAAAGTATATTAGGTTATTGCAGGAGTTGAGGGTGGGTTGCTGCATTTGGTCTATACAAAGGGAATCTAAGGTGCAGAGTGGTAGGGAATCAAACCTCTTAGTGCCCAACCTTTTAGAGTATGAATGATAATGACAGATTTTAATTAGCTGCAACATCTTGGTTTGCGATAACATTAGCTTCAACAATTTATTGTCTCAATGCAGTTTGTGGTAGCAAAGTGGCTATGAAAAATGAGGAGCAAGGGTTAATTTCTGTCTGCCTTTAAGCCGATGGCAGAAGTCCCAATGACTTCAAAGGGTGAAGATCTCACCTCAGATCTCAGCTCGTGTAAGTTGACATACCTCCATATACTTCAATAAAATCAATGAAGCCCTGATGATTTACTGCAAGTGAGAATCCAGCCCTAAAGCTATTAAGGGCTGTAATTTATAAAGATATAATTATGGAACCATAATTCCATCAAGGGCTTCTGGCAATATCATGGACCAGAGTTAAGTGAATTGTGCAAATAAATGTAATGGTCTTGCAGTGCAGTGGAAATACCTCTCTCTCTCTAGATAGGAATCTTAGCACAAAGATATTAAAATATATTGTATCCATTCACAACAATAATTGGAAAAGAAATATTAGTTGCAGACTTGAGACTTCCAGAGCACTGAATCAAAACATGCATTTTTAAGCAGCCACTCAAAAATTGTGGATGGTTCCCTGCGCTGCCATGATAACTCAAGACATGAAATCTCCCCTTGAATCTCATTTTATGTTATTTATCGTTATCAATCAGCTTTAATAGTAGGGCTCAAATTTCAATGCTGGATGCATGCAGGTAGCACATGGGTGTTTGGACTTGTATAACACAGAAATGTAAGGATGAGAGGAAAGGGCCTCAAATTACACCAAAGGGGGTTTACACTAGATATTAGCAAAAAAAAAATTTCACAGAAAGGGTTGTAAAGCAATGGAACAGGGAAGTGGTGGAGTCATCCTCCCTGGAAGTGTTCAAAAACATGTGAATACGGCACTTAAAGATACAATTTAATTATGAACGTGATAGTGGTACTAGGTTAATGGTTGGACTTGATGATCTTAAAGGCCTTTTCCGGCCTTAACGATTCTATAATTCTAAAGCAATGCCTGTGTGTGCATGAAAATATGTCTGAATGGCAGGAATGGATGGAGCCCAACACTGGGAAGGAGACAGTGTAAGGTGTTGGGGAGTATAGATCGAGTAAGATGAAATTGATAATCCACTATTCTTTTCAGCCCTCTTTCTCCATTATTTTTATGAATCTGTACCTGGATAATTAGTGTCCCAATTAGAAAAAGGCAAATACAAATAAGCATCCTGTTCTTGAATATATGAACTGGGTATATGAAGATGTACGTGCACCAGTGCACCAGTGGGTCTTCCTTCATTTAAAAATCTGGCTCTGCTGGTCTCTATACAGCCTTTTAGGTCTCTGCAGATGTAATTAATCTTCACTAGGAAGATGTACCTGAATCACAACCCTGAATCTCAAACAGTCGCGGGCTTGGAGGCAACACATGGATCAAGATCCAGTTCAGATTAGATGTGATAATTCTAAGGATACAGCTCTCTCTTGACTAGGAAAAGCACACTTTTGTGAATTAGCCTCTTAAAATGAAGGCATATAGAGGAAGAAACTAAAACAAACAAACAACAAAAGCCTTGAAAAACTGTAAAACTTTGAGTAACATATTTTCCCCTTCTCATTTGCTCATGCAACAGGATTTTTAAAACAGCACACTCAGCTGTTGGGCATGAGATATCAGTGCTAGCTCCAGGTACTTGTAACGTCAAGTGATTGAGAAGTGACTTCAAATTCAAGTCTCCCTTGTGCCACAGTAAACTTTATTTTGTCTGTATTTGCTCAGTCAGAACTGCAAAGAAAATAAATGACAGATTTCCTCTGTGGAAAAGTCCTGCAGAATTTAACATCGGTGAAATCATGAGGATCTTCAAGGATGGGGAACTGTAGAAAAAATCAGAACTACCCCCTGAAATTGAGCAGATTTCCTGTCTATTCTACAACATTTTATATGTAATTTCCTGTTAAAATTAAAATTATTAAAAAGCCCCAAAATAGGCATTAGCAAGTCTGGAATTTCCTATTAAGTTGCGAAGGACTTTTCTGTAGGGACTGTGTCGGGTTAACTGCAACATGTGGAAGCTTTGACTCTGGCACATGATGGACTGAGTGGCAGTGAGAGCATCCTCCCCGGAAGGTCTGTAGCAGCATCCTTCAGTGCAACCCCTGTTCCAGTTTCTGCAACCAGAGCAACATCAGCCAGGCTCTGATTCAGCAACCTGTTCATCATGGCCTCAAATCGGTCTCCGGAAAATCTCACTTCTGAGTCTTATTGAAGTTACTGAAAATGAGGCACGTGGTGGAAGTAAATTACTTGCTTAAGCAGTGCCTTACTGTGCCAGCCTTAGGCCTGATCATAAAATCAAAGTGAAGCTTTTCACTGCCTTCAATGGGCTGCAGGGCAGGTGCTATGAGAGCATATCCCCCCCACTAGGATACATAACATGTTATTCTACCCACTGGATTTCTTGCAGGATGCAGAAGAAGCAAGTGTAGCTTAAGGCTGAAGATGTATGCACAAGTGAGATAAGGATCATATATGGGAATTTGCTGTGAGACTGCCCTAGTTTATACAGCTGAAGATCTAATGCTGGCTATCTAATTAAACAGTTAATCTTCAAAATCTCCTTGGTAGACTGTGCAAAAGAAGCACAAAACTTACAATTAGCTCTGTTTTTAAAATATGCCAGGCATACATTTTAAATATCTACACATAATTCTGGGGAAATGATTCATCGTGATGCAGGGAGACCTGGGGTGAAAAACATCTCAGAATAAACTGGACAGATTATGGCATACATCAGTTCCTTTTGGGAACAGGAACCCAAGTTTCATTGAAACCTCAGATAAGGAGGTGTCATGGTTTAACCCTAGAGTGCCACACAACCACTCGGTCACTCCTCCAGCCCCCGGTGGGATTGGGAGGAGAATCAGAGAAAGGTAAAACCCGTGAATTGAGATAAAAACGGTTTAATAATCAAAATAAAGTAAAAAAAATTAAAATAATGATAGTCATGAAAAGACAGATAACAAAAAGAGAGGAATAAAACCCGAGAAAGACAAGGGGTGCACCATACAATTGCTGATCACCCACAGACTGATGCCCAGCCTTTCACTGAGCAGCGATTGACCCCTCCCAGCCAGCTCCCCCCAGTTTTACACTGAACATGATGTTCTGTGGCGTGGAATATCCCTTTGTCCAGTTCAGGTCAGTTGTCCTGGCTGTGGTCCCTCCTGGCTTCCTGTGCAGCTGCTCACTGGCAGAACACGGGACACTGAGAAGTCCTCGACTCAGAGTAAGAACTGCTTTGCACCGACCAAAACACCGATGTGTTGTCAGTTATTCTCATACTGACTCTGAAACACAGCACGAGCACCAGCTACGAAGAAGAAAATGTACTCTATCCCAGATGAAACTGGGAGAGGAAACCTCTTCTTTATGTGAAAATCTTACCAGAACAGAGTTGGATCACATGGTTTAGTGCAGACTCATCAGCGAGTTTCTCCTACCTCTGTACGCATTGCTGCATATGGAACCACACACTGTACAGTGCTGCTTACGGAAATATGGTTAGTTTAATTGACTGCAATGTGTCATCTGATTTATTAAGCTGTGATGAGGCATATGGATACTTAATTGAAATATAATTAATTTTAATAAAACTCTAAATAGGCCCAAGGAGCAGACTCCGGATTCAAATTTTCTTAGAGTTTGGAATAGTCTGTTTTCTAGCATAAGACGCGATGTTTGAGGCCCAGCTTTGCTTTGGCTTTCTGTTGAGGCTTTTCTCAGGTCCCGTGTGTGCGAGCGTGAAGGCAGTGGTGCAGGCAGAGGAAGCGGGACGTGTGGACGGAGACGGCAGGACCGTCGGCACATCCCCTCTCTGACATCACTGGCGGGCGTCCGAGGCACCGCTGCATCCCAGCGGGGCTGCGCTGGAAACACCTGCGATCCCCACCTCTGCCTCCTTCCTCGCGTGTAGGAAGCCGGGCTGGGGCGGGGAGGTGGGCGGTGCAGGGGATGCTCAGCAGATGGGCGGGATTGCAGAGAGAGCTCCACAGCCGCTGGCTGCAGCAGATGCGGCGGATGTGAACTTGCTGAATAGACTCATGCTCAGATTAGTAATGGCTTCAGGTCAAGCAGTGATTGCTTTTCCCAGAACAGCAGTCCTACAAAGTTCTCCCACACTGCTGGTATTTTGGAATAGCTCCTTCGATCACAGAAATCCTCTATGAACTTGAATATACTGAAGATATCTAATCTCTATTTTGAATGATAAATTAAATATTGCTATGGGGTTTCCAAAGCGCTGGAACTTGTCTGCACTGTTATATTGTTAGAAAAGTCCCCATCACAGTTCAGGAATTAGCATGGGTCAGACACCTCTCCCAGTAGGCAACTTAGCTCCAACAGCTCCACTGTTCTGGAGAGCAAAAAATCCTAGAAGTCCAGGTGAACTCTCTCCCAGATGAAACTGGGAGAGGAAACCTCTTCTTTATATGAAAATCTTACCAGAACCAAGACTATTCTGAACTGGTTGTCCACAGTGCCAGAGAGGAGTCCTGATCATGTTTAATTTGCTATCATAGGATAGAAGCATAGAATCATAGAATCAGACGGGTTGGAAAGGACCTCTGAGATCATCAAGTCCAACCCTTGATCCAACACCACTGCGGTTACTAGGCTATGGCACTAATGCCACGTCCAGCCTCATCTTAAAAACCCCCAGGGATGGAGAATCCACCACTTCCCTGGGCAGCCCATTCCAATGGCTGATTACTCTCTCTGTAAAGAATTTCTCTCTGATATCTAACCTAAACCTCCCCTGGCACAGCTTAAGGCCATGCCCTCTTGTCTTACGGCTGGTTGCCTGGGAGAAGAGACCAACCCCCACCTGGCTACAACCTCCTTTCAGATAGAGATGCAGCTTCTGTATTCCCTGGACTAATTGTAGTGAGGAGCCCTGGTAGGGCATTGCTTGCAGGTGGGCCTGGGGAGCACCCCTAGCACAGGGCTAACGGGGACTGGGGACATAATCCAGCCTCACAAGGGCTTCCCCATCATTCACGTATGATCTCCCATTCTGGAGCCTCTGGCTTGGGGTGGGACACCAAAGAAGGCACATTTCAGAGTAAAGGCACAGAACACCCTCCCTGCAATGGTTTCAATCAGTGTCACTAAACAAACCTGACAGAGGCCCAGGTGCAAGGGCAGAACGAGCACATTTTCAATGAGAGAGCTAATGTGGGGCTCCATGCTGTGCTGCAGGGCAGCAGCAAGGACATAAAGTCTGGCAGGCAAAGCCACTGCAAAGGGGTGAGCAGCTCACCCAGGCAGCCATGGAAAGAAGGGCTTTCTGCTGGTGCAAACCTTGTGGGAGTGCTGGGGGTTATCCAGCCCCATTTGAGCAGGAACCAAAGGTTGAACAATATCACCTGAGCCTGTTTACAAGCTCAGGCAGCATCACTTGTTTAGTTTTTGTTCCTGCTTTTGGAGGATTAGTGAGGATTTGTCATGGAGAAGGGCACTAGTCTCTCATGAACTGTCTGGATATGCACCAGCCGACACAAGCCATCTCTCTTGAGCCTTTCAGGTCATTGCACAGCCCCAGCAGAGCAAGACAGAGACTTTCCTCTTGCTGGGCAATCTTCTGTGAGGGGCTGAGTGCTTCTGACTGGTTCTAACACTTGCCCTCAGTGTGAGTGGGAGCTCGGGATATGGAGCCACCTCTGGGTGCTCTATGCTGTGTTCCTGCTCTTTCCCCACCACTCCCTATCTCCTCTCCCACTGTCCTCATCCTCCCCCTGCAAGACTGTGCTCCAGTGCAGTAGCTGTCTGTGAGCAAACCAATGAGAGATTTTGTTTTTAATTAGGTTTGATACTAATTGCCTTCAATGAGGCTATTTTCACATCACAGCTGACCAAAGCCAGAACATGTTAAGTCTGTCTCCCTAATAAATCATTTCTCCTGTTCCCTGGGGTTGGAGATGAAGAGTGAATAGGCAGTGTACACAGCATCAGCCTAATTGTCTCCTAAAATATGCAGGCAACTCCCACAGCAGTCAACAGAAAGGCACGTGTGCATCTGAGGGGGCTTTGTGTTGTTACTGATTCTCTCACATCAAGAGAGCCATTGTTGGTTCTGCCATCCCTTTCCAGCCCTGGCAGGAGAGTTCCCGTGTCTGCCAGCCAGGAGGATGAGCTGGAAGCAGTTGAAGAGGAGGGGGTATCTCTTTAAAGTCAGACAAAAGAAACCTCAGCCTTCCCCTTGCTCACCCTCAGTCCTAAAACAAAGGCTGGGCATAAATCTTCCATTTCCACCAATTGGCCAGGTTTTGGATAGAGATACCAGCTAGACATCTCTCACACAATTAAAATATCAAAAGGCTTCTGTGAATAAACACTGGTTTGGCACCGAAGCCTGACAAATCCTTCCCTAATCCCTGTGAAACTCCCAAACCAGGCAGATAAATGCCCAGGGAAAGTCAGCTGCTCTGAATTCACCCACTACTATCAGTGCATGTAGCACTACTCCACTGGGAGCTCCCAGTCATCCCCTCTACAGCTCCAATCCCCAGGAGCCCAAATTTGCCCTCAAAATCCTGTCTGAATTGAGCCAAACAGCCCACTGAGCACTCTGCTCCTGCAAGACACTGCCTGGCCTTGCCTGGCATAGTTTCTACTGACAGAGAAGACCTGATTCCTAGTTAAATAACAGACATCAGAAAAATAGGGCAGGGAGGAACTCTAAAGCACTGTCTGGTCTCTCTCTGTCGCTGCTAGTTACCATCAATAAGAACTTCCCTGCTCCTGGCAGATTTGTGCCCAGTGCCACTGAGGCAATGCCCCTTTGAGCCAAGCTGAGCGAACACCTTCCCTTTTGGCAGCTCAAGCAGCTGACGGGTTTCTCCCTGCTTCGTGATAAACGCATTTTTCATCTCTGAGTGCATTTGATAATTAATAAAGGCTGAGGGCCAGATCCCCACCTGGTACGAGCTGGCAGAGCTCTGAGGAAGGCAGCAGAGCTCCACTGCTTTAGATCAAACAAGAGGTTGACTGTGCTCCTGAAATCCCTGCAAACCCTTTGAAGCCAGTGCTGTTCCAGGATTTGCTGAGGCATCCATAGGAATTGATTGTTCCAGGGTCCCGAAGGAGGAAGAGCATGTTAGGCATTTAACAGCACAGCTTATGGGATGCGTCACCTTGGAGCAGGAACTGGATTAAGGCAGGGAAATCAAGGAGAACATGTCTTTTCCCAGTCTACCTATTTTCAATGGAAAAAAAAAAAAGAACCACCTCCTTATTAAGAGACAAAGGTTAAACACACTCACACACACACAAGCACACAGAAAAAGATACTAAAAGTGCCTTTACATTTTCACAACGGTGGGGTTAGGTTTCTTATTCTCTTATTTCACAACACTGCAGAGGATCTTAAAGGGATTGATGGCTCTGCAAGGCAGAGGCTGTGCCTCTGTTTTCTTTGGAAAGTACCTTGCTGGCTGTTGGTTCTTGCTACGGAGAGAAATAACAAAAAGCTGAAGGGATAAGACAAATATGCTCCTTCAAGAGTTTCTAATAAAATGATAACATTGAGCGAGGCTGCCAGTATGTTCCGTGTCCAAATGCACTGCAGCAGAAGGGAAGAATTTAACATGTTTTGAAAATGCCAATTGCCTGTTGCCGAAGACGCACATGATCCCACTGCCAGCAGGGTAGGCGGCAGGGATAGAGATATCAGAGGAGGCGTCATTCTACCTAGGCAGCGTTGATTTCACTGAAGAAGGCAATGCAAAGATGGCCCTGTTTCCTGCAAGGAAGAACCCTTTTTCCCTTGTGGTTTGCCCTGACTTCTCCATGGTGGCAAAGTTACTTTTACAGGAGCCATGAAATGTTTTTATAGTGACAGCAACCGGGATATGGGATGTAGGTACTTTTCCATCTACAAAAGGGACTTCTGTGGCCTCCCATGTCTGAGAGCATTTCCTGGTTCTCTACTGTCACTTGGTAGGTTGGGACAAATAGTAGAGTCACCGTGTTCCAGTGGGAATGTAGCCCAAATTGGTGCCAAAGAATGATTCAAAACAACAAAAGAATTCTGTGAGTCCAGGGATGGTGTCCTCAGCATCGACTTGACTGTAAGCAGGGTGTCCATGTAGGAGTGGTGAAGCCCAACATTTCATCAGCTCCTGGCCATGCTGCTGCATCCCAGGGAGGTGTCACTGCCTTGTTTTGTGGCTGGGATCAAACCAAGCTTGTGTTTCTGGCCTTCTGAAGTCTCTCCAGATGATCTTGCTGTTTTCTTCAGACTTTTTCTTCCCTTGTGGCGTCTCCCTGCCATGTTTGGTGGAGACTGGGTGCAAATTTGGATTTCTAGTCTGGTCAGTCCAGACTCCAGAGGCCTTTTTCTAACCTCTGCCCCAGTTCAGAGGTTTTAAACATATGTCTAAATCCCTCCCTGTTGGGTCGAGCATTAACCACATGCTTAACCTGAAACATGTGATTAGAAACCATATTTCAGTGGGAGTTAAGCATATGCTTCGATTCTGCTCTGTTCTAAGTGGATACTTTCTTGAACTGGATCCTACATTTTTTTTTGTATGATCCATCTTTGCTCCTCCACATACCTTTACTGCAAATTATTCTGCAATACACATATGTCTCAGTAAGTGTATTGCTCTGTGGCTTTTACACAAAAAGCTCAATTGATACATCACATACTTAACCTCTTGAACAAAGGAGTTAACTTTACAGGATCAATTTACAAGCAGGGGCCAAAGCTTTTGGATGGAAACTAGCTGTCATGTGGTGTGCAGTCGAAAGAGCAAACAGCTTATTCATTATCATAGCACTGGATTCAGAAACAAAACACAGACGGTAGAAAGAGCCTGCCTGGATTTCCAAACATATCGCCTGTCCCCTCACCGAAGCATGTTTATTTAAACCCTCTCTCTGAGCATGCAGTAAGTTGTTAGACTTAACTCCCAATTTCCTCGTGTTAAGAGTTTTGACTCAGGCCCTGCTGCTCACGCTGTGCTCTCCATCACGTACGGGCAGCTCCTACCAAAGGGAGAAGGAGCTGCACTTCTGTGTCAGCAGTACAGCTCTGACAGCAGAGCTCAGGTAGAAATCAAGCACTGGGCTCATTTGTCAGTATGGCATGTTTGTGAAAGAGCACATGCCACTCATCATTTGAGCATGGCTCTTTGAATGACAGTCTCCCATACTCTTCACTTTACCCGCTCAGTTGTCCGCCTTTTTTGTTCCCCCTCTGTTAATCACTCTCATGTCCAGGCACCCAGATGTGCTCATTTCACTTTCAATATAATGGATGCACAGGCCATTAAGATGATGGTTTAAGTCTGTTAGTGCTTGGCCATGGAAACTTAACTCCTGTCTGAAAACGCTTGGTCGTAGAAATGGTCTCATCAATCTGTTCCTGCTGTCTGCAAGTCCTTGCTCTGTAAAGCTCCTGTGGGCTGATCCGCCAGGATCTGATCCAAAATTTACTGAAGTGAGTGGGAGTTCTTCTACCAATTTATTGGGCTTGGCACCAGGATTTCAAGGGTGGAAAAAAAAAGGATTGTAAGAATGAATTCGACTGCTTCAGGCGAACACTATTTATAATGTAACATGACATCATCAGTTGCCTCCAAATTTAATTCATCAGGACACCTACAATTTTTTGCATGTCCACCTACAGTAGTATCTATTGGAAATACAAACCCAGAAACAAAGTGACTTCAGTAGGTTATTTTTCATTTTTTTTTGAAGTTGGATTTGGGGAGATTTCTATCCATTTCCTTTGCCGTGTACCCAGTTTTGTGTTACTGATTGGTGCTGCTCTGTGGGGGTGTGTTGGGTTACACTCAGGTATTGAGCCCCACATTTAGGGCTGTTCTGTGAGTCATCGGGAGTCACGGCCACAGTCAGGCTGCAACAAGGAGGGAGCCACAGCTGGGTGAAATGAACACATGAGCAGCAGGGAGGAAGCAACAAAAGTAGGAAAAACATGTTTTATATCAAAATCAGCCATCTGGGCCCACTGCCTGTCCAGTGGAAATGGGCTGTAAGTGGGACAGTATGTGGTCTCCAGGCTCCCTTACTAATTACAGGGGAATTCAGGTCCCTTTGGGAATTCCCAGTTTAGACTCACAGGCTCGGCACAACCCACAGCACAAAGAAAAGTCGGCCTTGAACTCCCTAGTCCAAAGGGCTTGACTCCTGAATCAGACCCTTTGGCTACACATAGGCTAGTGAGCTAAACAGGGCCAGGGAACAAGCTGGAGACCCCCCCATTAACTATTAATCCCCTCAAGGCTTTTGGACTGTCCCAACCACTGTTGCCACAGCTTTGAGGACAGTAGGGGCCAACAGGTAGTGAGGATGCAGCTGTTCTTGTTTGGGGGTGCAGAGTTCAGTGGGTCCGAGCTGTCCTTAAACTGCCCTGAAGAAGATGCAAAGTGTCTTGGCTTGTTTTATTTACCAATACAGGTTTCTCCTTTGACACAAGCATGACTTTTTACATCTAAACTACATGACAACACTGCTTCTAACTGATACAATAGGATCTGGCTTGTCCATCCATGCACATTAGCAGGAACATCCCTTAGTAAGGACACACCCGGAGCGATGGGCTGCTCTTCCCTTTGACCATGTCACCCTCCTACTTGCTTTGGTCATCATCTGCCTACAGAGTCAAAGCCCTGGCACTGTTCCTGCTCATGATAAGGTCCATCAGTCAGGCAGACAGTTTACCTGGTAACACGGACCTGGATAGGGAACAGGCTTTCTGTTCTGATGTTGGAGGTGTAAGGCAATAGGGACAAATTAGCTGGTTGGGTTCTGCTTCAAGTAATGGAGCTCGGGACCATCACTATCAGATGGAAACCAACTTGAGGTGCATCTATGCATTTCTCTTGAATGCCAGATGAATATTTATTCATAAGTGTAGCTTGCTTTGTTTGGGGATTTTCCTCCCACAGAACATGAACAAGCATCTTTGCAGTAATTTTGGCACTAAGCCTACGTACATCTTGCCCTGGGCCAAGCGGCAGGGACATAAATGTGCTCACACTGGTCAGTTCACAGCATGCATGAGAGCATCCTTGCTGAACACTGTGGGCAGAGAGCCTCTTTTCTTACAAGCAGTCATAGCTAAAGGAATTAGCTATTCTTTCTTCCTGTAAAAGTTCAGGAAGTAGGCACCTAACCCCCTTAAACACCTTTGAAAATCCCAGCCGTGGTACTCAACAGCCCCACTTTGAGCACCACTTGTAGCAGCCTGAGTGGTGGTGAAGGGTCAGAACTCTCAGGACTGGGAAATGCTACACACGTCATCAAAAGCAAAATAATAGCATTTGCTGTGCTAAAAGGCATATGGACACGTGGTGCAGAGAGACACCGGGCTCTTTGCATTAAGGGCAGCCTTGCCTTGCAGTCTCTGAAATGCTGCAGAAAGTAATGGGGGAGGGAAGCAGGAAACCACCTCGGAAAACGAGACTTTTGTAGCCAAAAATGGACAGAGAAGTGTTTTGGGTCTTGCCCAGGTGGGGTTTTGCTGTGGCAAGCTCATGCAGTTAATATCTGTGCTCAGGGGTGTGAGCTGTGTGGGGGGCACAACAAGCCTGGGGCTGCTCCATGTGCTCAGCAGCTGTGTGGGATGCTGACCCCCAACTTTAACAGCAGCATTGCCCCAGTCATCTTTCTCTGGTCTTGTGGTCTTGTGATTCAGTCTTTCTGAGAGCTGACAGCTCAGGTACTGCCCCATCCCCTTGTCTTTGTCCTTTGCCCTGCCCTGCTGGAGACACCTCTATCTGCCAAGGTCTACTGCATGTCAGGGCAGAGAAAGAAACAGAGCCTAAGCAGGCTGTGGTGGTTTCTGATTTGCTTGCCTATATATTCAGAAATTATCAATATGTTCTGAGCAAATCAACGTGGCTTTAATGACTGGGATGGAAAAGAAACAAACTCCAGTCATTAAGTGCTAATCACATAGTTACTATAGTCAGGCCTGGCAATGGAATATCCATCTCACTGCCTGAAAAGAGATCATTGAATCAATTTTTTGCATTAACATTTTATCCCTTCCCATACTAGACATTTGTTCAGCTTGTTTATACTCACGCCACATGGCCACAAGCTGTGTATTATTAGTAATAAATGAGGGGAGACATTTATCTTTGGAAACTTCAGCCAAGCCAAAAAGTTGATCACTTGTTTTTGTAGAAGAATAACACATGTGAGATTTACTCAGATAAATCCCACCAGCGGCAATGGGGTTGGCTTTGTTAATTGCCCACATAATAAATTCCGATGGCAGCAGCTAGAGCTTTACAGCGTGCAGCGGGTTTGTAGCATTCCACAACTGATGATGCCAGCAATGCAGGGAAGTACAGTGTCATGACATCTCTCTAAACAGAGGCAGGCCTGAGACCTGGGTTCAGCCTCTTGGACACCAGGTTCTAAGGGCACCTTCTGCTAATCTCCTCTGAGCTCGGACAGTGCGGTCATGGTCGTACTACAACCTCCCTGCACCTCAGCACCTCTTGAGCACCTCAGTACCTCTTGAGCACCTCAGTACCTCCAGGGTCCCTTCAAAAATGAGGGGCAAGATTTTTAGCAGTTGCCACCTCCTCCTCCCAAACCACAGCCACGTTTAAACCCACCACTAAGGCAGTCAAGAAAGGCCACTTCCAGGCGTGACAAAGAGCATCCTACTGTGATTGCTTAAGCATGCTAACCATCACCACAGTTTGTTTAGTTTTGTTTTGGTTTGTGTTTTTTTGCTTTGTTTTGCTATTTTTGGTCAATCCAGAACAGCCGGTGGACTTGGAAGGTGATGGTGTGCATGGCCAGGTGTGGCACGCATGCGCCGTGCCCTGTGGTAGCCTCCCTGTCTAGGTGGGTAGAAAGATTTCAGCAATTTCATGTGTGTGCTGATAAATAGGCTGTGCTTCTGCTGCCCCCCCTCTTCCCTTTCAGCTGTATTCACAGCAGCAACTCCCAGGACCCTTTTTCCCTTCTTACTGGGCTTGATTTCCTTGTTTACTTCTCTGGTCCCATCCCATGCAAAAGGTGGCTGCCCTTGCACAGAGCAAAAAGGAGCTGAGTACATGTTAAAGTCTGAAGCTTACATAGAAAATGGGTTATGCATTTTTCCCTCCCTAAGCTGCTTTAAACTTATGAGAACAAAACATTCCAGTAACCTTTTTGGCATAAAACCCTGTGATTGAGAGAGAACAGAACCAGCAGTTTGAGCACGCAGCCCCCCGTGTTATCTCCAGCTTGGGTGTTTCGCTGGAGAATGGTGGAACTGAGCCCTCTGGAGCTGGGTTGTGTCCAAAGGCACACATTTCTCCTCTTTGTACAGCTAAGAACAGCAAATTTAAAATTTAATTTCGTGAAAGTCGCCATTCTCACAAACACAATCAGGTGCCCACTCTATGATGAATCTAATTATATCTCCAGCCTGAGTAAAATGAAGCTACTGTTCTAAAATCTATAAGGGTAAGTGGATCCGATACTCACGTGGACATGATCCTTTTCTGCTGGGAAGCTCTTACACACAGAAACATTAACAGGATTTACAAAATCCATCTGTTTGCAGCACCAGCATCTCGGAGTGCAGTCAGTGCATTCAGACTGTAAGTCACAGCAGGTGCACAAACTGTGGCTGACTCACGCAGCATACAGATAGCCTAGTGCTGCTCCCCGTTTCCTCTCTCTGACAAAGAGCACATTTTCACTCACTGAGTCATTGAGAAAAGCTGATTCCAATTTGCCAAGTCAGAAAATTCAGAACTCAAATTATTGGAATCGGTGGATGCAATAGGGAAATTTGGAAAGTCGAAGTACAGCAACAAGATGCAAAATGTTTCCGCTGGCATGTCCAGAGGCCTTTATGGCTGAGGATCTCTAAGCTACTTATAGATATTAATGAACTAAAGCCACAGCATTCCTGAGTGCTGGATAATTTTATTATCCCCTCTGCTAAGACAAAAACTGAAACACAGAGAGAGAAAGCGGCTGGGCTGTGGTTTGTCTGCTCAGCTGCAGGAGGAGGAGGAGGCTTTGGGATTTCAGCACAAACTGGATGGGAGTGGCATTAAAAAAACCAAAAAACAGTTGCTTCTTTTGGGGAGTGGGAGTGTGTCTACTGAGTAGTTATCTTCATGGATATAAATGCAACATATTCTGCTTTCTAATGCTACCAGAAGTCTTCTCTCTCCGCCTTACTAGGATTCCCAAAGGATCACTGCGGGAGAGCAGCTGGGGCAAATTTGTTTAGTATGGACTCCTCAGAGAGGGAATAAGGAGGGAGGACCTCACATAAGGGACAGCTGGCATTTATTTGGACTTAATTCTGACATGGGATAAATAGGACCCTTCCCATGTATTGAGCACTCCAGAACTGACTGAGGAATTAATCTTTGCAAACTCAAGTGTGAAAAGTTCGTGGCTGCCAAGGCGGTTTCATGTGGCTGTTTTTCTGAAACGTCTTTTCTTTCCACAATTTTTTTTTTTTTTTTCATCCAGGTTATTTTCATGTTGAATGCCAGCCCTGGCAAAGGGGAGGAAACCCCCTTGCTTCAAGACATAAAATAGTATGTTGGAAGAATTAGGAAATCATGAAAACAGAACAAATCAGATCAGTTGGGTAGCATGTTTCAATTCCTCCAAGTCTTTGGTACCTTTGATTTCAATGGTTTTAAATCTAAATCTGGTGGTCGGCTTCATTCAGGGAATCACCAAACCTGGATCTGAGTGTCAGCGATCTCCTTGACCAGCTATATTGCAGCATATGCCAGCACGTGGGAATAGAAATCGTCTCCTCCTTTTTAACATCTGCCCCTGAGCTTGTCAGGTGGCCTCCCTGCATCCCCAGTAGGGAGATATCAGCCCTCCAAACTCCCCTAGATCTGCTGCCTGTTTTAGGGTGGGTGAATTATTGCCTCCAAGTGCTAGTTCCTCTCATTTCATTGCTAGAGGAGACTCAGTAATGGCCTGAGATGCTCTTCTCTGTATTTTATTTACCTTTGTCTGTTCGGGTGGATCCCACCCTTCCTTTCCAGATAAATGCCTGGCTAAGCCAGGGGCAAAATTTTAATGTGCTGCCAGAAAGAGTACTGGGGAGATGTGGCTCTTCGTGGCTGCTGCTCACGTGAGGGCTGCGGGCAGGCAGCTGGGGCTTGGCAGAGGTCTTCAGCTGAGCTTGACTTAGTGACTAGCAGGATACAAGCTGCAGGGACACAAAGCTCGGAAACTCATTTACCCACTCTCTCAAATGCTTTTGCAGGTCACTAAGATGTTGGCTGCGTGAATGTGGCCTGGCAGATATTGCACTAACAGCAGTTTCCTGGAAGCTGTCCTGGATTCGCTGTCCTCTTGCAAACACTAACTCACACCAAACCAAGCTGCTGTCTGTATTTTCAAGGTTTCTTCATCATAACCTCATGTGATGATATTGTAGATTTGTAGAGCTGTCTGTACCAGATTTTTTTTATGGCTTCAGTGCTTGCTTATTTTTCTCATATGTTTCTGTGTTTCTGTTGTTTTCTTCTTCCTGTACTTCCT
>VXAY01000602.1:2023749-2148526 GCA_013399855.1 Oxyruncus cristatus | reverse complement strand
TTTGTGCCTGTCTTTTCCTTTTTTTTTTTTTTTTTTTTCCCCCTTCTCCTTATTCTGGGAAAAAGATCTGTGAAGAAGGTGAGTCATGTGCCATACATGTGGGGAAGGGTCTTGCTTCTGTCTTCCTGTCAGGAGGGTTGAGTCAAGAAGAAGCTTTTGTCTGGAAATGTTTTGTCACCAGCAGAGCTGTGTCACGGAGTTGGAATGGAGAGGCTGTCGAAACAAGAACAGACCCTTCAATTGCCACCTGAAACAGACTGGAAACAGCAGAACACTGGGGTAGTAGCAGTGACACAATATGAAGGGTCTTTAGCTTGACTGGCAGCCAGTTTGCTTCTCCATCTTTTAATTGTCACAGCCCAACACTTGGGGTCCTCTAGCTCACATTCCCTTGAGAATGTGAACTCATGTTGTGGACACATTTAACATCCGTACCACGATGTGAGATACCACTTCTTCATGGTCTGGTCTGATGGCTGGGATGTTGTAGGTTGTTGACACTCACAGCTGCGAAAAGCAGAAGGTGTTTGTGTGAAACCAATGTGTTTTCTTTCTGGCCATGCCAGGGTGTGCATTGTGATGGAAGCACCACCAGGATCTTTTTTGCTCATTTAAGGTGCTGGGGCGTGATTTCTGGGTGGGCTGAAGATGGCAGGGATGGATTCTCAGTGCTGTCCTGTGGCCTTGCAGGACAGGCCCAGTTCCCAGATGGTCTCATGATGGTCTGCTAGCCATGAGGGGAGAGGCAGGTGCCTTTGATGGGGGAAGTAGCCTTGTCTGGTCTGTGCCCTGTCTGACGTATCTGGATTAATGTAGAACAAGCTGTGTTTCATCTCACTGAGGGCTCTGTGATGATTTACATGCTGCACTTACTTTTTGGCTTAAATAGGTGAAACATGAAACCCAAACAAAGAACTACTGAAAGCCTCCTTCATTTTTCTATTGGTCTCTACTAGATGCAAATTAGTTCTTTAGGGAGGACACTTCAACCTCAGTTCTCGACAGTGGATTTCCCAGGGATGAGGAGGGGAGAGATGCAAATAAAAGGTCTGTAGACCTTTTCCCCAGCCTCTAGCACTGTCTACCATTGTACCCACATGAAAACAGCTCCTATGATGCCTTGCCCCTGTCTCAGAGAAACTTGACCTAGTTTCTCCATCAAAACACCTGCATTACCGACTTACCTAAGCAGCACATCACAGACTCAGCAGAATCTAAAACATTAGGGGTTTTTCTTTTTTCCTCCACAGAATTATTATTATTATTATTTTTTTAATGTGGCTGCCAAACAGAATCCTATTTCAATTTGATTTATTCTGAGCTGACCTAAATATTTTGCTTTCCTCTTCTGTTGGGTGCAGTATTTTTTTTTACCGCAGGCTCATGGCAACATTGCAGAGATCCGAGGGAGACAGATTTCTGGATGTGTGAATGCAATGAGAAGCGATTGGGTGGTGTGGAATATGCCCATGATAAAAATAACTGCTGTGAGGTGTCTGTGAAGGTGGACCACACAGTAAGGATTAATGGAATTGACATTTATGCTAGATGTTGTGATTAAGATGCCCAGTGTAATATGAGGATTGATTGCAGTGAGATTAGAGGAGGAGAAAGTATCCCTTCTGAATACAGGGCACTGTCAAATGAAACAGGTTCATATGTGAAACATCACTTTTTTTCTCAGCTGCTTGGCTTAGGAACTTGGTTTCTTTAAAAATGTCATGCTTTGATACTGAAGTTCAGGTCCACAATTTGGTATTTTCTGATGATATCACAGGCCTTGGAACTGCAGAGAAATGAAGACAGCAGGGTCTATCTTAATAGAGTACTTTGTCCCCCTGTTGTCCTGGACTTTTTTTCAAGCAAAGAAATTAAGTAGCTGACTACAAAGTGGAGAGCAAAAGAGGCCTGACCTAGACTTGCAGGGGGCATAGGGATTCATATTTGTATTTCCATAGGACTTGAGAAAGCTCAGCACTGATCTGGTTCCCCTTTCAGTTGTGGTGGTCTGAGAGTGATATGATATAGGCCTAATATGTTCCCTGTAGTTTTACCCCATCTGAAGCACATCCATGATGCTGCCTAGTCACACTGGGGCTGGGAGCAGAGTTTTAGCTGAAGCAATGCTGCTCTCCCTGTTATAAATGTTCTTGCTGGAAAAAACTGGTCTTCTAAGGGTAGCGGTTGTTTTCCCCAAGGGATTGTTTTTATTATATCAACATAATGTCACTTTGCCGGTAGAGATGCCAGTCTAAGAGGACCTGACCAGGCCTGGGGTAGAGGTAACCCAGGCTCTGCTTCTCTTACAGCAAGATGCACTATAGTAGCCTGCTGAGGACACTGACAGATGTTGAATGTGACTGCAATGGACACAAAGTATTGCTCAACCTTGGAGAATTTTTCCTCATGTTCAGCGTGGTTTATTTTGGAGTTCACTGCTGCCAGGAAGAGCTGCAGTGGGGCTGCAAGGTTTCTAAGGTAGATGTGAGGCATCTTCCACCAGCGTTTTGCTTACCTGATGCAGCACCTTGTGTCAGATATGGATTCTGAGGGCTTTGTTTCTGTGGTCTGGTTATAGAACAGCATCAACAGTTATTTTATTTGGTGAAAGGTATTTTTTTCAGATGAAAATTATGGCTGAGGCAAAGAGTGATGGATTGTTTTTTCCTCTGTGTGTGTGACAAGTCTGCTGAAGGCTAACTGGCCACTCTTCACAGCACGACAGAGAGAACTTCCCTCTCACTCACAAAGTCATCCAGTTGTCCAAGTTCTTCTAATGTTGTCCCAAGCTCAAATACTTTCTTTTGTCTTTTAAGACAGGAAGACTTGCCAATTTCCCACATGCATGTGCTCATATGAGCACAGAGAAAGCACTATTTAATAGTCACATGCATTATATTTAACAGCTGTACAACTTTAGCAAAACAGGAGTCAGACCAAAATGTAGCTCATTGTTTTTAATCAAAAGAATACCAGTCTTGCCAGATGTGGTGTATGTTTTTCCAAATGAACTAAAACACTGCCCACAGATGAATATGATATGGTCTTGTGCAATAACATCACTTGTTTTTGCATGCCCATGAATGGCAAGGCCCAGACTGGTGTTAAACAGAAGACACAAAGGGCTTTCCTCATGAGACAGAACGAACTGGAAAGAAATGGAGCCACGGCTATTTGCTATTCCGTTAACTCTACTACAGCAGTAGCCAGCCCATGGATCAAGAGGTGTTTCTCCCAACAAAGGCAAACGAGGCTGATGGTCTGTCTCTTTTATAATGACTATTGTCATATCATACTGACAGATGGTACAGAGACAAGCTGAATGTGGAAGATCCAGTTGTGGTTCTGGAGAGGATTGCTGTCCTGTTCTCCTTGCAAAGATAAGAACACCTCAAACTAAGCAACACACGGAGTCCAGTGCAAACAAGGGAGGCACAGAGGCTCAGAAAGGTGTGTGAAGCTCAGCTGATCAGAACTTTCCTAAAACCAAGAGAAGAGCCAGGAAACACTGGTGTGTCTCCAACAGGTAGTGTCATACTCTAGTAGTGTCACTGACTGTCCCTTGATCTTAAAGGTCTTAAAGTGCCACAGTGTTTCTAAAGCTTCTTCTGCTTGAGCTGTAGGAGACTCCAAAGGTTGCCTTGACATTTGTGAGTCATCCTGGAGCACAGGTTGCATCTTCTGTGCAATTTCGTGAAATTTCTCTCCCAGCACCAAGGGTGGCTGTGTGACTCTTTCTATGTGACTTTTCCTGCTCCTGTTTGACACCTCCATCCATCAGCAACATCTGACATCTGGAATTTGCTGGGAGAGCAAAAAAAAAAGAAATCTTGTAACATATCACCTCTGAAAATGTAGCTGCAGTCATTCTCTTTCCTGTTAGATGCTGGGATTTTGTTAAATGCAGTGGAAAGGAAGGATGTTAGGGTCAAGCAGGCTGCTCCTCCCCCCGCCAAGCAGCGTGACCCCAATGTTGAGCTGCTTTAAAACAGTTCTGCACATCACAAAGCAGATGGGTCCTGGAAGAGGGTGTATGTTTAGGGGAAGTGTAGTTACTACCGTGCTGTAAATAAACTTCCCTTTTAAGCAACTTGTTTCAGTGCTAGCTGTGGATAAACATAATCTTCTTTTAATCACTGACTGCTATGGCAGCAGCAGCACTCACCACAGCCACTCCAGGTCTTCATCCTGACATCATAAAAACCCCAAATGCTTCCTCTCCTTGCTGGTACAGTACTTTTGAATAAATAACTTCACAGCTTGAGAGTGGATACACTTAGTTCATATGTAGCTGGGTTTATTATGTCAATATGCTAACCTGGTTATTATAATCTTTTTAAAGCTAGTTACCATGAGGGCAGCACGAGCAGGCCTGGCCACAGCAATTTTAAAGGCAGAGGAAAGGACATCCTAGTTCAGACAGGAGCTAATTACTTGCAGGCGGCCTCCCTGCAGCCAGCATGGTCCTAAATCCTCTGGCTCTCCAGGCCTTCTCCACAGCTCAGTTTCTAGGATCAACCTTTGCATTCTGCATATGTCTGTGAAAGCCATTCAGTGGATAAAAAAAAAAAAAGAGAAATATTTCATTTAGTGAAGAGAAGGTCTTTAAAAATGGGAGTTTTGAAGGGAGGTTTCCCTCCTCTGGGCAAAAGCAAAAATCAGTTCAATGTTCAGTTCAGATGAGGCACAGGGGGTCCTCAGACTGCGAGTTCAGACTCTGCCAGAACCAAGTGATTCCTCATCTGGGGTTTAAATGCTGCTGTGTTATCAGAAATAACGTCACCAGGGAAATGCCACACCAGTACACTGCCAGTGCAGGAGTGCCCTGGGACTTTCTCAAAGGCAGAACAAGGTTGACTTTGCTGTTCTCTGTGATGCTGAAGTCCATGGAGTTTTCAATTTTTATATTGTTACCTGTGTCTTTATCTTTGTGTGGTAGTTCAAACCTCAGGTTTGCTGTATCAGGACTCCCTTGAGGCATACTTGAATTCCAGGATGGATGACTCTGCTCTTCACCTATCTTCAGTTTTATTCTGCAAGCTGAGAAGTTAGTATAAGAAGATTTTAATTTGTCTTCAGGGCCTGGAGGAAGATTTTGAAATGAGTTGCATACATGGCTTTCTCCATGGTAACTTATCCATTGTCCAGCTAGGAGCAGCATTTCGCCTTAGGTTGTGTGTGTTCCCATTTTATGGCAATAAAAGAGGCAGCAGTGTGAAAAGCTCTAAAGAGCTCTTCAGAGCAAATGTTTCATAATTGTAGGCCATGACAAAATAAAAGTCACTGAAAAATTCAGAATGCACGAACCATAGCCCAGAACTCAGCAGCTGCCAAACACTGGGAATAAACATCTCCTGCACTGGCAGGAGGCTGCTGGGACTGAATGATAACATAAACCTATTTGGTTTAGCTGCAGATACTGCTCAGTAAAGTTTTTTCTAGTGTTTTTTTTTCTCCTATCTTCACTGTCATAATTCTTAATTAAATGATTATTTACCTACATTTTTTCTCACAAATGTACTACTCTTCAAGGCACGGTACATTTCTGATATTGGTTTCAGAGTCTTTGATTATTGCTCATCAATTTGTGGGCCCATGGGAATCTCATGAGGTTTAATAGGACCAGGTGCAAGGTGCTGTACTCCTGGTATCAATATAGGCTGTGGGATGACCAGATTGAGAGCAGCCCTGCTGAGGAGGAATTGCAGGTGCTGGTGGATGAGAGGCTGGGCATGAGCCAGCAACGCACACTTGCAGCCCAGAAAGCCAAACATGTCCTGGGCTGCACCAAAAGCAGTGTGGGTGGCAGGTCAAGGGAAGGAAGGGATTCTGCCCCTCTGCTCTGCTCTGGTGAGATCCCTCCTGGAGAGCTGCATCCAGCCCTGGGGTCCCCAGCACAGGAAGGCATTGATCTGTTGGAGCGAGTCCAGGGAAGGCCACAAAGATGATCAGAGGGATAGAGCACCTCTCCTGGGAGGAAAGGCTGAGAGAACCGGGATTCTTTGTCCTGGAAAAGAGAAGGCTCAGGGCTGGCCTAACTGTGGCCTTCCAATATCCGAAGGGACCTTACAAGAAAGATGGAGAGAAACTTTTTATAGGGACAGGTAGTGAGAGGATAACGGGTAATGGCTTCAAACTGTTAGGAAAAAAATTCTTTACAGAAAGGATGTTGACACACTGACACAGGTTCCCCACAGAGGTAGTGGATGCCCCATTCCTAGAAGTGTTCAAGGCCAGGTTGGATGGGTCTCTGTGTAACCTGGTTGAGTGGAAGGTGTACCTGTACCTATGGTACAGGGGTTGAAACTAGATGATCTTTGAGGTCCTTTCTGACCCAAAGCATTCTGTGATTCTATGAATTTTTCACCCAGAAGACCACCCATCTTTGGTTCAGTCCTGGCTTGGATCTGTGCACTTCAAGAACATGTTATATCTTCTTCAGGTATAATTCTTGACAAACATTTAATCTATGGAAACTCTGTAGGAGAAATTAATCCATCATGCTTATGTGCTGGACACACAAAGTGGAAAAGTATAGAAGGCAAGAATATCACTGTTTGTTAAATAAAACACGCCCATGTAGTGGTAAGAAGCCACACTAATGTCGATGCTTCAAGCATCTTTACAGCAAGTACATAAATGCTTAATTTCTTCTAAAGAGTGTAGGAAAGCAAAACCTGAAAAAATTTCCAGGGAAAATGTATATAGAATGAAACGTATCTCTGCAGAGAACCAAAAACGAAGCTCCAGTACTTGAAGAAAAGTGTTGCTTGAGAGATAATATGTAATACTATAGTTAAAGACCAGGCCATCTCTCTTATGGACATTGGACAGAGTTAAGGATGTGCAGCTAAACTTTACTTTTATTGCAGTCCTAAGGTAGTTATTTTTAATAATCTAGATTATTAGCTCATTATTTAAAAATGAGTTAACTATTTCTAGGTTCTGATTTTACACCACCTGCTCACAGAGCTTTCTTGCTATTATAAATCTGTATGGGTCTTTTATAGTAAAAAAGAAAAAAAAAAAGATACTGTTAGAACTCATGCAAGAGATCTTGGAACCTTCAGCTCTTTGAAATTGTTGACTTCAGTGGAAAAAAAGAACATCAATAAAATGCTGGAGCTCATCAGGAAGGATGTTGCAGTCATGACAAAGAGTCATTTTCCTGCTACATTTTGGTGCTCCCATGCTCTGAGTCTGGTGTGTGATCTGAGTTTCTGCACCTCAAGGGCATGAGAGTTAGCAGAAATGGTGAGAAAAGCAACCAAAATAACTTAGGGATTGGAGAAGCTGCTTATGAAAGGCTGGGTCTCTTCTGGCTGAAAAGAAAACCGAAAGCAGGGTATGATCAGGGTTGACAGCCTCAAGGAGGTGCTGGGCAGTGTGACTGCAGACCAGTTCTTGACCACATCCCACGATGCTGGAACTACAAGCACATAGAAGAGAGAATTGCTTTCACAGGGTGTACTGAACTCCTGGCATTGCTGCTCCAGGATACTGTGAAACAGGCCATGAGAAGCCTCCAGAGGGAACTTGAACATCCCTGTTCCAACGAGTGTCGATGCTGGGGAAGTGTGTGGGAAATAAACCACAAATAGTGTCTGGGCTTTTGTGTTCTCTCTACGTAGCACCTCTGGCTGTCACTGGTGGAATAGATGGATGACGGATCTACCACAGCAGAGCATTTCTAATGGGCTTATGTTCTGAAGCAGAGATGGCGTATTCATTTTGACTTCTGAAGAAAACCAGAGAGGTTTTCAGCTAAATGGACACTGTTTCAGAGAGAATTTCAGGAAGATATTGATGATTTCATATACAAGCTTAGTGTTGAAAAAATAAGGTATCTTTAGAAATTTTATTACCTCCTAATAGACATTCTACATAGCATACATTTTTGGTTTTTTATTATGGAACTATAGAGTAACTTGGATTGGCAGAGACCTCTGAAGGTCTCTCAAAGCAGGATCAGCTTCAAAATCAAATCAAGTTGCCTGTTGTCCCTTTGCAGTATACTCCTGAGAAGTCTGGCTTCATCTTCTCTGTAATGCTCCTTTTAGGGATATAATAATTCAGTGAGCAGTATAAAAGTGATGTGAAACTTTTTCCATGTGTATTTCAACAATGAGCTGTAACCTTGTATTAATACAAGTGTCCTGTGGATAGATATATTTTCTGTGAGTGTTCCCTTCTCATCTCTCTTCCCCACAGGACTCTCTCAGCACAAGTGTTGAGTGAATATCTCATTTCCTTGGAAAATGCATACACCATTTTATAGGCAATTCCAATAGTAACATAAAGAGGAACTTCAGTTCTCAGAACTCCTTCCTCTTTTCTCCCAGACTTCTGCTAAAAAGGTGGTGAGAAAACAAAGCCTGATTCTGATTTGCTCTGTACTTTTCCTCCTCTTTGTCCTGGAAACAGTGATGAATGTGCACTGGCTGGGTCATAGCATATGAGGGAGAGAATACTGCCAAGGCTATTCTTTTAAATAATGCTCTGACAAGGGAGTAGCGGAGCTACAGCTTCCCAGGGTCTTGCCAGGATGAGTGCAAAAAGGAGTTTGAGGTAGCTGGAGTAAGGGGAACACGCCAGCTAAACGCAGATCATGTCTCTTGAGTGTAGGACAGGAGGGCCAGGCACTGATATCTCTGTGGTGAACAGTGACAGGACCCAAGGGAATGGCCTGAAGCTGTGTCAAGGCAGGTTCAGTTAAATATTAGAAAAAGGTTCTTCCCCCAGAGGGTGGTTGGGCACTGGAACAGGCTCCCGAGGGAAGTGGTCACAGCACCAAGCCTGACAGAGTTCAAGAAGCATTTGGATGGCAGTCTCAGGCACATGGTGTGACTCTCAGGTATGGTCCTGTGTAGGGCTAGGGGTTGGATCTGACAATCCTTGTGAGCATATTCTGTGATTCTGTGATCATGGCTGGCTTTTGAGTAAAACAGGCAAGGAGAGGAAAAGGCTTTTTATGTCTTTCTGCTGTAAAAGCACATGTGTGTACTTCTGGATACAAGACATCATTGTGCCAAGGACTGTGGGAAAATACACCAATTGCTCTGTGTTATGGGTCTCATTAGCCACTGTTGGGTGGAGTGAGAAGCAGGTACTGTTGACCCTGAAGTTTTGCTTTCTGTGGCCAGGCACTCTGCAGGGAGCCACCACCATGGCAGAATCCATCCATTCTTCTGTGAATATCGGACAGCCATCACCATAACATTTTAGTGTCTCTAGTCACTTGGCTGTATAAATTCCATGGGGAACATTATATAGGGCCCAATTGCACAGGAAATTGAAGGTGGAAGAAGAAAAGCACTTAAGGCAGCTAAGCTGGGTAACAAGAGTAGTGAGGCAGGATTTGATGTATGCTAGCACTGAGTCATGATTTGTCAGTCTGTCAGCGTGCATGAAGTGCTGTCTCATCACGTGGTGTTTTGCTGCTCATGTTCATGCTTGCTGGAGGGAGCCAGTGTCTACAACTCTATGGAGAAATGCCACTTGCTGAAGTGGAGGGCAGGACCATTGTTCTGAGGAGCATGGAGGTATTGCAGAAGCAAAGTGGCCACTTCCATTTACTGCAGAGTGATGCTGCTGGAAGCAATAACACTTAGCACTGAGACAGCAGTTCACCCAGCACTGGGTAATTAATCTGCAAAGCAGCAGGAGATGCTCTTTGCAACTGGTTCTGTAAGCACAACTAAAGGACTAGAGTGGAGAGGGCTATTAAAAACTGTGCTGACATCCAAATTGTCCCCTGGCAACTAAAGAAAAACCTCCAGAAGTTACCATGTCCTCTTTGTTTTATTAGTCCTCTTAATATTCAAATGAAGAGAAAGTTTTCCAGAGCTGGTCCTCAGCCTGCCCAGCTTGCAGAAGCTTGGCGGACTTCAAAGGAACTGCAACAATTTATTGTGGTTCTTACTCCAGACATTTTGTGAGGATGATACATATTCTAGCTGGAAAATAGTTCACTTATAAAGATTACAGTCTATCCCAGTTAGCAGAACACTGTTGATTATCTGTTTCTATAGATTTACCCCTTCCCTCCATTCTTTGTAGCTTAAAAGTTGGGGAACAGGACACTTTTGCTACTGAGTTAATTTCCCAGTTAGTGAGCATTGATGGCTTTCCCTGCTCCCCCCTTCCAGCCCCCACCAGCCCCCAAGTGAAGCTGCATAAGAGCAGCTGTGGGAGGAGGGAAGGAGAGTTTTGTGATTATGGCTCAGATTTGGAGCTCTGTTGCCAGTCCTGTCCTCTGTTTCCATGCAACTCCAAGCAAATCATGTCACTTCGTTTCCAAAGTGCTTTGTAGTACTTGGTGCACCATGTCACAGCATTCCATGACTGCATACTCTGATCGGTGTCAAACAAATGATTTTCACTGTTTTTATTTATATAAACTTCTCCAAGTGAACACACCCATGTTTTGAAGGCAAAACATACAGGGAGGGTAATTATTTGGCCTCCTATGGAAATGTTAGTTTCTCATCCTGGTAGGGATGCTTTCTCAAGAGTCTGAGGTTTAAATCTCAGGGGCAAAACCCAGTCTGTTTTTGGTCCAAATCCTCAGCATCCATGGGTCATGGGTGGCTGTTATTGGGCATTTAGAGTTTTGGTCACGAGGGAGGGGTAGTTACGGAAGCCCTTGGTTTAGGTACTCCAGCTTTTCATGCCATGTGGTCAGGAATGGAGAACTAGGTCCAGGAGTAATGGAAAACCATGTCCAGTTCTTAATATCATCCTCTGCAGTTAAGCAGTTTCTCAGGCTCCACCATGAACATGTATTTTCCTCTATGTGTACCCATTTCAACTTCATGGACTTAGTGAGGCCTTTTCTACACCTTTACTTTGGGAGCGTATTTGGAGATTTTAGTGATCCTAAGTTAGTCCCTTTAGATCCCTTGGTGTTGCTGTAATTTACCTCTAATTTATCAACATTTATTTTCTCTGTTACAGCTTTAATGATATTTAGCCCATGTATCAGCTAACAGATTAATTCAGAACTGGTTGCTTCCTCTTTTTATCACTAAACCTGAAGTGGAAAGATGCCTTCCCAAAGGGTTTTCGTGCGAAAATATGGGGTAGCAAAGCACAAAGTGCTGCACAGACCATTATGAATGGTCCAGCTGCTTAACTAACAGTTATTGATGTGGCTGAGAGGAGGTCACTGAGCTGCATGAAAAGAGTAACCTCTGAAGGAGATACTGAGAAATGAAGATCATTGACCAAAGAGGGAAAAGGAAGATGGAGATCATCTGGGGTTGTGGTCAAGATGCCAATCTGGATGGGTGTTTGGGCAGGCATAGTGAACAGCAGGCAAACTACTCTGTTTGTTTGGCTGTTTGTTGTTTTGGTTTGCTTGTTTATTTGTTTGGTGGAAATCAGTGTGAGGGAAAAAATCTGGGCTCAAGGTGTTGGTGAGGGAACTGGGACAGGCTCAGCTGAGTGAGGTGAGGAAGTGCAGAGACAGGTGAGGCACAAACAGGACAGGTTTTTGCTTTGTTCCTCTTGTTCTCTTTGTCTTTTTCCACAGTGCATCCAGGACTGTGACTAGTGTCTGTCACATGCTGTTTCCGTACTCTTGGGGACAAAGCTGTATTCCTGGGAGCAGGGTTTGTTTCGATGAGATTCCTGATGTCCTTATGCGGGCTGATTTTTATCCCTGTAAACTTCTCATTTTCTTTTACTGGCTGTTTCTTTAAGAAGAAAGCTGTCTCTGTGGTTGCCATGGAAAGCCCTACATATCTCATGAGACTGAACCACAGAATATATAGTGCAGCCGCAGAAAATATCTGGAAATATGTTTGCCGGAGAGCTGCAGTGCTCGGGAGTTTGGCAGCCCTGTAAGTGGAGATGCCCCAGCTGGGAAAGGGAATTGCTTTTCCCCAGGCAGCTAATGTGGGCATGGGGATTGGATGATGCCTCTGTTAGGGAGGCAGGGGAGATCTGGGCAGCAGCTCGGGGATGTGGGGGTGGCACAGTGCCATCGCTGCTGCAGAGTGAGCCGGAGGCAGAGCAAGGGCCAGGCTGGAGTGTGAGTGCATCGGTGCCTCCTTATCCTTCTCACCTTTGCCTGGTGACAACTTCTGAAGGCTGAAAACAAAAATGCACATAAACAACACGCTCAAGCGCTGCTCCTCCAACAGCTTGCTAAAGAACTGATTCCCACACCTTCCTCTAATCTAAAAACCACAGTTTCCCCTCACTCAGCTGCCAAAACCTACAAGCTCCCCCACAACTTCCTTAACACAATGCTGTGCTTCATACTGAAGTGAAACTTGGAAGTGAAAATCAATTGAGATGAATATTGAATTAAAGATTGTACAATGATTGAACTACACTTTTTAATTTGTTTATTTTTTTGAAGAGCCCGGGAAGAATGGGCCTCAATCAATGATAAGAATAGTGGGTCTGAAACTGAGCTGAGGTCAAGTACAACTTTAAGACTCTCAAACTGTCCTCTATCTCTGCCAATTTTCTTATTTTTTTAAAAAGTGAACATTATGGCTTACTTCTCCAATTCAAGAGTTTAAGGAAAAGTTCAGGCATAAAAAAAAAAAAAAAGAAAGAAAGAAGAAGGACAAGCATTCACATCTCAGCAATCTGTTTCTGAGGATGGCTTCATTAATATTCTGGTGTCTCTGTTCTCAATGGCAACCAAAATGTCATTTTAAGACACAGATTTGCCCAAGAGAAATTTGGGGACACTGAATCCCATCCCTGGTTTGTGAGCAGGAGTTGCAGGACTCACAGGAGTCAGGAATGAAGCAGACTTATAGTCTTCCATCCTCACAGTGCAGGTGTCGCTGACCATGCAGTAGCTCATGTTACCAAACATTTCCATTATAGGTCTGTGTTTTAAAAATACAGTAGTTTTTGCTGAGAGTCTTTCAAAATTAATATTTTCTAAGGTAGTTCTAACTAAGGTAGTTCTGCTGTTCCCAGGAGTGAGGCTGGGGACACATGGCACAAGCTGGATTCACTTTGCACAGGTATCTTGCGCCTGGAAATTGCTCAAGATATCTCATGTGCCCAAAGATGGTGAAGCATGAACCAGGGCCCCATGGAGGACAGCTTTGTTGGTCTGAAAAGGACAAGACTGATCACTGATCTCCAGTGATCAGTGCACAGCTCATACTGGAAAACTCCATGTGCAAAAAAGGGTTTTTTTGTCCACACAGGACACCGTTTTAGGAGTGTTGGGGAGTCACTGACACTTGTAAAAGCTGCCAAAGTCCTCCTTCCTGTTCTTATTCCTTATCTTAAACCAGCTTCTGGGCCTTTCATGCACACAGGAAGGTCACATTGTGGCTTAGCATCTCCTCAGCCCATGTTAGCTCCTGCCCAAGTCCTCCTTAAGGGCTGCAGCAAATGCCGTAGCAAAAACAAACCCTTCTCACTCTTCAGCCAAGGTGACCAGGCTTTTCTGCTGGTGCTTCTGCCATGCTCCTACAGCCACATCTACCTCACACATGCTGTTGCTGGCCCTAAACTCCCTGAAAGCCCTCAAACACCTCAACCTGCCTTGCAGTCCCTCCCTGGCTCACAGCATGTCATTGGGAGTGGCTGGTCCAGCTTCTGAACATGAAAGAGCTGTTTTAGTCTGAAGTTTTAATTATCCAGTTTTTCTTCAGACAATTTCCAGAGTCCTAATTTCTTCTTCAGGCCTTTCTTCCGCCCTGAGCTATAGATGGTTCTCGCTAGACCTCAGCAGGTACAACCTCCCTACCAGCTCCATCCAGGTCCAAGGCAAAGTCTCTCTGCACAAATCCCTTCCCTGTAGTTTCAGGCTGTTACTCCAGGACTGTGCTGATCTGCATCAGGTTCTCTCTCACGAGTGTGTTTCTATTATGTTAGCCAGAAAGCAGAGGTTTTGTGGGCATAGGAGAAAGGACAACAAAGCTTCTCTTGTAATATTTGGTCCTGCTGTTATGTGGTGCCTCACCTCTGGCCTGAGCCCAATCTCAGCAGCTGGAAAAAGGGTGAGTGGGCACAGTGGGCTTGATAATGCTCCCACTAACAAGGATGCGTTGATGCAGTGACAGACTCATTTACTACCCTCAGTTTTTGGAAAGTTTAGGAAAGAATGAGTGCTCTGAGGTTGTTCTTTTTACTTTCAGTTTACAATTTATTTTCAGTTTCTAAAGAGTTTCACCAACAAAATACATCTTGTGCAAGCAGGCACTTTTCACATCTTGCTGAACATGGTAATATCACATGGGTGATGACTGAAACCATTCTCAGAAAAGTTTTAATACTAATTTAAGAAGAAAATGAAACAGTGCAAATATTTTGCAAATAATACCATAAAGTTTTTTGTAAGTGCTCTGCACAGAGAACCTGTTTTGTGTTCGAGGCCAAAGACTTGTAACACAAAACAACACTTGGTAGCTAGAGATACAGGTACACTCAGAATCATGCACAGGTACCTTTGCAGGTACAGGCTCGGTCCGGAAAGTTTTGCAAATTAAGTGTTTTCCTTGTTTCACATTTCCGTTAAATCCCCTCCCTGTCTATGTCTTCTGGGTTTGAGGGTGCTCATGGCCATCACATGTACATCAGAAATTCCCCCTGCTAGAAGCCTTTTACTGCTGGTTAACCTTTGGCTGCACTAAAAGCCATCACACCAACTTGCAAGCCACTTTCTCCTTTTAGTAGTCCTGATAACATCTCAGTACTCCCATCAGGGAGCTGTTGGTGCTGGGCTGTCCCCCTCCCAGGTTGAACAACAGCATTACCAGAAGCACACTGCACTGTGGAATTCAGCAAAAACGCTCCATATGTTTTATGAAAAAGAAAACATTACTTTTGGCACAATGTTTTGTGCCAGAAGCCAATTGCCACCAGAATACAGATGCAGAACTTGCCAGAACAAACCTAATTGCAATACTGGCGAGGTGTTTTCTATTTTTCTTTCTAACTGTGTCCAGGTGTTTTGGATTGTTTGAGGGAAATTCATGGTGTTGAGAAACAGAAAAAGGCTAGCTGTTTAGCTAATGATGGTAGCAATACATTCTGCTGATCCTGAATCTCTGAATCAATTATTTTTGTTGTTTCTACTTTAAGTTACATAAATCTAATTAAACAACCTCACATGTAACAGCTACTTCTGAGAGGCTTGCTACTGGAATTTATGGATACATTAATACATGAACTAATGGATTATTTTTGAGTAAGCACTAATAGATAAAAAGAAAAATCAGAGAAAATAAGGTAAAGATTAAATGGAAAATTTCCAAATATTTAGAATAAGATCAAACCCAAATATTTTTAGGATTTTTGCTTCATAGAGTATTTTCATTATTTTCACTCTTCATCTTGGTTCAGTATATTTTTGTGAGTTTCTGAAAATATTTAAGTGAAATGAAAGTTTTCTCTTATCAGTTGTAACAGTTATTACAGATGAAACAACTGTGCAATGGAATATACTGCAAATAAGATATATTCCTCCAAAATCCTCCACCTTCTTCATTGATAACATGGATACAACCACTGTCTTTTTCCATTTTTTTTTTTTTTGCCAGTAAACAGAGCTCAGCCTAAGAACAGAAATGTACTGTTGCTACCAGCAATGCCTGAAGAATGAAAAAAAGAAAATGTTGCAAGATGGGCAAAAAGGAATGACCAAGGGAAGTGTGGAAGGTAGCTGGTTTCTTTATTTGCATGTGGATACACAGCAGTTGTGCACACACAGGCACTTTTCACAATGCCTGTTAAATCATGTGAAAAACTCACTCAGTAGCTCAATAGCTCATTTCAGTGTCATTTGCTAACAAAAATGCATGTGTGCATCTCCTTAGGATGGTCTCTATTAAATAGGCATTGTGATTTTTAAACTGATGATTCTCATTATTTACCTGTGAAATGCTGTTTGCAGGTGGGGCTGAAATGCAATATGGCCCCCCCCCACACACATGGGCTTTATCTCAGAAATAGATCTGCTCCCTGACAAGGAAAACAAGACAAAAATCAACAACTTCCCACATTAAGACACTGAATGTAGAGGACTGGAAAAGAAAAATATTTGTAAAGGCAGTGAGGGACTCCTGTTTCCCCCACACATTGGGCTGGGTTTGGCTGGACACTGTGGGCAGAGAGACTGGTTGCAAATAAAGCCATGGGCTTCAGCAGAGAGGCGGGTAATTGCCTATGGAGTCTCAGATTATCTTGTTTCACAAAATGGGCTACTTTACCATGGGGAGGCAAGATGGAGGAAAATTGCAGGTCAAACCACTTAAAAAGCTTGTAAGAGTGAAGAAAGGTCTTCCAGAGCTTCTGTCTGCATTGCTCCCATTGCCCAGCTGTTGGGGCACACTGAGTTGGATGCCAGGGAGGGAGATTTCCATGCAGTGTCAGGGGGGTGTCACACTGCCAACAGATACCACTCTGGGTTTCATACCCGAATTTTCAGGGCAAGAAATCCAAATTGCTGAGGGACCACAGCAACCTGACACGCTGCTGCAATACAGACCCCAGGCAAAGTGAGCTAATGTTTTGGGGACAATTGCCTGTTATTTTGGCACTCTATCTTTCTAAAGCATTCACTGGAAAAAGAATAATTTCACCTCCTTCAAACCACAGATAGAGGTAGGAAAGCACAGAGACTGCAGTGGCATCCAGGCACTGTGAGTTAACGTATCGCCCTGCAGCACTCATTTTGGTTGAGACCAAGTGTAGAAAAACAAAACTGAGAATCACTTTTCCATGGAATTAGCTGAGCGCTCCCCATGAAGTTCAGGCTGGCTCCATGTTTTCATGCTGGGTTTAAGCTTGACTTTGGAATGACAGAGGTCTGTCATCAAGTTAAGCAGTGGAAGCCAGCGCTAACTTTTTCCAGCTTGAAGCCTGCCAGGGTGAAGTCAACCTGCCCATAGGTCTTGAACAAATTTGAGATGGCAGAACAAGTTTTTATCAGATAAGTGGTTTATATGAGGAAGCTGTTGTGGTCTTTATTTGACACCAGGTGTCCTAAGGTTGGATTTATGGTATGGTCAAGCCTTGCTTTCAGTCGTTTCCCTGTCATTTGTAGTCTTTCCTTGTAATTCAGAAATTCTGGATTTCTCTGAAAGCCAAAGCAAACCTCTGGTCCAAGTAAAAGACAATCAATTTCACTTTAGTAGCTCTTACTGTAGTGGCTCCAGGTGGCTTGGGAAATGACATGGCAAACTGATTAGTTCAGGATTGTGTTTGGTAGAAGCTGTGTTAAGAGGTTCTATGCCTCTGATGATAATTTCTAGAGTGAGATGGAAGATTTTCAATTGTAAGGCTGCCTCTGCTATGTTTCTGTCATTAAGTCACTTAAAAAGACAAGCAAAATATTGCTTCTAATTTTTCTTAAATACAGTTGGTGCGTTTATCACAACATTTGCCTTTTCCTCTGGTTTGACTTTGTTCCACGTCTCCCTTGGTTGCGTGGGTTTCTGCATTTCCATGGGCTGTCCTTTGACTGGTGCTGTCACAAAAACTGCAGCTTTTACCTCCTTCAAGAACAGCTTCAGATATTTATGCCAAAAGACAAAGTCTATGTTGTATGCTCCAGTCACTGATGACTCTTCTACCTAATGTGCATGAGTTTGAATCAAAGAATGAAGATATTAATATTTTTATTAGACATTCTGTATAAAGCAGACGTGGGGTTTTTTAGTATTTTTTTTAAAACCCTTCTTCTTTAAACCAGTGTTTCCTTTCCATTTTCACAAGAAAACTCTCTAGGAGAAGATGAACAGAAACCCACCTGCCTTCTGTGTTTCCCTGAAGGGGCTAAAATACTGTGGTATTTCAGCAGATGATACCATGGTAACATCAAGGATAATGTTAGGATCTAGACAGGCTGAATGATCACATCATTCACAATCTGGATAAGTCTTTGGGGCTCCTTGCTTCCAAAGAGCATCATGAGGGATGGCCATTGAGTTACAAAAACCAGTGTTGGGCACCCACTGGTGTAAAGGCACAGACAATCATCCAGAACGAGATGTTCCACTGGAGTGGTGTGTAAGCCACCTTGTAAATCCACACTGTACCTCCAGAAGGGCACTGTAATGTCTCCTTACTAGATGTGCAGGCAACAAGAAGCACAGAAGGAAGGATATCACAGAAAACCAAGGTAGAAATATCCACAGAAACCCAAGATGTTTCTGGGAAGCTGAGAGAAAGCAATTATGATGAGACATGCACACATTTTTGAGACTGGCAGATGTTCCTCTGGACACATCTTCATGGTGTGTTCTGTATCTGACAAATCCCTGAAGCTACCAAGTTTCCTCTGTCACTCACACAGGGTAGAACAGATTGGATCAGTGCCTTTTTTTTTTTTTAAATTTTTTTTTCTTTCTTTCATGCCTTTTCACCAATTATTTGAGAATATTTTGAAAAGAGCTAATGTTAATAGTGCTGCTCAGAATTACCATCCAGAATGTGAAGACAAGCAGGCTGGATACTAACCGACTTTTCAAAACTAGTCTGTATTAATTTTGTGGGTGTGCAATTTGGATGTTCTTTTATCACTTTAAAAACGCTCTCTCCTTGAGGTTCAGAGGGCCCCAAAAGCCAACAAACAGGGGGAGGAGAAACTGATGGCATATCAACAATGTGAAAGAAGGATATGAGCCCACACTGGCGAGCAAGGAGGATGCACGAGGAGGGAGGGCAGTGTTTGATGAGGGAGGGAGGAGGACAAAGCTGTGTGACCTGGCGAGGTCTCCTGTGTGAAACTACTTTGTTATTTGCTTCACTGTTGGTGTGACAAAAATGTGAATCACACAAAAATGACACCACCTGGAGTAATGTCCTGATCTGTACTTTGCACTTTGAAAAACACTTCCACTTGGAGTTGGGAGAGGGATGAGGAAGCCTGGGAAATACTAATTTCTCTACAGCTCCGATCATAGTTGCTACTTACTGGAAAAATGGTGACAAAGTGCTCCTTTGGTTTGAAGAATACAGGAATACACCTGTGAAATAACTTGCCAGAAAAATGACAAAGCCGTGGACAAGACAATGTCTGGATTAACCTTTCAGCTGCTGCGTTGAGAGAAAGCATGCATGACAAACAAAATTACATCCTTTGGCATTGTGTGACCCAGAAAGATTGAAAATAAAGAGAGAAACACAATGGAGACAAAAAAAATTGCAGTGATTTTGAAGATACTCATTAGTGGTGACTTTGGATAGTTTTGAGCTGCAGACAGGCCTGAGTTCACCCGACAGGGAGCAGAGGCTGCTTTGGGAGGCACATGGAGCTGCTCCTAGACCATCTTCCACTTCATGGTTCTCCTGTTTTCCTGTGGTGCTCAGAGGCCAAGGTCGTCATGCTGGGGAGCAGGTCTCCTGCCTGGAGGACATGGGACTGGAAAGGCATTTGCTTGCGGGGGAGAGCAGGCATCTGACTAATCTGTTCCAGTTCACAGGCTGGTGCTTCTTGCTGGGAGTCTCTTGGAGTATCCCAGTCGGGCAGCCTGCAAATGGCTTCTGAGTGAACCTCTGGATGTGTGCTGCATTTCCTCCCTTGCTCAAGGTTCCTCCTTGTCCCTGACTTGCTTTGCCACCTACCAGCCAGCCAAATCAGACACTGAATCTTTAATGCTGCAGTGACTTCAAAGAACCAGATGTGTGAGTGGCAGGATCTGGCCCTGTGAGAAGAATAGAAGCTGCTCTGTTTTCTTTCCCTGAAGTCAGCCGTGCTCTTTGCATCTTCAAACCCATCTCTCGTGACCACCTTTATGGTGATTTAACACATCATGGAGTGCTTACCACGGTACCTTGGGAGACACTGATTTCATAATTGATCATTGTGGTAATAAAGCAAAGCAGAGCAGCCCCTTTGTTCCCTGCTCTGAGGCTTTATATGCTGCTGGGAGTTCAGCAGGGAGCAAGAATATTTGTGGGAGAGCTGTGGTGTGTGCAGAGAGGCTGAGGAAAACTCTCTGCCTGAAATAGGGGCACAGGGATTGCTTCTGTATAATTGCTGATCACACATTATTCTGAGCAGGAGTAGTCAGGCATTTCAGACAAGCAGAAATTTCTCCACTCGCATGTGCTGGGGGGATAGTTTTGCCAAGGAAAGGGTGAAGTTCCTGCCACATTTACAACAAATTATGGTGTTGAGCATAAGAGCTCATAGATGGAACCACGAGGACTAGAAAGATCATTTCAATCCCTTTTATCCCAGGGCAGTAGAGGCTTGAGGGACAGGCTTTCTTAAGATTTGTGCCAATTTCTTCTTGAGGAGACATCTTATTTTTGTCAGAACCCAGCCAGTCTGCACAGCACAACCATACCAGAGCCATACCTCTGCTCTGTCTGCTGGACCTGAGCCCTGGTGCGCTCCAAAGCCAAATGCCACATCTGGCTGTCTCCTCTCCCTCTCTGCCGCCTCTGAAATGGAAATGCTGGTCTTTCTTGAAAACATTGGCCTCCCCCCAGAAAGGCACATAGAAAGTGATGGCAGCCGTATAGATTGTGACAAACTGACTCATTTTCTGAATCACCTTATTGGAAATCTTTAAAAAGAAGCAGCTCTTTCTCTGGTATCACCGATGACCACGAGCACGAGGTGGCTGGTGGACGTGGAGTCTGGAGAGCCTGGCCCCTGGCCCTGCCAGCGAGGATTGCAAGCAAACCGCCAGGCACGTCATCACCATCAAAACCAGAAAAATCCTGAGTTAGTCACAGCAGGAAGACAGACAGCAGCAACATCAGAGCACACTGTTGCATCCAAGTGGTTGGTGACTGTTACAGACTTGAAAGTCTTCCAGAGCAAAAAGCTGTACACAGCAACAGTGTAAGCCCAGGACAAGGAAAGCAGATGTTCAGGTCTCCTCCCCCATCCTTGTTCCCATATGTCGACTAACTAGGTTTTGTAATACAGAACATGCTGTAAATCAGAGCTGGGCAGGGTTCACCAGTTGGGTTAAATGTGGCTTTTCAGGGTGCAGAAGTGAACCTCTGTCATTTACACATAAGGAAACTATTGCTTTAAGCTTTCCCTGAATAACTGCTCTAGTATCTAAGTAGATTAACTTGTTCTTCACTGAAGTAGTCCTTACTCTTTCAGGACAATTTATATGTAACCCACATTTTCTTGCATTACTTGTGCACAGTGATCCCAGGTCAGAGTCACCTAAACAAGGAGGTTCTCAGGTGAAACTCCTGGAACCTGCCCATCTTGTCCTTTGTGCTCAGCACTTCCATGGCTCCCAGTGGTATTTTTTACAGGATCAAATACTCTCATTCTGACTGTTTATCACCAAATAGGGCATGATGCTGTGATTTTTGGGAAAGCCAGATTAAGAGCAGAATTTGAATATGGGTGTTCTCTTAGGATTTGTGCATTAGTCTCTCTCAAAATTGACAGTTTATGCTGCACAAAATGGTTTACAGAAGACTGAGTTCTGATTGTCTATGGATCTTGGAACAACAGGAAATATTCCCAAGCAACCTGAAGTATCTGTTAAAAAAGCTTCTTTAGTCACAGTTTCAGTGTTCAGGAAGCTGATTCCTCTTCCACACATTACTTCAGGTCTGTAGGTTCCCGGTGAGCTGCACCACTCTGCAGCCTGGCCCTTCTTCAAACTGTCCCAGCTCCATCTCTGTGGTTGCAGGGGGAGAAATCCCACCCATGAGGAACAGGCAAGGAGAAGCCCCAACAGGCTGCTCCCACCTTCATACAAAGATCTTCCACAGCTTCAAGTCCTGTTCTCATGACAGACCTGCCTGGCTGTGATGCTGAAAAGCCACAGTCTGGTCTTGCAAAATCATGGGCTTGAAAGGGCTTTTTCCTTCTAATACATTGACTCAATTGCTTTAATTAAGATTTATAAACCTGTAATGAATCTGTAATTAGCAGCTGAAAGACAACTTCATAAAATCAATATACTCTAATGTACCTCGTGCAATATATATAGCCTTTTAGCTATATATTGATTTTCTTTCTTATGAATGTTTTATCCCTTGTATTTCCCTTTTGCACAGCTTAATTAAGAAATTAGAAACTTGAAAAATTAAAATTTGCTATGGAAGGAAAATCTTTTATTGGAAATAAAAGTGGGTAATCTTCCAATATACCTTTATTTTCTAATGGTCAAACTGGAAAAAACCCAAAACTTCTGTTTTAGTAAAAAAAGATAATAGTTAATTTACCAGTGTCATATTAAAAAAAAAACACACTGAAAAAATCTTGAATGAAAACATACTGAGAATGAATTATTTTAGTTAAAACAACTTATTTTTTAAATAATAGATTTTCACAAACAGCTGAGCAATATTAAATTGTAAATAAATACTTCAAAGTGACTGGGATTAGAGGAAACATCAAAACAAAGTAATTTTTTACCTGTGTTTTAGTGAAAATTTTTGAAATCTTGTTTCTTTCTCTCGTTTCAAAATGGGAACTTGCATCTGAGTCTCATGAAATGGGGTATCCATTTCTACGCCCAGTTTACTTTAAAGGTTCTTTCTTTTACTTACGACAGGTCAAAAGAGATTTTTGTTTATAATAGACATTTTATTTTACATAATACAAATTAACACAAATTTTAATCGCATAAACACCTCAATCATATTTTTAATGGTGAACAAGCATTCCTTTACAATCTTAACATTTTCTAAATCAAAGTCATTGATTGAGAAATGGGGAAACCTTCTCTCTTCAATAGGTTGCAAGGAATATCAGAAATACTGTCCATGCTGACTTGGAAGTTGCTGAGAGACAATAGAACAGCCCATTATTCATTGAATACGCCAATTTTTAAGGGTTGGGGTTTTAAAGTTTTTAAAGACTGTGACTGAACAGAGGACTTTGGTGTCCTGATTGTTTGCACTGCAAGACCTGAAGTTTGGATGTGAAATGACAGGTTGGGCAGGACTCCCACAGAGGTGAGAGGTGTTCCTTCATAAGGATACAGGGCAGCTGCCACATGAAGGATGGGTGCCCAAACCAGATGTAGGAGTTGCTACATCCTGGGTAGTGTCTGAAGCTGTTACACACCTAAAAGGATGGGTAAATTGAGGCACTTTTGGATTCAACACCATTCTCTGTTTTGGTATCAATATTACAGTTTTTCCTCTGGAAAACAAGAGAGTTGGTGAACATAAGCTCTGGAGTGGTAGAAGAGTTTTCCAAGAGCAGGAGAACACACTGGTTGGAGACCTGTTGTGGCCCTAAATAGCAGTATCTAATGGATCAGGGTCTGTAAAAGAGTAAAAGATGCTTTTTTCCTCCATCCTGGGCATATGGGTAGGAATCCAGGTCTCCTCATGATGGAATCCTTCCTTCATTCCCCACGGCATTGCTGCGACATCATCCCCATCTCCTGCAAGAACCTGTCTAAATCCTGACCCAAGTCCCAGGCTCTGGGGGCTGCTATTTTAAACCTGACCATGGGCCTTGTGACATGCCAAAGGAAAAAAAAAAATCCATTTCTGATAATGAATCTTGTTATTTTCCTAAACTCAGAGGAAATCTGCAGCACAGCTGGTGGTCCTGGAGGAGAGTAAAGGAATACTTCTTAATGAGAACCTGGTGGGTTAATTAGTCTGTTTTATGATGTGGTTAGTCAATAGGAAAGAAACGCTCAGAAATTTTGAACGACATAATCATGATTGACCTTAAGGTAGCAGTGGCCTAATAAGCAGTTAAATGCACCTGAGCAAGAGGGGATGTTTGAGCAAGAGGGGATTAAGAGGAACTGTGCTGATGTGTCCCTGCACAGTTTGAAGCAGAAGAACTGCAAAAAGGAATGTATTGCTGAGGCTTTTAATAGCAGAAGAGAGACTGCAACATTCCCAGCTCAATACAGGATATCTCCTTGGTGTACTGACCCGCAGAGTTTGTGGGTGCACAGAGAAGGGCAGCACATATTGTGAGAGCTAGGAGAAAATATGAGAAGGAAAGAAAAGATAGGGATCTGAGCTTCAGGTTTTTGTTTCCTTTTGACCTTCTCAGAGGTCCTGAAAGGGTTTTGTCTTCCTCTCTCTGGCTCAGCACCTCAGTCTTGTGCACACAGACTCCCTCCCCTAGTAACCCTTTTAAAACCCATGCTCTTGCAACCTGTGCTTCTCCCTCTGGCTTTGTGACAGTTGTTGCAGTAACTACTCTGTTTTTCTGATTTTTTTTTTTTAAGCATTTGCTTTTTGAAGTTCCATGTATATGGTTATTCCTTTCACAGCCAGTTTGCTGTGACCTTCTAAGTTGTGTAGCCCTTCTCATGCCCAGGTCTCTGAAGAAGAAATCTGCCACTACCAGCATGTGCTTCCCACTCTGTGCATCTCTCCTTAGGGCTTTCTCCTCTCACAGTTCCCATCTCCTCTGACTCAGCTGATTACTGGGTGTCTTGCAGCCATTTCCTGGCCTTGGCCTCGGTTCTACAAGGGCTCCAACTCCCTGCCATTATTCTCCTATTGCTACTGGTTTCATTTCATCTGTTGTCCCAAGCCTGTTGCTATTTCATATAAGCCTGCCAGATTTGCCTGCAAGATTGTTCTTTTGTCCAGATGGATGTTTAGCTCAGGCTATTTAGTGCTGATCTGGTTTTTCTATTGCTTTGTGTGTACCCAGGGGAAGAGGTTTTGTATTAAAATTCTCCTGGAGTGCTGAGTCACTTGAACTCTGCTACTGTGTCATGTGCTCGATTGTCTGAGTGCGGGACCTGGTTATGTCATATCTTGCAAAATGTGTTTTCTGTTTCCCCACTGGAATTTTGCCTGAATGGCTTCCAAATTATCCACCTACTAGAAGCTGGGAAAGTTCTCTCTCATGATGCAATTCCCCTCTTAAGTTTGTTTTCATCATTTCCAAGAACTTGTCTGGGATTTGATAGCTGGCATACTTTTTTTTGCATGCTTTGCTCTTTCTGTGTATTTCTGGGCATTCAGGGAGTTTTACTCCCTGTGATTTGATCAGCCATGTAGTTCCCAAATGCCAGTTGTTTGTATATTTGCACCACCAGATTAATGTCATGTTACATGTGTTCAGAGAGGTTTCTCTAATCCAGCAACCTCTTGATTGTACCCTGAAAAATGTGTAATGCTGCTGGTTAGGCTTCCACTGGCGATTCAGCATTCACCCAACCCTTCCTGTGGCCTGCTGAGGCTAAGTGCAAGCCCAGAGAAATTCATTATCCACAGCACTTCCCCAAAGACTTATCTTGATACAATCACCAGCAGACAGTTTTGTCTTGAATGACACAAGTGCTCTGGCTTCGCTCACTGGTAATCAGCAGTGGCACTTTTTTTGCTGTGACTGTTCAGCGGTTTGGGGTCAGTGCAGATACCCAAGTACCTGCCCGGCTTTCAGTGTTGTTAGAGGCAGTCTGTGCTGGTTTCCCAAGAGGTAACAATCTGTTTTCTTTGCAGGCTTGTGACTTCCTTCCTCAGTGACTACACGGAACATTTTTCATGTCTCATTGGCTGCAGAGAAGCTTATTTATAGCTTCAGTTCCTCCTCTTGTGCCCCTGTCCATTAGAGTGCTGACCTGCAGTGGCTTCTGTCTCACCCTGAGGACATTCTCTGGCTCTGCTTTACCAGATCAGGGTCCTATAAACCCCAGGCAATGCTTTTTGCAAGAGTTCCTTACTGACTGTATTTATCTGATGGTTTTAGTATGGCTTCTTGGCTTTTTGCATCTCACCAACATACAGCCACATTTTCACAGCCTTACACTGATGTTCATTGTTTCTGGGATGTGCTCTGCAGCTGACTCTGCTGTTTGCATGGAAATGAATCAGTTGTTGATCCTGCAGCCTTGTGGTGGGCGGGCTGGGTGCATGGCTGGCAGCCTGCTTTTCCAGGCAGCATGAGGCCGCATCAGACAATCCAATTGACCCAGGCAGTGCTGTGTTTCTTGAACAGCTTTAACTGCAACCGATCTTTGCTGACCTCCTGACTTCTACGGTCTGGTCCTCTCCCTTTAACCGATCAGCAGCACTCACGATATTTCAAGAATCGCCCCAGATTTAGATTTATTTCTCCAAACTTCTGTTTTCTTAGGATGACTTCATCTCAAGAGTAAAATACTTAAATGTACATGTGTTGTTTCTAACCTTTTCCCCAGTGAGATAATGAAGTTTTCCACACTTTTCTCACCAGTACTCAACAGTCAGCTCTGAATACAGTCATTACCAGCTTCTGCTCTTTTCAGGCTTGTGCTTCTTCATTATGCCTTTGTATTTTCTCCCTAGAGGTCACAGTTTCCTCTGTATTTTCCTCTTTATTTCTAATTTTCTCCCTGTTCAAAATGGCCAAAAATCCTCATCTTTCTGTTTTGCGTTGCAACTAATAACATTTAGACTTCCATAGCTCTGCTACTGAGATTTGTTTACAAGCTCTTAGTAGCAGAACTATCTAAGAGTGCAATTCATACTCTGCAACATGTACTTAGAGAGTGTTAGGGATACCTCCTACAGACTTCTTCATCCTACCTGTACTTCATCTTCCAAGATTCAAGTTCATTTATGAAGGGGTGAGGTAGAAAGATTTTTGTTACGCTAAAGAAAAGAGAATGCTGGTAAATATCCTGATAACCATATTCATGAGGATTATTTCTTACTGTTGATGCTGTGGCTCCAGATTGCATGAAAATAAATATTTCCTCTTTTGGGGATGTAGAAAACATAAGTATAAATGTGTACATATAATGGTTAAACTCTCAAGTATTTTATTTGATTTTCAATTGTGTCGAGTACAGCACTTAATTTCTCCAGCCACCACCTTCAGTCTCTGACCTACATTTGTGACATTAAAACGTACAAAAGTAAAAGATAGGCATGGTTTTAGACAGCTTTTTCTAGTTTTCTATCTGATGAATAAGAGACTGCTACTGAATTAGAGACAAATATCACCCAAGCCCAGATTTCCAGTAGGTGTAAATGTGGCTCACAAAAGAGGGGATTGAAGGACTTCAGGTAAAGGCAACAGCCTCCCCCCTCCTTCCCAGCCCATTCATGTATGTTAATTTAAGAAAAGCAAACATTTGTAAAAGAAAGCTGTCCAGCTAGAAATGTTGAGAACATGTGTTTTTCTTGTTGCAGCACGGCCAAAAGAGACAAAGTTCCCTTTACAAAGTATCACATTTTGCCAAATTAACAGTAACGGTACTATTAATATTTAATATTTATATGACACTGTCATCAGGAGGCTGGTTGGGTCTGACTCCTGCTGTGTGACATGTGCAGATAGCAAAAATTATCTAGACTATTTTTATTTATGTTGAGCAACTATTGTAATGTGCTATAATCCCATGGCCCCATCTCCAAAAGCTTAGGTGCATTTTTAGGACAATTTGCTTTTATAACTGAGAGTTTCAAGCAAAGGTCTTCCTTTATAGTTTTTTTGACACGGCATTAAAAGCTGAGTTTACATGTCTAATCAGACAGTTATGGAATCTGGTTCTGATAACACCTTTCCAGGATGTTACTGAGGGCATTTCCCATGGCTGGAGCAGAGCTGCAGAGAGAAACGTGTATGCATTTTTGTTTTGGCACGGGAAACTTGGGCATCATGGAGTTTTATCTTTGCATATGGGTATAAGAACATGCTTTTGGACCTCCTGTGAAGTTGGTGAGATGTTTTGCTTTACCAAAACCATATAAATTTTCCTAGGGATTTGCTGGCCACGTAAATGGGTATTGTCCTAACACTGTGACTGTTCTGTGTCCCTGAGTTTAGGATGCACGATGTGTGATGTTTGCCAGTGTACAAACCGGTTCCTTCCATGCAACCACCAAATAATCAAAGATCAGAGTATTACTTCTTCTGGCACTACCAATCTGCCATAAGATATCTCTCAGATCAATATGCTTAGCTTAAATTTTAGTATCTTCTCTTTCAATGCACGTAGGTTTGATTTGAGGTTCACCCTGACACTAACTGATGAGGAAAATTAATCTCTGGCCAGTTGGGACAGTTGAGCCCTGAGCTCCACGTACTTGTGCAGTCCTAGCAGATGTTCCAAATTGCTTCTTCAGGGTGACAAAGTGACTCTGGAGTTGGTGTTACTTTGGTAGAGCTTGTAAGACTGCCATGACAGAGGCATCCAGGGTGGCTCACAACTACCATGGGAGCTGCACCCAGGCTGTAATGCCCTCTGTGGTCCTGGCTTTGGTGGATTGGAAAAGTCTTTACTTTTGTTTGCTATTGTGGTAAAGAGGCTTGTGGGTTTCTATGAAGCACCAAGTGTAGAAATGATGGGTTTGAAGTCAGGAATATACAAGCTTTTAGCTTCAAGCTTTGTGCTTTTGACTCTCACGGTTGCCTCCACTCTCCAATTTTGATTTGCACATTTGTCTCAGAGTGCCTGAGCTAGATCCAGCCAACTGTTGTGCTCCAGACAACCAAGCACCTAATGTGCTCCAGTAATCAACAAGAGCTGTGTCTGGAGGACCAGATTAGACCTGTCCTGAAGTAAAACCACACGAGGCCTGTGGTGTAGCTGCTGAGTGCTCAGCACAAATGGCTTTGTGGCTGTTGCAATTTGCAAGAGGATAATCTGGTGCTTCTGTTGCACCCCTTCACTTGTGAATGCAGACACAGCCTGAATCTATGTGTGTCTGTAAGGAGCATATGCACACATTAAACCTCGTTGCCTCTCTGTGACAGCCTGTCTCCCAGAACATCAATGATTCCCTTGGCACTCAGGAGCCTGGGGACTCTTTGGTGAATAAATTGCAGTAGGAAGATGTGTTTGAAATTTCTATCATCTAGGATCCTTGGCAAACTCTCCTGTGACAATTGCTCTGAAGAAAAGTAGGTGGATATATGTGGAAAGTGTTTCTGGAAGCTATATGCAATGACAGTTCACTGCATTTATGTCATTCTTTGAAGAGTTATTTTACTTCCATTACTTCCAGAATGATTGTTACAGAGCAAATTCAGGCAAAATAAATAGTGTAAATAACATAATATCACACAGAGATTTTCCAAACATTATTTTTCTTAGCCAGCTAAAGAGATATTCTCAGTTCTGAAGACAATGGAAAAAATTTTGTTCTGATCTAAGCATGCCTGTCACTCAGAGCCTGGGAAGTTAAAGCTTTGAACATCCTAAGGCTCATCTGTTCCAGTTCTTCCCTGACTTTATCCATGCCTCCATGTATACTGTGATACTGTATAGGCATAAGAGGAAACTTCACAATCAAATTAAATAGTTGGCCTAAATTCTTCTCTCTCAGGCCTGCTACTTTTAGGTAGGAAAGGAGCACTGCATTTCATATAGCTTGCGAAGAAATACCATGCTGTGCCTCCAGAGTGGACTCAAACACAAATCAGGAAGCCTTGCTCAACTGAGCATCTTGGGTTTGTTTTTTATGCTTTAGTGGTTTGGGGTTTTTGTTGTTGTTGTTGTGTGGTTGGGTTGTTGTTGTTGGGGTTTTTTTATTTATTTTGGTTTGATTTGGTTTTTTGGTGCCTTTTTTTTTTTTTTTTGAGGACAGAAATGTAATAGAGGTTAGGACTTTGTTTTAGGCACTTCACTAGAATTTTACTTCAACTACCAATCCTAAGACTTAAACACTTAATAATCATTGACAACTTCCAATCTCTGGCACAGTTAGTACTAACTTTTAATTTTGAGCTGTAAACCCGCACTGTAGAAATCAGATCAATGTATTTTCATAACTGTCAATTCTAATAGATCTGTCTAATTACAGTGAGATGTGATTGGGTTCCTTGCACCTCTTTCATTCCCTCCAACCCATTCATCTGCTTCTTCACCAAATCAGAGATTTCCACCTCCCAATGGAAATGACCACCTACCAGAGGCCTCTTCTGGACCATTTATTCCATTAGTTTTTTAATCCCCATTTGCAGTGCACAGCCAGATATGGAGTAAAAAATTGTCCAAGCATGAGAAGGTGTAGAAAGAAGCCAAAGCATGGTTTGTGTAATGCTGGAGCTGAACTAAAGCTGTGAAAAACATAAATATCATCAAATATGTTCAGATTTGAGTAAGCTTTGGATGTTAAGTGTTTTGCCCAAAAGTGGCATTTCAGTGGGCTTAAAACTGTTCCAAAAGTCAGGATAAGCTTGTCATTTTTGAAGGTGAGAGGGAGAAAAGACAAAGAGATACATAAAGATAGATTACTTGTTTTAAAAGCCACCTGTCTCCTTTCTTTCAATAGTGCATCTGGCAAGGGATTCATTCAAAATGCAAAAAAGAAGGCTTAAGTTTCCTCACCTGCCAGAGAAGGTCTGAGCCCACCTTAATCTCCCGGAACAGTTCCTAATCACTGGGCTGTTCAGTATCCCTCCATGCAGGATGGGGAGAGAGTTGTTTTTTCAATACCTCTGATAGAGCATGTTCTACTTTGTTTACAATATTGAAATATTCATGGGAGTGATGTCCTGCCTCTCGACTGCAGAGCTTAAACACCATGATATAGAGCTCTTCTCTACAGCTTAATGAATATTTCAATATTCTATATAGAGTGGAACAACATCAACAGGGGGAAAAAAAAACAGAACACAAAGTATTTCCCAGCAGAATATTCCCCTGTGCATCTGCAACCTCCTCCTCTAGGTTCTGATCTCTGCAGGGGAAGTGGGAACTGAACCCCAACCTTCTACCTCCTGGCTGAACTCTTGAATAAAGAGGTGATAGTGCCTGTTTGGGGCATTTTAAAAACATATTGTATCCATTTTTTTTTCCCCAAGGAAAGAGGCCAAAGTAGAAATCTATAGCTTTATTATTTTCTTCTAATAATGAAAACCTGTAAATGCTTCATATTAGTTCACCTGGCCTTGCCAGATTTTGTCCCCAAACTCAAAAATGTCTTACTTTACATGCCTCCTGACTTATAATTGATGGGAAAGTATCAGGGGAAGGCAAGATAAATTTGCAGCTTGCTAATGTGAAGATCAAAAAGCACTGTTTGGAAAGATGATGTTGGCAATTTTGAACTCCTGACTATATAAGATCAAATATAGTCCCTTTACAAATTAATAGTGTGGGTTTTTTTTTCATGTGGAGTTTTTTTACATTTACTGGTAGGTTCAGAAATTCCACATGAAAGTTGTTTGGTCCATGAACAAAGGAGCAGACCTTTGAAAGAAGGACTATTTCTGAACACATGCTTTTCAGGCTATTGCTGCTGTTTTAGAAATGACTTGCTGGATTTACTTCAAACCTTAACATAAAAATATCTCTCCTGGCTGTTCACCAGAGTACCTGAAATTTCAGCCTGTTAGGGGTTGTCCTGCCTCTATTTTTTGATCAAAGTGGGAGCAGGAGGTTCACAATCTGGTTTGTTAAGAACGATGTCTTACAGCTTTAAATGTAACCCTCTTAGTTTTTTCACCATTTTACCTTTCTGGTTAAGACGAGTTGCAATTCATGCCAAAAAATGCCCTGCCAGCACTGAGGCTCCTGTTTCATTGCTTTATTAGAGCTTGAGCTACATGATTAGCCTGAGGGATAGATTCACAAATAACAGCTGCTCAGCTGGGGTGTTTCCTTAATCCATGCCTCTCCCTTTCAGAATCAAAGCCATACTGAGGTACGAGAAAATTATCTCTACCCTACAGAGCTCCGTGGAGTGAGTAGGGAAGGGAGCAAACAGGCATGTCTCTGCTGGAAATCTTGTAGAGGCTAAGATGAGACAACTGCACTTCACTGATGGAACTACTCTCTGTTGACACATTTAATCTAAATTAATTTTTTCATCTTTATGCAACAAACCCAAACTGTCTGGGGTACTGGAAAAAGCAAGACACAAAACAGAGCTGTAACCAAGCTGCTGCGTGAGCAGTGCCATGGAAGTGCTGAGAATGTTTTTAGTGCTAGTTATTGTACATAATAAGGTTTATTTATCTTCCTGCTTAGGAAATCCTGTGGCTGTGCTGCATTCATCCATTCCCACCTCTCTGAAACAGTTTTTCATATATACTTAGTAATATTTTTCATAAGGAGAGGTAAAATAAAATACAAAATATGGAACCTGATTGTTTACTTATTCACATGGCAGAAATAGCAGTCCACTGAACCCAGTATATCTAAGTTGCGATGAAATCACTCTGGAGCTATTGGGTGCAGTAGAAACCTACTGATTTATATTAGTTGAAAAACTGCTAAAGTGAAACTGAAGTGGTACAAAACTAAAGTAAATGAGATGAAAATCAGTGCCACTTGTTCACCGTTTTCATACCTACTGTGGTTTTCTGATACTGTTATGTGAAATAATTCAATGACTATCTTAAAGCACACAAAGTAGAGTCTGATGGGAAAAAAATTTTCTATTTTCTAGCCATAATGAACCAAATTCCTTTAATACTAAGACCACTCAGTCTGAAGGTTTTTGGATGTGTTTGGGATATATTTTGGGACAATAAGAATTATTGTGCTAGTAGCAGAAAGACTTTCTATCCCTTCATCAACTGGGTTTTTGAAATCAGGCTCATAAGAAAAGTAGGGCTGAATGAAGGGGTGAAATACAAAACTGAAGGGAAGAAAATTTGACTTAATTCTTGGGCTATTGGACATGTGAATATTTACCCTTCCTACACACAGGTGTGTTGCTACATAATTGAAGCTCAAGAGAAATTTGAGGGAGCAGATGCAAGATAAATGGTTCCTATAAGAGCAATATGCCCAATATTTTTTTTTTTTTAAATTTAAGGTATCTCTCTCCTCCTAAAAAATTATTATTGTTATTGTCCCTTTGTTACTCTATAGGTCTGTTTCCTTCAAGAATTCAGAATAAAATAGGTCACTGTTAGTGACATAAATACTGTTTTGTTTCTGGTAACTCTGCAGAACAGTAGTTTAGGGAGAGAGAATCAGAATTCTGCCCGTCCTTTTGCCTCATGGAGGGAATATCTGACTAGTTTCCCACCAAGACTTCACTCTGTATAGCTATAAAAGTGGTAGAGTTACAGTTGTATTTCAGATAATGCTTTGAATTTTGCACAGCTAAAAGCCTGATCATATCCTCTGTCAGCTCTAAGGGGGGTGGGTAAGAGCTGGCACACAGCTGTAGGTCTGAAGTAGGCCTGTAGGGTCCATGAAAGGCAACTGCAGAAGTTCACAGACCTGAAAGGAGGCTGTGTGCCCACCAGTCTGCCTCCTTTTTACCCGTTACACTAATTGGTTTCATAACGGATACAGCTTCTGGCTGTGAAACTCTCAGTGACATTCGTCTTCGTGGTATGGTAGATACACAGGTTTACCTTTTCTTCCTCAAGTTGTATTACAATTTTAACAGCTGACTTATTGATAATTTTTTCCTTGGTATTTTCTACTGTTCCTCACTGACTGCAAGGTTCGGGTTTTTTCCATTTGAAGTTGGTTGGAGGTTTTTTTGCTATGTTCCTGTCCTAGGAGGAAATGCAGTGTTTGCCTATTTGTCTTCTGGTGCCCCATTACTTTGGCTGTCACAGCTTGGTGCCCAGTGATATATATATGCCTGACTCTGTCTGTGGGTGATACTCCTTCAGCTAATTGCTTTTCCTCTGGCTCTAAGGAGAGCTTTAGGTAACTAAGTGCTGTCTCAGAGATGCAAACATTAAGAGCTGAGATAATTCTATTTTTGAAGTTTCATTGCTGTGAATTGGTGCATTGAAACAGAGGAGTCTGAAAGCGATGCTCTGGGCTCACTGTTGACAGTGGGAGTTTTTACATCGGTGTTAAAAAGGTTCAAGACTCCTTCTCTGAGAGCTCAGAATAGTCCTTGCTAGATTTCAGGTATTTACCCAATGAGGTGTTGTTTAAATATAGATCTGTTTCTCTAAGTACCATTTGTTATAGCCAGGCATTAACAACAGAGAGACATGGAGCTGCCACACAGTTTACAGGACACACCTCCCTCCTGCCCTGCAGAAGCCCCCCAGGGGTCTTCATGGGCATATGGCAAGAGATTGCCTTCTTCAGTGAAGCTGATTCACCTAATCCTTAAGTGAAATAACGCCACACAGAGCAGGCTTGTTTAAGCTGTGTATTTGTTTTTTACTTTACAGCTTACAATTACAGTGGAGCATATGGCAATGCAGATGAGCAGTCAAGGTCCAGACCCCTGGGATGAGTGTAGCTTCAGTCCTACCTCAGTGAAAGCAAATGATTTCTGCCAGAGATGACTCTGGTCCCAGGAGCCATCTGCTTCCCTGCTGGGGAAAGCTGTGTTGGCTGCACAGAGCTGGCTGCTCAGAGAAGCAGAGCCCAGCTCAGACACGAAGCCAGCTCTGTGTGCTCGAAAATACAGGGAGTAGCACCACCAGGTCTGCCTTTGAGTGCCTGCAGTAGTGCCTAGAAGTAGCTGAACCCAGGCTATGAATCAGTAGTTTTCTGCAGTATCCTGGGGCAAGGGAATGAAGGAAAACAAGACCGTTTCCAGAAGAGTCACATTTCCTTGCACTTCTACTAAAAGATCTTTCCTTTTTGCTCAAAGTCCTGCCATCCCATTCAGTCCAGGAGTAACATGAATAAAGTAATAATAATAATAATAATAACAACAGCAACAATAATAACAATAATAATATCTCAGGTCTATGCTCTGGCTGGGGACATTTGCATAGACAATTCACATTTCAAGAGGATATTTTCTCTAATTCTTACCTCTCAAAGATTTACCTTTGGAATGGTATGTACCATGAGACTCCTACCAGGCGAAAAAACCCGGCATGGGTTGCTTGCCTGCTTTAGCTGCCTTAAAGAACTGTCTGTTAGTTCATTCTCTAAGAACAACTCCTAAGTCTCCCATGGTTTTGATCATCAGAGCTGTGTCTTTGTCATCTGCTCACTCTTGCTACAGACATCATTCTCCTATCGGTCTGTGGACCGTGTCTTGTGCCACTTGCCCCAGTGGGTATCAGGGGACACCAGTTGTGTCAATGTGGGATATCTGTTGGCCAGGGCAACTCCACTCTCCTGATCTCTGGGTCAGATTTTCCCCACCACGTGTGGGGGAGGAAGGAAGGACCCTCAGATGTTCCTCCTGCACTGTGTATGGTCTTACTACTGCTTTATCAGTGCAAGTGGCTGGTAAGATGCACAGCAGTGTGACTGAGTGCAGCTACTTTGAGAAGGGCCATTGCAAAATGGAATTTATCCTGTTTATCTAAATGACAGCAACTGCTCAATGTTACTAAAGGACAGAGAGCATCATTTTCAATGGAGAAGGACAGTACGACTATAAATCCTATGGAATAATGGGATTTGTATGGAGGAAGTGTCTAATCCCTCTCATAATAAACAGATTTATGAATGACAGATGTGGATAAATAATGAATACTTCCAATTCACCATCAAGGACTGAATGAGCAGAAGAAAATTCGGTTGCAGCTCTGACTGAATTTTAAACACTATTTAAAATCTCAGAGTTCAGTATGAAGAAGACCCATTTGATTATCTGCTTCTGTTTATGCTCTTTTCTTCATTAGTTTTAAATACTTAGAATTCTGAAGACACAACCAAAAGCAGAGATGGGCTGAGAACAAAGAAATGCAAACAACTAATCAGATTTCATGCTTTATCTGAAGTGTTCTTTAAAGCTGTTTCACTATGAACACTCAAGCACAAGCAGTTGAGTGTTAATTGAGTTGAATTGAGTGTGAATGCACATATCAGTCTTGTCAGCAGCAGCAGGGCCAAAGAGACAACAGTGAGGAATATTATATCCAGAGAAAAAATTAGTTCAAGAGGCACCCTGGGCTGGATGAGTTCTCTAAAGCATGTAATATGCTTGGGATTTGAGCACATCTGGTGAAGTCAGAAATTAGAAAAGGGACTAAATTTTTCTTATTAGGTCATCTACTCAATCTCCTTACCAGTGCAGCATCCTTCTCTGAGATATTCCCTTCAGGGTTAAAATTTCAGTGGTTTATTAATTCTAATTTGGGGATTCTATCTGCACTGACACAGTGAATAATTAACTCAAGGAACTCCTTGCTGAAGGTTAGCCTTGGAGCAAAGCACTCAGTAGTGTTTTAAAAAGGCCTGGATGCATTTGTTAATAGCATCTGCACCTGCGCTACTGGCAAATGGAAAAGGGACTATCAATCTGGCACTACCTGGTCTCAAGACAATTATCTTAATGGTATGTTATAGCTGGATTACAAGACATTTGTATCAGTGTCTAAAGCATCTCCCAGTTCACTTAGAGGCAGGAAATCGGGTTTTCTAACCGAGCTAATGTATTAGGTTTTCCAGGGTATCCATCAGCAGTGTAGCTAAACTGTCTGTGTCAGTGCAGCAGTAAATATGAATGCAATCATGTTAAAGCTTGCACAGCGTGATTAAAGCCACTGCACGCTCAGCACAAAAGATGTCCTCGGACCAGTGTCACAGTAGAGGGGTCACAGCTGCCATACGCTGTGGCAGGAATTATAGAGAGGCTCCCTGGGTGGGGTGAGCTGCTCCCGACTGCGGGCAAGGTGAAGGCCTGCATTCACACCAGTAATTTATAATAATAATGGGAACTGTTCTGGGAACTGTTCTAGGAACTGGAACTTGATCATTTGTGATGTGAAAATACCCTCCCCCATCACTGTTACGGCTTGGCTCAAATTTGCTGTCTTTTAAGCCTCCCCTGGCCATGGTCTGGGGAACGGCATGGGACAGGGATCCTTCTTCACAGGGAGCCTGAATGCGGCCACCCTGCTCCACAGGGCAGACCCGTGTTGCTCTCCAAAAGCTGCGAAACAACTCTGGGAACACGTGACATGCTGATACAGGTGTGGTTTAGGGTGCACCATCGCCAAACCTGCAAGCAGGGACCTCTGCGCTTGGGTCCAATCCTTGGACTGCTCACAGCAGGCCTGGAGCATCCAGGAGTAGAGCATGCGAGGAGCAAAGCTTATGAGAGTTCATAGGAGGATTTTTGGATGTGCTTGCTGTCAGTACAATGTTGCCACCTTCACACACAAGGTCCTATGTGGGTGTGGTTCCTGCCTTTGTCTTTTCCCAGAGCTTTTCCACACTCACTTGCCTGCCACATCACCCTTCCTGTTCTCTGGGCTTTTACCCATACAGATCTCTGTACCAAAGAAAACTGTAGGTGTTGTTCCTTTGCTCTTTTCCATAGCCATGCCAGAAATACACCCTTTCCAAAAAGGCCTATGCAGCCCAGTTCCCATATAGAAGAGTGTAACTCAGTAATCAATCACATAAAAATAATTAATTACAAATTATACAGTCTGTGTATATATCTATGGATATATGTGTGTATGTACCTCCACTTCTCTCTCTATACGTATGTAGATAGGGAGGTAAAGGTAGGTCAAAAGACCAAAGCAAACAAAATAGTTAAGATGCTTCCATGGCCTTCCTCTCCTGTACCAACTGAAGTCCTGATTGTGTTGTTATCCCAACAATACTTCTGTGACAACAGGAGAGGCAATGGGCAGGAAGAAATACATATTGGCTTGCCCAAAGCTTGTTCACCAAAGCACTGCAAGTGGTGTGTAATTGACTTGTATACTCCTGGGTGTTGTAACTGAATAAGCAACTATAATACAAAAAAGAGCCACACATTCAGAAGATAACATTTTGCAGTTCATTTCAGGGGATTATATTTGAGATTTCTTTTAAATAAAACCCCCTCAAACCTATAATGTCATATAAACTGATGTGTAGGACTCAGAAAAATAGTTACCATGAAGTGTTTTAGGGTTAGTAACCCAGACCACCTACAATTATTGGACTGAAAAATGTCCAAGTTCAGTTTTCAAAATGCTTTTCTAAGAGTAGCCTGCATGCCATATGTCTGCAAATGTTGCCTTCTACAGTACATACATGGAAATCCAACAGCCTTGGAAAGCTCATATTTCATTTGATGCTGCTGCTGTGTTTATAAGAAACAGAAGAAAAATAATGATCTGATGGCGGAATATGATTTATAGCTTTATGTGTAGGAGTGGGATGAAAACCCTGCCTCCTGGCAAACAGTCACTTGTCCTGCATCTTTCCAGTCGATTTCAACTTGGTGACAAACATCTAAAAGTAGTGGAACTAGAGCTGACTAAGTTTTCCATTTAGGAAAGGCTGGGAAGTGGCCAGATAACCTAAAAATGATTTTTGACTGAAGAATCTAGGAGCAGACAGAAGCATTTCCGTTAGCCTTCTGCATTCCATTTCACTTTTAACTACATTTTGGTTTTGGTTTAGCCTGCAATTGCTGACTTTCTGCAGAGCTGACAGAGATGCAAAGTCAAACCAGCACCCTGGTTTGGATATTTTGTGTGTGAAACTGACACCAAATCTCAAAAAGAAGGAAACACGGAGATTTGGACTTTCAAACAGTGACAGTACAAGTCTCTGGGACTCACTGAGGTGTCTATCCTTGAACCTCTGTCCAGAACTGAGACCAAGCTTACATCAGTTGTGATATAAGAACAACCAAAGGGGCTTTATTTTCAGTTTTTCAATGGAAAAAGTGTGAGATACATAAGTTTATATCAAATCTCCAGTCTTGTTCCCAGCAGGATAATGTTAATTAAATGTTTTCAGGCAGGACAAGTCATTTGCAAGCCCAGTTTTTGACTTTGCATAAGATGTAAGATCTAGCAACTCTGAAGTTCAAAGTTTTTAAATATCTGAGACATTCAGAACCCAACTGCCTTCAAATGACTTCAGTGGGAGTTACATACTTCCCTGCATTTAAAGGTCTGGCTGAAGCAATATATAAAAATGGGACTTCAGTCCTGAAACTTCTTCAAATTTTTAAAATCTATTTCTTTTTCAAATTGTGAACCATGTAAATGTGGCTTAGCAAAACTTTGCCATAAAATGAAACCCAAGGATAAATTTGGATTTTATTTTTTCATACTTTCCAGCATCAGTGGTAACTTCGATAATTGGATATGGTTTGGCCCCACTCCTAATTCTGATAAAGAGCAACAGATACAAACCTATGAACATTTTTACAGAGTATAAAAGAAATCAGCTACACCAATGGCTGCTGTATAGCAGAGTGCACTGAAAGGTCTTTTACAAAAATATGTCAAGTCTGGAGGAGGAAGACATGTTTTTTATGACTTGTAATCCTGGCTACTCCAAGGTGAGCATTTCCTCCACATTTTTTATTCAGGGCCTAAGTCAGTGACTCTCACATGACCACAGACATGAAGAACTACCAGTGGATGAATAGGATGACTCCCAGACATCAGCTGAACTGATCTTTCTCTGTAGGCTGTGGTCCAGTCACTGCTTCCTTAAATCCAAGAATGAAGAGTTCCCTTTTGCAAGTAGTTCCCTAAACTGACACAGGGTCACAAAAAGCCTCTCACAGCATTGTCAAAACAGAGTAGGAATGAACTGCTCAACCAACCCAGACACCATTTATCTTTAATACTGGTGCTCCTGGTACCTCAAGCCCCAGTGCAGCTGTGTATAAGATGCAAAGTACAAGGCCCTGTCCTGTGCCCATCCAATGAAACTAATCAACGTTTCAAGATCATCAGTCACTGGAAATCTCCATTCTGAGCTAAATCCAATCCGGCCTCACGGATATCATCAGTAGTAACTGATCTCTGGTAAAGCTCTATCTAAATCACAAATGCAGTTATACTCAGTGGTGTAAGCCACAAAACCAAAGACGTGAATGGGTTGAAGACAGAATTGCTATTTTTCTGCGCTGTGGTGTTTTCTGTAGGTCAGGGCGAGGGCATATCAGCATGAACACCATAGGGCAACCTCAAGCTCACTAAAAGGCAGCTGGTGCTGGAGGAAAAACCCATGTACAAAGTCTACTGGTGAAGAGTATCTGAAGGCATTTCCACAAATATTGAAAACTCTACTCCCACCGATCCAAAATCCTCCTACACAGAAACCCTCAAACAGGCAAACAAGCAAAACAGGGGCAAAATGAAAGTAACAAAGGAATGTTTAAAGTTTCATCTATTTTTTTGTTCATTTGGAAATAGAAAAAAAATTGCTACAACATGGCAACAAACTTTCTGTGAATATTTTTCTTTGCATATCTTGTATTTTTTTTCCAGATGAACAGTACACTCTTTAATTAACAATGGTGGGAAACACTGTCCTGAGGTCAGAGCAGTGATAAAAAGTGCACAGCTCTGGATTCTGTGATGAGGCACAGGTTCTCCATCTGCCAAAAACCTATGTGTGAAATTTGGCAAGTCGCTTCGCAACTCCCCAATATCCGTGGTCATCTTTCTTCTTCAGTGTTTGTACATTTGCTTGGTGCATCAGAGGAATAATGAGTTACAATCACAGTCTCATGTTTAAATAGTCACGAAATTATTAATGCTTGGTATTTGAGCCATTGGTCTCAAGTCATGCAAACATGTAAAGTGATTTTTAAGAAGGAGTTTTTATGCAAATAAACTATGTTTGATACCTAGTGACCTTGGGCTTTTTGAACTTCTGAGTGTGTCCTCAAAAATTGCAAAGGTAAAACACAGACCAAGAAACAGACAGTTCAGGAAGCACTGTCACCATTAAAATGACAATATCTGATTATATAACTCAGTGGTTCAACTCAGTGTCATATATATGACGCTCAGATAAATGACCAAAAATGGCCTGAAAATTAAATAAATAAATAATTTTTTTAAAAAAGAAGGAAGGAAGAAAATATCTTAATTTTTCTTATTGCTGTTGGAAGATGTCTCATCTTTTTGGTTAAATGCAAGACCTCCCTGCCCCTGGAAGACTCCAGCATCACCCACTAGCATTGCTGAAGTGAAGGTCGTGCCTGCCTTTCCATTAAAAATCCCTCTGTCTCCCTCCCTTCTCTGTTTCCCAGCCTTTTTCTGCCCAGAGTTTTATAACTCAGCTGTAAGAAATTGCTTCTGGCTAAAACTTGGCAACAAAAGTCTGATCTCAGTCCAGGAATGATCCCCCTCCCCTTCTGATTTTCAAAACCCTTTTCTTCTGGTCAGATTTGAGGCGCAGAAGAGCAGAGCGGAGGGGGAGGTGGCGCGGGGCGTTGGGCACGGGAGCTGGCTGGCTCCGACTGCTTTCATCATGCTTCAGCAGTTCTTTATTTTTCCAGCTGAAATAAGGGTGATTTCTGCATAATATGGCAGGGATATTTTTGTGTATGTGTTTGTGTTTAAGCATAAAATGGCTGAGTCATTTCTTCTCGAAAGCAATTTTACTGTGTGAGCCACTTGCTTCCTTTCTGGTTCTCCTTCATTTTTCTTTCTGTTAATGTTTAAAAGGAAGGTCCAAAATAACACGGTCCTTTTTGAGTCAGCAAAAACAGCTTCACAAATGATTGTGTGTGCATCCCGAGTGGCCCTGCAACGTTGGAGCTTAAAAGAAATATTGAAATGATGATACTGATAACATTGTAACAGCAGCGACATACTAAAGACCTGGGAGCACTTTAGACGGTTTTCTTTGGATTATGAGAAGTGCTTAAAAACCCAGACTAAAATCACATCTCGTTGTGTGAGCAGGCAGAGAGGACAAGTTCTGATTTAAAAGCCACCAGCCTAGAAAAAAGAGAGACAAAACACAAGGTGAGAAGGTGCAGGGGCTCAGGGTAAATGAACTCCGTAAGGTCACCCAGTGGCTGTTGACACCTTTAAGCCCAGCAGCAGCAGCATTGGGAGCACTGTAATGTAGCCAGAGGCCTACTACTGGTATCTATTTTGTGCTAATGTTATACTCATGACTGCAATATTACAGGAGCGTGGCCGCTGCTGGGTGGTGCTCACACAAGGAGAGATGATGTTGATGTTAAAGATGTCTGTGCAGCTTCTTCTGCGTGTGTGCTGATTCTGTGCCAAGTCCCAGTCCCAAGCTGTTTTTTCTGCTCTGAGCGGTTTGTGACCCCAGTACTGAACGTGCACAACCAGCCTTCATGTGACTTGAAAATACTTCTTTTCTCTGGTGCTTTTATGAGGGTTTACTAGAAGGACATAATTGTCCAAACCTGCTGTAACTGCTATAGAGCAGGTCCTTGAGGAGGATCAGCTCATGTGTCAGGTTAGTCCATGGTGTAGCACACTCTGGCTTCAAGTGCACATGTTCCTCTCTAGACCTGGGAGTGTTAATCATAAAATCACAGATTGGTTTGGGTTGGAAGAGACCCTAAAGATCACTCAGTTTCAACCCTCCTGCCATGGCCAGGGATGCCTCTCCATAGTTCAAGGCCCCATCCAACCTGCCCCTAAACACTTCCATTAAGCCACATTTCCAAATAAATCACCAGTTAATGACTAGCAGTGAAAATAAAGGAATCATTGGTTTCCTATTTGATGTCAGGGGGTGAGGGACAAGCCCTGATTTGCTGGATCTGTGGTTGTGCTTTCCACAACTGTGAAAGCATCTTACCTCTGCTTGCCCAGCTCTGTCCCACAGTCCCTGCAGCTGTTCCCTGACATATGAGTGGGACTCCTGGGACATCAGCCTTTGTGCCCAGCACTGCACCGACCATGCACTGAAAATGATCTCTGGGCTCCATGGAAAAAGTAGTATGTGGTCATTTAATTAAAGCTTGTACACAGTGGGGCCAATTATGGTTGCCCTGGCAACTTTAGTTCTGGTATTTCCAAACTTCAGGCTTTGGGAAGTCTTTTGCTTCTGTTCAGCCTCTTGGGTTTTGTTTGTTTGCATCTACGTGTTTCCCTCTGTCTGTAATCACACCACCCTCCTCCTCCTCCTACACATCCCCATGTCTTCTGCAACCTCTTTTCCTCTCAACTCCCACATCTTCCCCTCCCTGACATTTGGACGTGGAGAAATCTGTGGTTCTTGTTTCCAGTCTTTGGAGCCATAAATATCTGGGGTGGAACTGGAGAGAAGAGTTTGGTTGACCCCTGCATGTGCTGCTGCCCAGGGCATGGCCTGTGTGGAAGGACTCACTGCTGAATCCAGCTGACTCAGAAACTCTGAGAAGAGTGTGTGCAAATAAAGGTGTCTTAGAGATTTTCATGGAGAGCGACAGAAAGCATATTCTTCCTCTCTTAGTGAGTCCTGAGTCAAAGACCCTGCCTCTTGCTGTGAGGGGTGCTGCATATCCCTCAAGCCACCACCATAGCTTGTGGTTTGAAATACCCCACTAAAGGATTTTTTTAAAGGCACATCTGCATGAAGCTGTGTATCCAAATTTTCCCATGTGTCTGTTGTTGCACATCTGAAGAAATCTATTGAATTTTTAATCTATTTTTTTTTTTCATAACACCAAAATCTCCTGCAGGCACAAGGCATGGATGTGGCGAATACTTTAATCCATATGGCATACTTTGAAAAATAAGATATGTATGAAGGGGATTATCTACACTCTCCTGTGAGTAGGCTCTGGTAGCCACTTCTTAGAGCTGTCTCTTAGTTGCAGGATCACTCTGTAACTGCAGTAAAGATCTCTGCAGTTCTTGCTTTTGGAAGGGGCAGGTGTGGAAGACATGAGGATTTAGCCAGAATTCATCCAACCTGAGTTAAGGCACTTTATTAATATGACTAGATTAGGGTTATGGTCATCAGAAGGCTTCCTCTGCAGATGATGGAGTATCTCCAAAAAGTCCTTGGATTTACAACCTGAAGAGAACTCTGCCTTCTCTTTAATAGCTGCACAGCTTCAGCTCCTGACTCAGGTGCATTTGTTAAATATTTAGAGAGTCTTCCTGCCCGGAAGACTGGACAGAGAAGGGGAAGGCAGCCTGGGGGGAAGATGTGAGCAGACACAACCTGACAACTGTTTTCAAAGCATGAACGGAGCCATCCCTGTGGACTGACATTCTGCACAGCTCAGAGGTGATACTTTGTTCATTTTGCCTCTTGCTCATAACTGTTCAGCTTCTCGCTGGCAAACCTTCGTATCTTTGGAAGCTGGACTGCCAGCCTTGGGCCCTCAGAAATTGTGAGTCAGGTATCAGAACAATTGTGTGACAGCTTTAAAAGCAAGGAGGTGTTAAAAAAAAAAAACAAAACAAAACACAACCCCCCCCCAAACAAACAAACAAAAAAAACAAACAAACAACCAAAAAAAAAGAAAAAAGGGGGAAAAGAGAGATGGTTGTATGCTCCTGAATTTCCTTTTAGGTTTGACTAAGGTTCATGTTTTTCAGCCTTTGTCCTGCAACAGTGAGGTCTGGAAACTTAATTTTCTCCAAGAGAAAGTGAGATTCTTGTGCTATGCATGTTTTCAGGAGCAGGGTCTTTAAGAAAAAAATGCAATCATGTGATATGTAATAAAAAAACTTTGAGGCTGGCAGTCTTGCAGGAGAGATGTCAGGCTGTGGTTCTGTGAAAGCAACAATGGTGAGCGAAGCATAGGGTGTTGGTCTGAACTTGAGCTCCTGTGCTTATACTAAGATGAGCTATGCATCTTATGCCAGACTTGGTCCATAAGAATGTTGCATTTTCTCTTTTTCTATGTTTCTAAAGCTTGGGAATTTTCCTTAACATCCCATCCAGAAATCTCAACACAGGTTTTGATTATTTAAAGAAGAAAAAATGGTCACTAAACCAGTGCTGCCCTATATGGACAACTGAAAACTATTCCTTCTCCCTTATTAATTGACGCTGGCACTGTCTGTATTGGATGTGGTTTTAATATCCTTTTCAGCCTTTTTTTTTTTTTTCCAACAGGAGCGGCCAAACCAGCTATCCTCACTCAGCTCCTGTGTCACTTGTGGGTGGAAATTAACAGCTTCTGAAGCTGAGCAGGGCTGAGACAAGGAGAGAATGAGCTGGGATGTCACTAAGAGATCATGTCCTTGTAGGAACTGTTCTGATCCCCAGTGCAAAACCAGAGCTGTCCCCACATATGATCTGCTCACCTTTATTCCTAGCCTGCTGCAAGCTAAATTCCTGGTGGAAGGAGAATAAACAGAAGAAAATGCAGTAGTTTAGTGGGATTTAACCTCTAGCAGTGGTCAGTGCAGTGCTCAGTCAGACAGGAGAGGCAGTGATGCTGCACAGCCCCCATGAAGTTTGTGTCTGCATCCACCCCTACAGTGCAGTACTTCTCTTTAAACATCTCTTCCCTGGCCTCTCTCAAGCTGTAATTGGAAAGAGCACTTTAAACATGCTCCAACTGGCAGTAAAATTCTACTTTTAAAATATTGGATGGTGCAGCTTATTTGTATATTTTGAACAACAGCACACAAGAAATTGTAGATGCTTTTGAGAAAAATTGCACTGTGAAAAAGCCTCAGAGAATCTCTTCTTGACCATTAGGATTTAATTGTGGAAGGCAGAAGAGAAAAAAAAAGCAAAGGACAGTGTAATGGATCGTTATGAGTCATGTTGCCTCAGAGGTTTTGTTTTCAGCTGGTGGTGTGTGTATCATTATTAAGTTATTTTATTATTAAATTTGGACTGACTCCTTATGGTAAATTTGGGTTTAAAAATTACTGGCTTGGTACCCATGATGTGTGAGTAAAACATGCAAAATATCGATAAAAAAAGATCCAGTAATTAGAATAGAAATGTTAAAGTAATGTAGAAGTAATTTTTACACATGTTAAACCTAAAGATAGAGAAAGCCTTGGGAATTTACTGGGAAAAAACCACAACTTATTATCTAAAAGACAAGGTATTCTGCCCAAAGCAAAGTAAAAATTAAAAAGTAACAGATTTGGGGCTTCTAAAGAAAAAAAAACCAACCCAAAACCCAATGAGCACACATACAAAACCAAAAACCAAAAAAAAAAAAACCAACAAACAACCACCTCTGAAATAAAAAACAAAACAATGAACTAAACTAAACACAAAAACTCAAGAAAAAACATGTTCTGAAAATTAGGAATACTAAAGTGCGAAGTCCTATTTTAGTCTAGACTCTATATGAAATACTTTGCACTCTTACCACTGTTTACCCCCTCTGCCTAATTTCTGATCTTAAAGCAAAGTTTTCTCTCTCTCAGAGAATCTCACTTTGTGTCCTTCTTTATTATTTCCCAGCATGTATCTCCCATTCTTTGGTCTACCCTCTGGAACACTGCCTGTAAATTTTTTTGAGGAAAGGGACTGCCTCATTATGTGCTATACGGACTCGAGCACCACAGATCTCCAAAAGGTCTAATTCCCAGGGAAAGTTCCTGCCAAATTCTTTGCTGGTGGCCCACTTCTGATGTCAGTTTTCAGCTCAGGACTTCATTCCTTGTTGCAAATCCAACTTCTAAAACGATGCTCAGGCTTTCTGGGAGTTTTGCAGCCCCACTGATGAGGGGTGGAGGTCAGGCTACAGACAAATGGGAATGAAAGAAGGGAAAAAACTGGAACAGAGCCATGGGAGAGGCTGTAAAAGCTGTACAAAGGGGATGGGAGAAGAGAAAAATGGCAGATCTTCCTCCTGGGACATGATGTTCTTTTCCATCCTCCCTGTTTAGTAGAAACTACCATCTCTGGCACCTCCCAGATCCTTCTTGGATAAAGCGAGTAATGACAGTAATAGTAGTAGCAGCAGCAGTAACAGCAGTAGTAGCAACAGTAATAATTAACAATGAGAATGATTTATCTTATTTTCTGCTTGGGTGAACCCAAGTGGACTCTCACTGTGGTGCCTTCTGAGGACCTTCTATATGGTGCCTTCATAATAAGTCTTTGTGGCCCATCTTGTCTGTCAATCTGTCAAGCAGAAGCTGCATCAATGCTAATAACGAGGTTAAAAGTAAAGAGGGGAGCAATGGCTCAATTGTCATTCCAGGCACGTGGTGTAATTGTGCTGCTGGCTGCCAGCCATGCCGCTCTTGTGGCAGCAAACAGTGCTTCCCCTCAGCAGCCCCAGCCGCCCTGTTTTCATATGGGCTGGGAAGGTCACAAAAATCAATTAGCAATATGGGACGTTAACGAAAGCCAAGTCCAAAAACAACTTCAGAAACACTTTTCTGAACGATTAATGTATCTTTAAAAAGCAAACTAACATCTGTGTCATTTTTCAGAGCTGCTTGTGTTTCCTACTCCTGCTAGAAAAAGCCAATGTTCTCACTTTGTGCAGCAACAGTGTCTCTTCACTGCCGTATAGTCATGCATCAGGTGGGGATTGCTGAACTTGATGTTGTCCATACAAAATCCACAAAAATTAGCTCATCTCCAGTTGAGATGGTGTTTAGGAAGCAAAGTTTTCTGAAGATAGAAACAGAGAGGGTGTGATTGCAGGAGTCAGCCCCCACAGACTCTGTAATGTGCAGGTCTGCCAGCTCTGCCAGACCCCAGGGTAAGGGTAAGGCTGACATAGTTCAGGTTTTATAGTTAGACCAGAGAATAAACCTCAGACTTCTGAAGTTTATGAGTTATGAGTTCAATGTAGTACTACCTTGGGCAAGTCACCTTCCTTTTAATGGTCTCTAATAGGAATACCTGGCAGGGGCATTGTAAAATTTAATGAAGTGCTTCACTATCCTACTGTTACAGATGCCGAAAACTATAAAGTGTCATTAAATTCATTGTCATCTGGCACATCAGTCTTCAAATGGTTTAATTCAAATTGCACCTTTGCTTTCTAATATAAATATTTTATTTCTCTTTTGAAGGAATGTACGAAGTAAAATATAACATTGCTGCCCATAAGGCTTTTTAAAAGTCATATATATTTGTTAGATATTCGTACTCTTTTCCTCATTGTTTTCTTTTCTTATTATAAGGAAAATGGTTTAGAATTGCGAAAGCTACTCAGATTGTCCCCTGGGCTCATCTCTGCATTTACCTACCTCATTGTATCATTCAATTAGAGTTATGCTTCTTAATAGGTGTTTTATATTTTAATGTCATGAACACTAACAAAACCACACTGGGCAAAATGACAATATCTGATGACTCTCTGAGAACACACCACTACATTTCCTGGGCTGGGAACACGGTGGTACACAAACCATGTCCATTCCAACGACATCTGCGACACCGGCAGATCTTGTTGTGTAACAAAGACAAGAAAAGTTGCCACAGAGTTGATGTGCTTCTTCTTCTTGATCCCCTTCAAAGACAAGAAAAAAAATCACTTCAGTTGTTTCCATGATTTGTTGAACTAGGTGGGAATGTTGTCTCTAGAGAAATTATAAAGGAAAGATCACGTAGGTCAATCATGGACTCATGAGGACCAAACCACAATCCACAATGTTTTAGATCCCATCAAGCTGAGAAATGGTTGGAAGTGCCCATATGAGAAGGTTCCTTCTTCTTAAATGTGGGATCACCAACCACCATGGAATGGTCTAGAAGAAGGGGAGAGTTTGATAGGAAAATCATTAACAGTTACCGTTAGGTGGAGGTTACAAGTATTGTGTCTGCTTGGAAATCTTCTTTTTCAAAAGGATTCTTTCCCCTCATTTCTTTATCAGGGAAGTTGGGGGGAGGGGGGAAAGAGAAAAGGTTTCCCATGTCTTTGAACCTCTTGATTATCTTTATTCAAATAGATCTCTGTCTCAGGATGCTCAAAAAGCGCAAAGCCGTTTTCTATCTCAAAGGCCAGAGAATGATCATTAGGAACACATCTCGTTTCTGTAATGTAGGGACAGCCATGATAATTTGTTAAAAATGGCATTATTATGGCTGGGGCATAAGCAAAACCTCTATTTGACAGCTAATTATCTTAACAGCATTTGAAGTTAAACTATTTTTTCTTACCAATCACACACATACAAGGAGAGATCATCAGACTAGGGAAAGAAATGCAACAAAAACTGAAAAGAAAAAAAGGAGAAAGAATTATCCCATTTTCAGCCAGTAGAATACAGATTACCAGTATTCTTTGGCATCCCTGGTGAAATTTGGTTTTGGTAAGTCCAGTAAAACAATTGTTCCTTTAACTATAGCAAGGAGCAATTTACCGATTATCTGTTTCCTAAAAGCTTTGAATGCTGAGTATCCTGTTCCATTTCCTCTCAGATATTCACATGCAATTAGATACAGGCAGTGGGAATGCAATGTAAAATGGGTATTTTGTTCTGAAACATGGCAATGTGCCTGTGCTCTTCCCCATCTCCTTGAGCAAAGTTCAAGTACCAAAATGAAAGGCATGTTTAATGCCAAAGGTGATTCAAGTTCAGGCCAAAAATAATTCCAGACAACTCAATTTTGAATTATTTTTCTTCTAAACATTTTTTTTTTGGGGGGGGGGTCTTAATGAAAATACTGCTGGGTGTTTGAGGCTGAGATGCTAACAGCAAAACCTCTTGCAAGCTATTCAAATATCAGCTGCTATTGTGTACGAAGTCCTCCCTATCACTGTGGAATTTAGAAGAGGAAGCCAACACAACAGCCAGATTTACAATGCACTTGTGGAATTTCCCAGAAGCTCTAGTTTTCTTTAAAACATATTAAAAATGCTGTGAGAACGTTCTTTTCTTCTAACGTTTTCACCTGGCTTCCAGGAAACAGGTTGCGCACATAAAATGTATTTACTGATATTTGATTTTGTGTAATTGCACTTCAAGAAGACAGCCTGGGTAGATTAATCTTGAAGTTAAGAAATCATAATTTAAATATTTTCTGTGAAATAATGTACACAGAAAAATCCACATTTGTATATTTGAAGAATCTTGCTATTCATGTTAGCATTTCAGAGCACCCCTAGACCTCTTCTCTTTTTTCTTTTTTTTTTTTCTTGTTAGACAGCATCCAGTTATTTCAAATGGCTTCTGAGGCAAAGCAGTTGCTGACAATGATAGTATTTTGAATAACATGTCCAAAAGAGATGAAACATGAAGCCATGGACTGGTTTACCAGCACATTCAGTGAGAATTCTTGGTGAAGTCCTTCCATCTGAACAGAGTGTGAAGACAGAATGGCCTTGGAGACAGGGATACAAGATACAAACTAACCATGGTCCTTGGAGGGTCCTCAAAATTAGATTTGATAGCACTGGGTTGGAGTAATGAAAAAGAGTGACATACCAATGGTTTTGGCCTTAGCTGCTAAAGAAAGGTCCTGATGAAGGTGATACATCTGAAGTTTTCTGACAATTTTATTTGAGTTCTGTGAAATAGAATATTTCAGTGCAAAAGTGGCAGGGAGAGAAGAAAAAAAATAGACTTTTGTATCAGGTTCTTCTCTGGCAGGCAAAAGTGAAGTCTTCTGTTCACTTAAAATGACTGCTACTCACTTTGTCTGAAATGAAGGAAGAGTCAGAATCCAAAGACTTTGCACTTTTTGATTACAGTCAAGTGTGGAAACTAAAGGTTGCAGAATCATGATGGAGAAACGAGTCCTCCCAAGGACTTTGAAGACAAGTGCACTTGGGAAAGGGTAAACCAAGGAGCCAGAAACTCAAACACAAAATACTAAATGACCATAAACTAGGCAGCAATGGAAGGTATAAGGGCACCATGAAAAACATGTTCTTGGAATAACCACACTTTACAGAGGCAGAAAAGCAGACAGGATTACGGTCTATGCAATGCTGTTTGAAAAAAGAGAAGCCTGAAAGCAGCTCCAGAGGTTGTACAGCTGTGAAAGGTAAGAGGACAGTGGGGATCTCCATCTTTGCTGAAAACACAGAGCCTCAGGATTAGGAGCAAGAATCCTGAAGGAGGTGGCTGCAAGGACAGCCACTTCCCAGAGGAATCTGTCTCTAAGAAGAATGCCAGGGGTGTAGTTGTGTGATGGGCATAGACACACGCTCATTCTGACTCTCTTCCGAGACAGCTGCACCTGAGCTACCTCCAGCAAGAAGCTGTGGAGCTCTGTTTCATGCTGTCCTGAGCCAGGGTGAAGATGCAGTACTGAGCACTTGGGCTCCCAACAGCCCCAGTGGAACCAGCTAATTCGTGTACTGGATCCAGCTTGTCCCTGGCTAGCTACTGTGAGTCTTTCTGCTTCTCTGAGATTTGCTGTCAAAGAGTCTCAGCAGGGAGACCTGTGAGAAAGCTGTATAAAAAATGATACATGAAAGAAAGATAGAAATCTATTCCCCAAAATGGAATATTGAGCATGAAACGAAAATTCATTAAAAATGTATGACCAGAGTAATAGACTAGCTTTGTTTTGGCATTGGCAGCCTGCAGAAAAAAAAGGAGGGAGAGAATCATATTACACAGATGAAAAGGACGGAAGGCAGAAAACTGGATTAGAAAGATATCTATACACTTTAGTTTTAAGGATTATCATTGAAAACCATACAAATCTAAGAACGTTAAAATCAGGAATGCCAAAAGGGGCATTGGATGATGCAGAATTAATTAAAGGGAGAGAAAGACAAGGACAGAAACCACTCCACAGCAAACAGAAATATGAGTGTGAAATCTGCTGATTTCAGTGAAATCAGCATCTGGATCTCTTTGCCAAGAGAGAAGAAATATGGGTAATTATATGGAGATTCTACACAGAATGCACTTCACTGTTATTTTCAAACCACTCTTGCACAGTCTCAAGAATTATTTCCCAGGCTTTTGAGAGCTGAGGCCCTCTTCAGGAAGATGGATCCACCCACACCCCCATCTTGTAGCTCTGTCAGGTGTTGTGCCAGATGTTTTCCTATTGCCATCTGCCCTACCCACCCTTTACTTCCTGCTGCAAGGAGGAATGGTGAACTGGTAAAAGTACTTCCAAATTGTGGCACTTGCTCTGATAGATTTGGGACAAGTATACAAATATTTTTTTTTTATTTTATTTGGGTTTTTTTTTAAATAAATTGCAAAATAGTTATCCATGTTTCCTAAAAGGGAAGGCCTTTAAGATCCTGTAACCTGTCCTGGGGCATGCTACAGGCCATGAAACACCATCTTTTTTTCACTAAGCACAACGCATCTCTGAGTGCCAACTGGCATTTCCCATTTTTTTCTGTCTCCTGATGGTTTCTGCCTATCAGTACAGCAGAGCAGGCAGAATCATTTTACATGGCAAAAAATCAGCTCAGAAGGAATTGGCCAGTAAGCCTGGATTATAGATACTGCTGAAAGGGACCAACTGGTGGCTTCTGGAGAACTTCTTTAGCCACAGTCACTATTAGTTTGTCATGCTCCCTGGTGCTTTGAATAAAGCAGAAGATTAGAGGGTGGCATCTGTGAAGAACTCAAGGGCATCCTGTTATGTTAATCTCTGAAAAACCATTGAGTGGAGCAGATTCCCCTCCCTCTGGGCTGCCTCTCTGCTTCCCAAACTGGGAGTACCCCAGGGAGGGTTAACCACAAGGCGCCAAGGGTGGAAGTGATCAGATACTCTTTGCGAGAGGTGCAACCTCCACTGACTCAAGTAAGCCCATGATATATGAGGTCATGGCATTAAATGATCTGGAAAAATAGTGTCTATCCTTCTCTTTTTTGCCTCAGCAGAATATAACACCCCTGTGCCCTTTGCTGTTCTCTCCTTCACACAGCTCCATTCACTTCTGAGTTTTGCCAGGATGGTAGATGATTATTTTCTTAATTAAGTCAGAGCCAAAACCCAACTTTGTTCACATGAACAAAGATTAAAACAGAACAATTGAGGTTAATAACACATTACCTCAGTGTGAACTTCAGAAATTATCTATCTTGATTCCAAAGTACCTCGGTAATTCTTTGAATGGATTACAGCTTCCTTTTAGGAGAGAAAACAAACCTAAATCCTCCTTGGCTAGGTTTATCTGTATATGTCACATTCTGCAAGTTTGTGTTGAGCCAAAATGCCTTGGTTTGCTGCGGGCAGATTATTATAGAAACTAGTTAAATTTGGAGCTGGGATCTGAAGTCACTGTGTGACTTTGGGCTGGTACTAAAGTAGCTCAAAGATGGGGAGTAGAAGCAAGACAAGTTTTAGAAGCTGCAGCAGAAGTGAGTTGTGAATCCAAGGATAACAGCACCCGTCCTCAGACCCCCTCTGCTGATGTTTTTGCCCCACTGTACACAAGGCCAAAGTTAGTTATCGGCCAAAGTATTTTCAATGAAAGATTTTTGGCCTGGCATGCACTGCTTGAAGGTCGATAGAAAACACTGCATAAGATTTTTCTGCAATAAAAGATCCCGGAGTCTGAGTTTAGACAGAGAAAATCAGGAACAGGCTGGGCTTTAGGTATTTGAATACCTAGGGACTACCATGGTAATCCCAGCATAGCCAACACCCAGCTTAATGTTACATGCTCAGAGCGTTTTAAGAAGAGCAGATTCCTTAGGGTAAACTCCAATCCTCATTTCTATCCTTGAAACAGAGAAGTAACACCCTTAGTCTTTCCTTGCGGTGATGAAATTGTGATGAAATGGCCCCTGCAGCCTTGTCTGGTTGGGCGATGTTTCCAGTCCTACTCCACCTGTTGCCAGCGTGGCTCCCGCAGCAGCAGAGACACTCAGGGTCTCTTCATTGAACTGCTTTGTTCATGCACAACGTGGTCAGTGTCCAGAGACATTGGCAACAGAAATAAATGCACAAGGACATGATTGTTCATAAAATAACACAGGTCAGAAGCTGCAATCCAAACCTCGCTCCTGGTTTGCTCCATGTGCAGGGATAGGTAATGTTTTTATTTTATAGAGTTCAATGATGAAATAAACAAGGCAGGCAAATAATGGGGGACTAAGGTTTGGTTTTATTCCAAAGGTTAAGAAGGACTGAACCTATTGGTTGTCACATTTATTTCAAACCATTGTCCCAGATGTAAGGCCTCAGAGCAGCGTAGTAATTACTTTTGTTCCACTTTTGCCCATATAAATGTCCCAAAGTCTTTCCAGAAAAAAAATCAGTAGGCTTCCTTGTTAAGTTTACATTTTGATGAAACGATATTTTTTTCAACAATTAAAACTGAAACAAACAAACAAACAAAGTAGCAGACCTCCTCAGTCCTCCCTGGCTAAAGTTCACTCTGCACTCCAAGCTGTTCCTGCTCTGCTCTCTGGTGCATGGCCTCCTGGAAGAAGAATGTCTGTTCTCCAGGAATTTTTAACTAAATAAGAGGAGTCACTTTTCAGGCAGGACTATGGGAAACTGGAGGTTTTCATTCTTTTTTTGATTTTGGGAGGGGGAGGGGAAAAATAAAAAAAATTAAAAATCTGGATCTCAGGACCAGCATAAACTAAACAAAATATTGTATATTTGGGCACATATGCATACACACATACACACACATATATACAGACACACATAAATATACATACATATATATATATGTGTGTGTGTATAAATATATATATTTATTTATTTCATCCCTGCTAAAAACATTGCTTATTTACCCAGGAGGCTGATTGATTCATTTTGATGCAATTTGCAGCAAAGACTTGAACCTCTGAGAACTTCTTAAAAACTTAGTGGCATTTACAAACTTTTTCATAGCTCAGTACTTGTGGAGTTTGTAATTGCTGCTGGAATCTCTGGTGCGATTTGTATGTTCTGGCATTGATGTCACCCATGTAAATTCTATAGCCAGGTTTGAAATCAATGAAATTAATCCTGATTTAGTTGCATACCTGTGAAATAAGAGTCAGGCATTTAGTTATACAATCTTTGCAGAAATTAACTGTTTCATCAGATCTTGCTGTGATCAAGTAGGAAGACAGGGAAAGAAGGAGTGTGTTTAATTTTCTGTTATACTTGGAAATACAGTAATTAGTAAAGATAGAGGCTCATGAATAAATAAAAAAGTACTGCTGGCCTTTCATATACATATTGAAGATCCTTTTCTGATTTAAAGGAAGTAGATGATTTAGACCTAAGTTTGAGTCTGCATTTTCACCATATCGGAAATATCTGCAATGAACTTTGAGCTCTACTACAATGTGCAAAATGATTAATCACAATTTAAATTCTATATTACCTTAATTCCAAACACTTGCCTACATGTCAACAACCCTATCTAAACAAACATTTTTCCTTTTTTTTTATGACTTCTCAGAGAAAGAGAAAGAGAAAGACTCAGTTTCTGAAGAAAAGGAGTGTGTGGAATTTGGTACTGCTTAGTGACAATAATCTGGGCTGTTGCCCTTCCAGTGAGCTGTCATATTCCCACCTGGGATCCTGGGACTCCAGGTGTGGCTGCAGTCTGCTGGGAAGAGGTGAAAATGCTTTCGTTTGCATTTTGTGACCAAGCCAGATGGCAGAGTGACAGTGGGTCAGGCAGGATGTGACAGCCAGCGGTGCCTTGCAGCCCCTTCACCTGCCGCAGGTGCTCGGTCAGCGAGGGACTTGAGGACATGTTTAATTCTGTGCTGTTAAAAGTGCAACTTAGGCATGTCCTTAGGTGTTCTGTTAATCAGGACTGGACTTCATCACATTTTTCTAAACCAGGGTCTAAGATCTTTTGATTGTTGTTGATAAGACATTGCCTCTAAGCTCTGCAACAGAAGGCCCTGTCCTTTGTAACTCTTGTCACACTCCCTTCAAAATGACTAAAGGAAGCAGCAAATGTCCAGACTTCTCTAGGACTGGGATTTTAATAATTCTTTTCATTTATTTTATGTGTATATTTTATTAGATATTTGCAAGTGTATGTTAATGTAATAAAGTATGGGATTGTACCATAATGATCAAACCCATAAATATTCAATACGCTCATCCCGTAGAAGACATTCATCATGGTGGTGGAATTGCAGTCAATTTTTATTTCAGTACAGGCTGACAAGAAACTGATGGCATGTTGAGGATAGATGTTCACCTTATGCTCCATAGATTGCCCCAAACTTATTCCTTAGAGTGAGCTGTTTGCTAGATAAATCTTTACCATCTCTTTGTTTTGACAATGTTACTTCAATGCTCCATCTTTCTGTCCTCTATAAGTTTACCAGTGGGGGAAAAAAAAAAATCAATAATCTATTACTCTCCCGAAGACCCTGTTTTTGCATTAGAAGGAAAAGAATATTTGCCTGGGTATTTATGGTGAGGGGAATGTGAATTTGAGATTTCAAAACTGCCAAGTACCAGCATAGTGTAACTTGTGCCATGCATGGAACATAGAACTCACCCTTTAAGGAAAAACCAAAATAGTAGTGGCACTGTGACAGTGAGAAATGGCAATGGCAATAACCAGTGTCTTCATTTGTCTTTACCTGCAGGGTCATTGTGGGCATCTCTGGCAGCTGTTAATAAGGGAAGCATAGTTTTCCCACAAAGACTTTCCCTTTGTTTTTTTTCTGTCCCTTCCTCCACTTTTACCAGTACCCTTTGCTCCCAGAACCTTCACTTTTTCTAAGCAAACCTCAGTGGTCTGCCCACAGCTCAGCTCTCTGCAGACACCCGTGGTGGGGGGGCAGAGGCAGCCGCTGTGCAGATCCTGTCTGGCACTATCATCTCGTGACTGGGTGGATGTCAAGTGGTGTAACTGGAAATTAGACTGCCAAAACAACTGTTCCAGTTTTTACACTTCCCCTTCTTCCCCCGCTAAAACTACTCCTTCTGACTCAGCAACAGCGAGAACTGTCCCCATAACTGAGTATACTTTTTCTGCCTCGATTCAACACATGAAGCAGTGGGAAACAGAATAAAAAAGTTTCAGATGCTGTAAGCTTCCTACGTCCCCTTCATACATAATCCAAAGCACTGAGTCTGTAGATAAGAAAAGAGCCTGCTGGGATCACTGTAAAAAATATTCTGTTTGTGCTGCTGTTCACTATGATACCTCAGAGAACTCTGACGGATCGTGTACTTGCAAATAACATTTGCTCCATGGAGAAATCTTAACAAAATTCTCACCAACTACTGCCCACAATGTGGATACTTCAGTAGCTCTGGGTATAATTAAATGGTCCTTGGTTAAAAAAAAAAAAAAATCTGTCATCTTTGTCTGCTCTGGTTACATTAGGAATGTAAAACTGTGGAAATTTACCAGCAAAAACCCCAGAAGTTCACTCAGCTGGAGATATCAGAGACGTGACAAACTCAAATACTGATATCTAGCACCCCTCACTGAATTAAAATAAATAAGAATTCTCCTAATTTAAACTAATCCATTTAAATACGTGGATCCAAACAACCCTCACAGGTGTCTTCCACTGTGTTCCGTGTCTTTAACTGCCATTGAGGTCAATGTCTTCATTTGCTTTCTTTATTGAGATGGCCCTTAGTCTGCATCTCAGACCAGACCCACCACTGGACCTTCACTAGGGTGCTCTGTTGGATTTAGGTGGATCTGGGATATGGCACCAGAGCATGTGGATCCATGGAGGCAACTTTTTGGCTCACACATTAGTGCTTAGCACTTCTTAATCAGCGCACAAGCTGCAGGGTAAGCACAGCGTTGCTGCGTGCGTTGAAGGCAAACTAGACATGGGTGTAAGCATGGATACATATGCATCACTTTTAGTGTTGCCACAACTTATGAGACTTGGGGGCACCCACTAAGGCTAAGTGAGGAATAGCTGCTCATTCCAACGACTACATTCCTAATGAATAAATAATATTTGTCCAGGAAAGGAGAAGGAGCTTGGCTGAGTCTCAAGCCACGTTGTTTGGACTAGGGTTCATATTCCTACACCAATAATTATACAGAGAATGCAGAATAGCTCTTATAGAGGTTGTTGAAACACAGTCAGCTGAGAACAGCAAATGGACTGCTAAGGTAGTTAACCAGATAACTGGGAAGCCAGGTCCAAAGATGTGCTCTGGGTATGGATTTGGGGTTGGATGTCCCGACCTCAGCAGGTGCCCTATCAATAGCCTCTTGGCCTTCCTAGAGGAGGGAAAACATCTCTCTTTCTCTTTGGCATTTTGACCAGAAATCCTATCCTACTGTGGAAACCTTTCTTATGAAAATTTCATCAAAACTGGCATATTCCCAAGAGAAGTCTCAATTTCAATAAACTGGCATTTTCCAATGATAAACTATGTTTCTGGAAAATGCCCAAATAACTCTACTGGTTAGCACCTGTTTAAGTTGCTAAACATTGGATCAAGTGATTCACATTACCATGGAGCACCATAGATTTTTTTCATTATATGATACTTGAAACAAAGACTCTCTTTTACACTACCAAAGGGCACTCGGAGCAGGGTGAGAGCTCGGGGATGATCAGGCTATTAAACATGTGAGACTCCCACTGCATGATCAAAACCCTCGGGCTTTGGTTGTCCAAGATGAAGCATTACCAACAATGCCACCCCAAGGTGCATCTGTCCCATTCTGCTCTCACTGCTGCGTTACCCTTGACACGTGTCTGCACATCCTCTTGGAATGAACTGCACTGGGGAACTTAAACTGGTTTTAGAAAAACAGTCCAACCTGTTTCTGTGAAATTGGGCTTGGTCCACGATATCTTCACAGACAGCTCTTCCCAAACAGCTGAAAAAGTCTAGCAACAGGTCGGGACCAAATGGAGGTGGGAAAAGGGGCAAAGCAGACTTATGGGGGCCTTGTGGCTGGAGGCAACCAGCAAGCCTGTGGGGCAGAAGAACAAAGCAAAAAAGTTCCTTGGTTCTCCTTTCTCACTCAGGCAAGTATTTGGTGTAAAGATCTGGCTCAGCCTCTTCTTGCAGTCTTGATTAAAAACTCAGCAATGCCCACAGAAATCTCTCTTATTGACTGCAGGAGTTCTGGTCTCTAAAATGTTCTAGTCTATCAGAAAGAGCCAAACCAAATTATGTTTGCCTTTAGTAGGACAGAAATAGCAAATCCCTGAGGATATTTTCTTTTCTTCAGAGATTATGAAGATTTCTCACTCAGATGGAAACCTCAATGGTAAGATTCACCCTAATTTTATGTAGCTAATGTCTTTACATAACTAATGATTCATCTCAGCTACCTGAGATGTCTGCTATGTCATGGGATGAAAGGCACCCCAGGCAACACTGATTTCGCTGATTACGTCTCATCTGTCCATTACAGATGAATCCTCTTCCATGTGTTGGAAGCAGAAAACAATACTCTTCACAGGCATGTTCACATTTGTGCCATGATGTTCTTGACAATATCTTGATGACTCAGATGGTATAGCTTCGAAGGGATGAAGCACGGCTAGTCTGAAATGCTTATTTTCTCTCTGTTTATGCACACATATACACACAGAGCTACTTAAAATACAGAAATGTTGAAAGTCCATTTTATACCATAATTGGTAGATTCTTCCCTACAAAGACTCAACTCTTCGAGCCTGGGACCCTGTAGGTGACTGCAAAGTGGGTACTTCTGTTGTGAGTTTTCCATCTGCTTAGAACAGCTGTGAATGGCCAAATTTAGTACAGGATGGCAGAGAACTGAGTTCTCAGGAGTTTTGCTCTCCTTGACTGCAGATTTTTTATCCCCTCAGTGCACAGCTACAGCAAAGAATTTCCAACAGTCAATCAAAATATGAAACTCTTCAGAGAAAAACATTATCTTTGACAGCAAAACACATGACTAACTGAGGACAGGTCTAACAAAATCATCAGGAAATCATGAGATACATAAATACAGGTTAATTCGCTTCCTCTTCTCTCCCATTTCAACAGATGCAAAATAATTGTAAATGGTTATTAAAAAAATATAATTCTGTGTGGCATTTAGTGGCTTCAGGGCCATTAGAGCCTCAAGTATTTTATTTTTTTCCTACAGCATATGGAAGTTAAGCAATGTCATGGCAAAATATGGTGCTGTGGAAAGACGCCCTGCCATTTCCAGCTGGTGCTCTGAATCAATGCGAATTCATTGACCTCTCTGCTATGGCCTGAATGTGACTTCTTGTGACATGGGTTCCTGTTCACTGGAAATGGGACTCTTCTCTTCAGGGGGGCATAGTCTGTAGTGTTAGGACACCCCGCTGAGCAAGAAATAAATCAATGGCTTTTCCATAGGTTCTTCTCTCTTTCCCTGTTGGCGGGACAATTATAGTCTTAAATTACTGTTATTACCTTTATGACCTGTTGCTCATTGTGGAGGATACTGTGAGGAGATTTATACTGGTCCTGGCAAACAGCAGCTGTCTGGCCCACCTCAGATGCCACAGGCTGTAGAGACACTGCCTGGCCATTGAGAAAGCCCTCATACTGATGGACCTTATGGTGGGTGAGTTTCTCATCCTCTCAGAAGTTTTCAGGGGCATCCCAAAATGCAGAAGTTTAGGTCTTATAGATAATTGCAGGCCTTATAGGCTTTTTCTGCTCAAATAGGATGAATACTGAACAACTCAACTCCTATTTTGGAACGTCACCACAGAAACCAACAGGTTTTGGGGGTATTGGTAGGATGGAGATTTTAAAAGACTTTTTTTCAACGCTTTATCACTTTGTTTAAGTTCGGGCCAATAAAGTGAGTCCAGAGTGGTATGTAGAGCTGTGAGGCTGAGAAGAACCTTGTGCTCTTCCATACCAAGAAAAGATCATGAGAAAGTAAAAAAAACTTTACAAAAGGACATCGAAGAGAAGGCAAGGTTGGGATTCATGTTATCTGAATATGAAGGTAACATCTACCTTACACCATAAAGAGGTCAACATCGGGTTGGTCCTTGTGTCCTGACAGATTTACTTTTCAGATTTGACACCTCTTCCCAGATGGAATCAACTGCCTTGTGGGAATTCCAGTTTCTTTCCACTGACTACAGAGAGAGGCTAAACAGTTCAGCTGCAGACATCTACTCTGAAGCCCTGACAGTAGCCAAGGTAGCATTTAATATACCAAGTGAGCCAACAGAAGCAGCAGCTTATGGAGGTGGGAATGGGATCTAAGTTAACATTATTAGCACCAACTTCTTGACAAGACTGTGCTGCAACATCATTTTCCACTGCAAGAACTTTTTGTAGAAAAATGTACAACTCTTGCAGCTGAAATCTCGCAGCAGCTCCCTGCAATTGTGTCTGGAACAACATGTCTTATGAAGAAAAGACTGGAGTCTGTGGGGTCTCAGAGTCAAGTGCAGAGTCACTTTCTGCCCATCATTTTCTGTGAAGACTCCAAGCCAGGTTAATGATTGGCCTATTTCCAATTAGGAATTTGTAGCAGTTGAATCATTGCTGCTGTGGCTAAGTCTCAATCTGAGGGAAGTTTTTCTGTGAAGGAAATCCATGTTAGTAACTGCTGAAAAACCTCAGTCTCAGCAAAAATTAAGTCTAATTTCTGTAGGGAAAGCAAGAGTTAAACGCATGTCGCTATTGTTGTTATTCCTTTGTCACACTGCTTTCTTTGTGACTCCAATTTGTCCTGCCCTTGGGAATGGCTGGATGCCTTTTCCTTGGAAGTCAAGGCAGAAATGTTAAATCATAGCATAAAATGAAAAGCTCTTCAGTCAAATGACTATTTCACAGAGAGAGTGAGGGGACTACATCCCAAACATATAAATATCAATGAGACCTCTCTAATATGCCTTGATATGCAGTTGTACAGATCTATCAAAGGTGTTAAAGAGACAGCTAAAGTGAGAAGAAAAATCCTGAAGTTGAGTAAAGTAAAAGTCACAGATCAAACCTTATTAACGCCTGTCACTTAGAACACCCACGTCAGAGGAAGAAATTAGCACCTCTTGACACAAATCCCACGTGTACGAAAAGCAAGTAATGCACAAGAAAAGGCATAAAAAAAGGGATGAATATTAAAGCAATCACTCAAAGGAAGGATTCATCTCTTGCTCCTAACTACGCATGAAGCAAAAAATAAAATGTCTACAGAGAAATTTTACAGGCAGAAAAGCAGCTGGGTATGCCAGGCACCAGAGTCAAAGCGTGGAAGCTGTGAAGAACAGATGAAGAACTCAGTTTGATCAAATGTGGATGATTAAATATCAGTGAACTGGGAAATAATGAATACTTAGATGAGTAATGGGGTTAAACACTGATTAAAACTAAGCACCTGTTTAGAAAGAAAACCAATCATTTTAAAGTACCAACAAAAAGAAAGAAGCTGAACTCAGAGTAGTGACAAATTTTGCTGTGACAGAAAGACCTTACAGTACTCTGGTTGGATAGAGATAACAGAGGTAAATAACTTACAAGTAATGAATTCAAGGGATGTTTGTGTTTGATTTTTCACTCTTCCTTAGTACAGGTCAAAAGGAATGGAGTTTGCAATCATGTTGATGGAAATGAAAAGACCAGAGGAGAGATAGGGAAAAGGAGCATAGTTCTGTGTCTAATTTACTGCGAGTTGGTGGAACACATAGTGATGAGCCACATAGTTGTTTTCCACTATTTTGCTGCTCTGTACAGGTGCAGTAGAAATACTGATGTCTGGTTATTCATTAACTTTTGGTGTCTATAACTGCACCATTGCCCCTTGCTGACAACAATGATCAACCATCTGAAATTCTCCTGATCTCTTACAAGAGAACTCCATTCACATCCCACCTCTGCTGGTCACCCCACTCTGACTGGCTTTATAGCCCCCAATATAAGCACAAATCAACAATCTTCTATTGAGTTTGGGGACCAACAGCCTTTGGGAATCTGCTTTTCCAGTTTGTCTTATCTATGTTTGCTGGATATCTCCCTCATCCAACCCGACAGGACTCATTGCCTCCTGGCCACGTGAGGCCAAGGGTGAGACTGTGTATGCCATGCATATGTGTCTCTATAAGAGAAGGCTGGGACTGTACTTTTTTTTGACAGAGGTACAGATGCTACAGCTTACTCACTCTCTCTCTCTTCTCCTCTCATACTCCTACCCTCAGCAGCAGCTAGAAATACTCCAGAGACTGCAATAACCTACGCTGGCTGGGAATGATGCCAAAGTGACTGTTGGCTGAAAGTTGCTGAAGTCTGTTTCAGCATGGCCTTTCATACCCTCTGTTCGACCCTCCTAAGCCCTGGGGGATTAATGCCCCTCAGAGTCCCATTATACCATCCATCAAAGAGCTCCCCACACGAGGGCAAATCTCAGCTGGCCAAGGAGAGCTGGAGGTTGGGCAGCACAAAGACCTTCATTCACTCCCCAGTGGAGGCTCTTAATTTTTAGGCTTGCTGACTGCTTATATAGAGAGTGAAATGCTCAAAGTGACTACTTCCTGGGATTAGGAATTAAAACAAACAAGTAAATAGAGAAGTAATGTTAGCATGCTTCTGCCTTACTATTAAAAACAGTTTTATGACCTGAAAATGATACACCAACTGATTTTGGCAGTGATCACTCATCTAATCTACTCTGCACATACATGCATCTGTCTTCCTACTTACTGACAGCATTAGCTGTCACCACAGGACTCTGTCTTTATTTTCTTCAACAGATTTTTAGTGGGTCTTTCAGTCCTAAAAATAAACAAGTTCTTCTGGGGTATATGTTTGTCTCCTCGGCTCCCACGTGCAGGTTGCCGCATGATTCCTGCTGGCTGTTGGGAGATTTGTATTCCAGAGCTCTGTAAAGACCTGCCAAGTGGCAGAATGGGATTGGAAGCCAACAGATGAATTATGAAATCACTGGGTGTTTGCAGCAAAAGAAACACTGTCTTCCATAGAAACATGGGATATGATCTTGCTGATCCTTTTGTGTTTGATACTGAAATGGTCAGCTCTTTGTGGGGTACAGGACCTTCTCCAGTAGGACTCCCGTGTTGGCCAGGGGCCTCAGGATCAACTCTGTTGCAAAATATGGTGAAAAATAAACTGATCTGAGTCACTTTGTGACATTTGTCTCAAATATGGAAACCCATTCCTTTTTCCATGCACCTTCAGGTCCTTCAGAGTAAAAACCTTTGTGACTGTAAATCTAGGCTATGAGAGCTACTTCAGAGTCCAACTGAATGATTTAATTTTTTATTACTGCACTTGGAGAGTTAGCTTACATGAAGGACTCTGAATCACAAAATGACAAAAAAAGTCTAGGCTCAAAGAGACCTGTGGAGATCATCTAGTCCAACCTTCTGTTGAAAGCAGGCTTTAGGTTAGGTTATCAGGGCCTTGCCAAGTCAAGCCTCTGAATATTTCCAGTGAGGAAGACTCTGCTATTTTTTGGGGGCTTCTTTTCCAAAGTTTATTTGTTTTCACAGTGAAGCATATCTTCCATATCCAGGATGAATTCCTCTAGAAGGCAATTGTGCCCACTGCCTCTTGTTTTCTTGTTGTGCAACCTTGGGAAGAAAGTATCTTCATCTTCTTTATAACTACCATTGAGTACTGGAAGATTATGATTAGATTCACACTAACCTCTCCCTCTCAAGGCTGAACAAACCCAGTTCCTTCAGCCTTTATTTATATGTCAGGTTCTCCAACCCTCTGATCATGTTCATGACTGAGATTGTCTCAGATTTTTTAGCAGCTCCAAGAAGAACTGAATTTCTCTTCATTTGTGTTCTCATCTTGGCGTTTTTGGTCATGTAGGGTCAGGCACAAAACACAGTCATGCATGAATATGCTGCAGAAAATGACCTGTCTCTTGCTCTATATAGGCTGAGGCAGCTTTGCAGCAGTGCTGTAGGAACAGCTTCTTGGGCTGTAGATCCAGCTTTAAGTCCTGCACTCAGTTCTCTGAGGAGGTCAAGCCATCTCACAGCTCATCTGTGCTAAGCACAGATGCACATTCCAAGTCCCTCCCTTGGAAAGCTGGTTTAACTGATCTCCTTAGAATGCTCAGGCCATATGGTTCTGATTATTTATATAGATAAGAGTGTGTATTTTTCTCTGTCTAAAAATAACCAGACTTAGGGAAGGAAGATGCTTTTGTGTAAATTATTTAAAAATAGGAAAGCTGCTAATCCCTGGAGAAAACCCTTGCTAGATTTGGATGCAGTTCCAGGAAGCCCCTGAGAGGACAGGACATGGGGCCTGCCTGCTCAACCAACTTCAACCACGTCCTTTTACACCCTCAGTGAGACCACCCTGGCTTCTCCCTCTTGAGCTAGTGCACATTCCTGCAGAGCAGCTGATGAAAGGCAGCTGCAGGGCAAATATAACTCATGGCCTTCTCTGTTGTGGCTTCTTTTCTCCCCCTGAGCCCTGAGTTTTCAACAATGTCCCTTAAACTCTCGCTGATTGGGGCTCTTATGAGTCTGGGAGGCTGGGAGGCCAAAGGCTGACATCCCTGACTGCTCAAACTCATTTATTTCGTGGATTCATGGTCTAAGTTGCTGTGGTGGAAGTTGCTCTAAACTGCCCAGAAGCCTTGGGCAAGATGAAGAATGGGAATATATGCAGTGAGAAAATTCAGATTTAAGATGAGTGGGTCTATCTAAGGCCTACACTGTGTTTGATGAGTGGCCTCCTAGCATGGTTTAAGAACATGAACCATTCCTCCCTTCTGCCCCTCCTCTGTTTTGAGGCTGATATCTCAAGGAGGCCAAAGTATTACCTGCAGCTCCTTGAGGCCACAATGTTTCCTCTCTGTGTCTCCCACCCTTGGCTGGCTATGCTGCATCTTGCAATAAGCACGGAAGGCAGCTAGACCATGGTTGCCTTTTGCTGAGGATGTTTGGCACTTGGCTGTTCTGGAAACTGTGTCTTCCAATTGCACCTATGCCTGCTGAAGGATTTAATGAGGTTAAACACACTGAGAGTTAACCAAGTTTCAGATGCAAGTGTGAGCATGATGGAAAATGTGTATGCTGTTCATTCTGATACAAATAAGCAATTAAACTTTGAATTTCTCCTTAGTAATAGCATCATCCCTTGTGACTTTCTTTGTCTTTTTGCTGACACTGAGCAAAAAACCCTGTTCATAAGATTTATATTTATATAGAGTTCTCTCTAACAAGGACTTTCTATGGCACAATTCATAACCTTCCTTCACCCCTTTCCATTCCCAGTCTCATGCTGTAAGAAAGTTTTTCTTCAGGGTGAAATTGTGAGGGGACCAGCTATTTCTGTCTCCCTGACACTTCTCATTACAATCTCTCTCGTTCCCCTAAACGGTTTGTTTCTGACTGTCACCATTGCACAATCTCTTTTATGACAGTGGAGGAGATCTGACATTTAGCTGAGCTTTGCATTGGTTACTTGGGTGTAACAGAGCAGTGAATGCTTATTATTGATACTATTGTCATTTTCTGAAGTTGCTCTGGGAATATAAAAAGCCATCATTCTACATCCCAGTTTCTCCCCCATGGTAAGTATTAGCCTGGCAGACCACTGTCTCATTCCAGCTTTCCCCAGTTTCACAGAGGATCCAAACTCGTGTCCCATTCAGGGCTTGAGATCCTACAGGCTTTCGTGGCTGTAACTGCTGCAGTATGGGAGCACCTCCCATCCTCCCAACACTTCTGTGAAGAAGGGAAAATACAATTGCACCCATGCTGTACATGGGGACCTGAAACATAAGTAGACCCCATAATTTGTCTTTGATTGCACACTGGAAGTCTGTGAGATGTCAAGAGCTTAGCTCACATTTCCCCTTGGAAGTGAGTGGTGTCACCGCTGGATGACCTCTTTGTCTCTAAAACTACCTCCCTTCAGCCTACAGGGACCTCATATTTTGCTTCTGTTTCTCAATCAGTGTTTTCACAGCAGAGTTCAGGCTCGGAGCTTTGTTCTGGGCTGCAGTACAGAGCACTGAACTGGCACTCAGCTGGGGAGATGCTGCCAAAGAGGGGGCTTCAAAGCCTCTCAGCAGCTTGGTGGATGACAGCCAACCCCAGACACGTGGCACTTTCCTCCTGTTCTTTGAAAACAGGGAGATGGGATTAGTCTTTCCCACCTTGCCTTTGAGTGTCCAGCAATATGGAAATGATCTCACTCATGTCTCACGGGAGACCAGATCCGCTTGTGCATCACATCAGAGGTCCTTGGGTTCAGGTCCAGCAGACAAGTGCTGTACCATATCACATACATAATAATGATTAATATGGTGGACAAAGTTTTGAGATAAAAATCATGGGCTGTGGATTGATCTATGGTAGAAAACAAAATGAAGTGTTGAACAAGTTTCCCTGTTCATTCAAAAACAGTTGGTGGGGAAACTTCCACTTGCCACCTTCTCTTCCTCTGAAGGGCCCTGTGATTAATTACTGACAGGTAGTCAGGGAAAGAGATTTCTTCTCTGCTGACCAACATCTAGGTTCTGTTTTCATGATGGTGGCAACACTGGTGTTATTGTTTCAAATCCTCCAAGGGCATATATTAATTAGTAACAACAGTGAGTTCTAGAGACCCAGTGCTCATTCCTGACCCATATCTCCAACACAAGGCTGTCGCTGGTATTTCTCCTGGGAGAGTTTAAAAAGTCCCAAACAAACCAAGCCTTCAAAGCAATGTGTTCCATGTCATAAGGGAAAAACATTATTTCTCTGGGAGTCTGGGACTGAAAGAGCATCTGAAAAATAGTTAAAGATATTTCCTGAGATGACCTTCTGATTACCTTCTTCCATCACAAGCAATTCCTAATTGTCAGAAATTGTCCCTTTTTTGTTGTTGCAGTTGATTTCAAGGACTAAGAAGAGTAAGGAATTTTCCTCCAGGCAAAGAAAGGTAGCTGGAGATTTACACATGTTTTCAGTGGAAGTACACTAAATCCGTATGTCTACATTTGGAAACATTCTCTGTTGTTTTTGGACATGAAAATAATGAAGTTGAGCTTTCTGTTTTGCAAAAAAATAAAGTCTAATGGAAGGAAATCTGTTCACAGAGCCAATTTTGGATTTTTTCCTACATTTTTCTTAGATTTAAAGATCATCGAAATGTAGGTTAACTCCAGCCCAAAGACATTGAAAAACCTGAAAATTTCTTATTCCACTTCCAACTAACTAGAAGAAAATAGGACTGCCTTGTTTCAGGTTTGTTCCCACTACATTTCCCAAATTCTTGTTTGCTCATGTATTTTGGGATATTTTTTTTCTTGATTTTTTTTTCTTCGTAGAACTTTTAAAGCCTATCACTAAGTTCAAAAGTAGAATGGGGTCCTGTTCTCCTCAGAAAAGCCTCAGTAACTTTACTTAAAAACTTCTGTTTAAGGGTTAGTCATCTTAAGGATCTGCAGGGTGGGAAGAAAATATATGGATTTTTCAGAAACTACAACAGGTCAGGTTAGAGCTGAATTTAAGTTCTGTGAAATGAAGATTCAAACCAATAGAAATATTTCCATATTTAAGCATTCCAATGAAAACAATTTTAATTGGAATTATTCCCTTGCTGGGTTTATAAGCCAAACACTGCATCATTTTGCTAGGAAAGAAGAGCCAGATTTGTTAGCTTCCAGTAAATTTCACAACCTTTTTTCATTCTTTATGTGGAGTGGAATACAGAAAGTAAGTATGGAATGACAAAAAATGAAATGCAAATTAAGTTTTTAAAATTATTTGCTGTGAGTGACACAGAAATGTAAATGCACTTAAAAAGATGATCTCAGCGTTGAACATTTCTCCTGCTTAATTTCACATCAGAGAGAAATTCCTGTATTTTTGAGTTGCATTTTATGGTGGATGTTTGCAATGATATCCCTGGTGCATAATATAAAGGAGTGTTAATTATTTAATGATGTGTACAGGCAGTCCATGGGAATGGGGAGAGTGGGAAATAAGAAAGATGAGTAAAAGGAAACAAAGACAGCAACATAAAGTAAATAGTGAAACTTGTAAAGCTCTGACCTAAATAAACTTCAGGATTGCCATAGCAACAGAAGACAGGAGCATGGCATGGGCAGCATCTCCATCTCCCTCAAAGACTGCTACTGAAGGGAAGTGAGTGTGTCTGAGATGAGCTCTGCAGAGGGTTTTTTTGGGTTCCTATGCCTAGAAGACTGGAATCTGTTCCCTCAGCTGCAGATGCCTTCCAGGCGATGCATAAATGTCCCTTCTGGTGCTCACTCCTCTTCTTTGGCAGACCTTGGACCCTTCCCAAACAGTGACTGCTTCTTGGAAGAGTAGTGTCTATGCCAGTCCTGAGGAATGATCTTCCACACCTAATCCAGGCTCAAAACAAAAAAAAAGACCTTCACAGCACATTGCTCATATACTTAGGCCATAAATCATGCCAGTGCTGCCCCTCAGACCTCAGAAGGAGGAGAGTTTGGGGAACCAAACCAGAGAGGACCAAAGAAGGTGGGGTTCCAGCAATGCTACAAGACCCTGAAGTAGCAGGGAATGATTTTAGGAGTTGAACTTGGATGTTATTTGTGTGTCTATGTGGGTCTTGAAAGCTAACTTTGTAGATAATACTGAAAGTCACCATGGTAATGAAGCAATTTCTATTTAAACAATCCTGTAGGGTAATGCAGCTTCTACTGAAATTTCCAGGGGATGGGTTTTTGTCTTCAGTGGAAGAATGTCTAGATTTTTATTGCTTAATAACATTTTTTTGTACATGCTAGAGCTTTGGAGAATTAAATAATTCATATACCAAGTAGAAATAAATTATCAGTGAGGGGGGGTTAAAATTCACAGTACATAAGAAAAGATGGATTATTCATTATAACTTATGATAAAGTTCCCCTTATAGCCAAGCCTTGGGGTTCAGTGTCATGACAGAATAAAGCCAGTAAAGCTCAGTAATTAAACTCTGCTTCCCCAACCCCTTGAAATTCAGATGGGAAAAATGCAGGAAGGGGATGTGATTCAAATGGTGATGGGAGGGAATGGTAATAACACAGAGTCAAAGAGAGGTCATTCTGAAACACACCTTGGGGACAGCAGGTGGGATAATAAATTATCTGTATATACTTCTTCAAGGCAGGGCAAGAGAGACACAGAGGAATTCCAACAAAGAGTAAATTGCATGTGGCAGAGCCTGCCAAGCAATAACCTGCTGATTTAGGGCCCATTCTTGGAGGTGCTCCATGCTCAAAATATCTACAGACTACTGAGCAAACAGCGCCAGACTCGTTCTTGCACTGTTTCCCACACCGGTGCCTTTCCAGCGCGGTGCATCGATCTGCCAGTGGCTGAGGTGGTTCACCCTGGCTGGTGAAAGGCACTGAGACATGAGGTACCCTCGGGGAAGTTTTGGATCCTTCTCTATTTCCATATCTACACTGAACTAATCGCAGTGCCGCCTAACCTATTTAGTGGCCCCTGGCTGGACCTGACCTCCCACTGAAAATGGTACCTGGAGAATCACAGTAGTCTGCTCTCCCCTGCTAATCCAGGCAGGAAGGAATTTTGTCCCTATCCTTCCATTATATGATGTAGGGTAGCTCAAGGAAGAGATCAAGGATTTGAAGTACACTAAAACTCATGCTGCCCTCCTGTGTGCCCTCATCCTGAGAAAGAATAGCACAAAAACATGGTGTTGCAGCTATTTACAAAGACCTAAGACTCAGATTCAATGATGCACACAAATAGGCTCATTCTTGCTCATTCCATCCTCCCCCAATACTTCATAAACGAGGTATTGAAAATCAATGCATGATTGGCACCATTTTGAAAATTGTGTAGAGAACCCTCCAAAAAACCATGAGAAACCCAATCCAGCATCAATAATTGGTGAACAGACAGTTTTATGGCTATAGCTTTAAGATGTTGGAACAAAAAAAGGATTTTACTCTCAGTAATTGCTGCAGTTGAATGTTAATCACCCCAGATTATGAGGTTTTGTTGACATTTGCAGACTCTGAAATTACGTGACCTGGATTCTGCATCTCCTTTTGCTCATTTCTGAAGTCCAGATTTAAGAAGTAGACCTCTTGTTTGTGACACTTTAGCGATCTGCAATTTACACAAAAAAATGGGAGACTCAATAGACGGCTTTCAACATTGCTTTTTTTGGTAGGAAGTTTTACTGTGAAAGCCCTCATTTGACCCCATATTCATATGCTGAAAGTGTGTGAAGTTTGGTGTATTCAAGGATGGTAAGATTGAAATCAGAGTGCATTTCCATCTCTCCTCCCCCACTATATTTTGTTTATAGAGATGCCATGTTATACTTAAATATAGCCTTCTACTTGTTAACACTTACGAAATACATCTCAGCTCAACTGAGGGAAAGTGGGTAATTTGCCTGTCTAGATTTCTGAGCATAAGGAATTTTACAGTGAAACAAACTCAGCTAACCTTCTCAAAAAGCTGCATTTTGTATTAGATCTGAAACATCAGTAGTTTGTTTCAATTTTCTTTGAGAGAAAGAGGTTATTTAACATTTTTGTCTAGTCTCTCCTGGATGAAGGTTGCAAGGGGCTACTTAAAGAAATAAGATCTCTTTAGTTAATGGATTTTGCATGGGAATTAGTGGGCAAAAGGCTGGTCGTCTTGCTTTCTAGGGACAAGTTTAATTCATTATCAAGCACTGGTAGAGAAATCAATGGTCATGGCATGCCTTAGAAATTCCTGCCTGAAGAAGGAATCTTTGCTTAAAAGGTATAGAAAAATTATGTTCCTGAGAAATAGCTGATCATCTTCATATGTGTCAGGAGTAGAGATCACTTCCATGACATCCAGATCCACACAATTGCACAGCACATCCTATCACAAAAACGGATGTTGTATGACAAGGACGTGGACTAAGAAATGGCTCAGAAAAGGAGAGAAAAGAAAGTCACGTCTCAATGTGTTTAGATAGAGGACAACCAAAACAATGGGAGAGAAAATAAGCTCTGTCTAAAATTACAATGGGCAACTCAGAAAGTAGCTAGGATTGGCCAAAAGAGGAGAAAAGTCTTAGGAAGTTTGAGAAGCTCTCCTGAAAAGAGAAGAGTAGAATAGTGCAGCTACTTTCCAGGAGAACATGAGGAAGCTTTTAACCACAGATGAGATCCTGAGGTATGCAGGGACAGTTCCTGGCAGTGACCAGCACTCTAACTGGTGACATCATAGGAAGCTTCATTACACAGGTCCTGGGAGACATTGCAAATGGGAGGAGACATCCCTCTTGGTTGCAGAGAAGGATGCTGGGAAAGATAGGGGGATCCTTTTGGTTCTGCAAAATTGGAAGGAAAAGGAAAAAGAGGAGATACTTTTCATCTCAGCTCATGTAACCATTATGTGTCATCATTATGTGGTCATAAGTGATTCCAGGTCAGAGAGAATGCTGCAATACATACTAAATTGAATGTAAGATGTTTAGCAGTTACCACTTCTGCCTGTTTTTCATTGGACAACACAACTGTGTTCTCCTTAAACATCCATTTGCAATGTGGGGACACAAGCAGCAAATCTTAATGAACTCTCTAAATTGATTACCTGAATACTCCTGAAGGTCCATAAAATCATGATCTTCCAGACTCAGAACAACAAAGTTGGGTTCTTTGTTTCGTTGTTTGTTTTGTTTGTTTGTTTCCTTTTTTGTTTTGTTTGGTTTGGTTTGGTGGGGTTTTGTTGGGTTTTGTTGTTGTTGTTGTTGTTTGTTTGTTTTGTTCTGTTTTGTTTTTTGGTTCTGGAAAAAAAGCATCCTGTAGGAAAAAAACATCTGTGAAACATAAACCTTTCCCTAATGTAAGGAACAGGAAAGAAACGCGAGTTAAAAACCATAAATGTACGTTACAATTTTTAAAATATATGTGCTTTATAGGAAGGCTAAAAAAGTCAGTGGAATAGCAACAGTTGCCAGGATTACAAATAATAAATATAAATATTTTAGGGGAGGAAAGAAAAGCTAAAGTCTGGTATGAGTAATTTACTGGATACAGATGTAAAATCATGCAATAAGTATATGTAAGATCATAAATAATGAAGAAAAATTATTCACCAGATATTTCTATTCTGCATTGGAAAGAGACAAAACAAAGAAGAAAATCTGAGCCCAAGTGATGTTGTGGATGCAAAAAAGTTTTTACTATCCATATCAAGATAAGCTATGAAGCAGCATTTGATAGCAGACTTCTTCAAATAAACAAGTAATAAAAAAATTACATTAGGAGTCAAGAAGGGCTGAGGCAAGAATTACTCAACCTGCTGTGGTTAGTTGGTAATTCATCCTGGAAAGTAAGGCAATGCTGTATCATCATATAATCCTTTTGTGATTCTTGTAGTAAGAAAGAAAAGGGAGAAACCAGAGAAAATCAGTCAGCCTGATGTTCCTTACAGGCCAGACAGTGGGGTAGTAAACTCAGGACTCTGTCAATGAAGAGTTAGAGCTTAAGAAGGTAATTGACGCCAGGCAAAATGGTTTTAATGGAACCTACATCTTGTTAAACAAGTCTGTTATCTCTTTTTGATAAGATTATAGGTTTGGATGATTAAGACAGCTGTGCTGAGGAGGTACCTTTGGATTTCTCCAAGGTGCTTCACTTAATACTTCTTGACACGCTGATTAAAATCTTGCATTAAAGGGAATCAACAGGGCACAAAATAGATGGATGAAAAACTGGCTTACTGACAAAAATGGAGTTATTAACGTGCTAACTCCTGAGTGAGGCCATTAGCAGAGGACTTGTCTGGTCACCAGCTCTTGGCCTGGTACCATGTGATGTTTTCTTCACTGATACAGCAGGTGATAATAAATATTTGCGGTTTAAGACATGTTTTGAAATGGATGATTGGAAAGGTCTGTTTTTTCAGTTTTCATCCAGAAAATTAAGGTTCATATGGGCTTATCTGGTACAAGGACAGAAAGGAAAGAAATCAAATGTCTCTGTAGGGGAGATACAAAAAAAAGAAGAGAATATGTTTGTAGAGGAGTCATAATTTCTGTGGACACAACACTGTGTGGTTTACTAACAAAATATTTCATTCAACTGAGCTAACATCCTTCCAAAGAGATATGGAAAAAACAGAAATACAGAGGAGGCCAAAACATTAATTGGGAACTAGGAAATTACCCTTCCTTTAGAAGGTTTAAAGACCACAATCTATTCAGGTTGTTCAAGAGAAAGTGGGAATAAGGGATTTGGTCCTATCTGTGTCCCTGGGGATTGTTGAGAACCAATGTCACGTACATCAGCAGGTTTGGCATTTTTTGATCCCTTCCTGAAAAAAGATGAATTGAAAGACCTCTCAGGTCCCTCCCAGCCTTGTCTTCTCTTATATTGTGACATAAGCGAGAAAAAAATGGCAATGTCCTAGTTGTGAAATAAATTAAATATTGGAGCAGCTACCATCAAAGGTACTGAACTCTGCCTCGCTTGAAGGCCTTACAAGGAGATTAGTTATCCCTATTAAACCCAAGCTTAGTTCAGTTTATGGAGAAGAATGCAATGGTCTGTTACCTCCTGGCCTTGCAATCCAGTTGTTAGTCTGCAGAATGGGAATATTTCTACCAACATATCTTTGCTACTTACACCTCTATGTATCTCCTTCACTGATTAAGTCTTTAGGTATTACCTGAGCATCTCACTGTTTTCTATTATTTTAATATGCACTTTTCTGGGGTTATGTTTCTTCATGGTGCTTCTCCAATATACAGCTTCAAAAAATTACCTTTGAAACCATAAATCTGGACTTTTCTGGGGTCTGCAGTATTTTAAAAAGCCTGATGCAGGGACAAACTTTCAGCTGTGTCTTCAGGCTGCTCTGTATATCTCCTGAGGTGTGGGACACTTCTCAACTACTTCCCTTTGTCACCTTTTGTCCTGGTTTGGATCTTCTCATAAGGTGGTATTGAAGTGTCATTCCAAAATGCTTGTGTCAGGGAAATCTTGCTCAAGTTAGATGATTTAAAGCATTTTGAACTTTTTGCTTAGAAAAAATTATGTTACAATTGAATCCTCCTATTAAACTGAAAGGGGAATAGACTGGTGTTTTGGGTGAAGGCTGTGAGCTCTGCACACAGGCTCTCCCTGCCCCTGCCATGGGCAGACACAGAGAAGCATCAGCAGTTCTGCTTATCCCTTTCTTGCACCCATTTCTGCAACAATGGCTCATCTCTGATGTATGAAGAAATGCCAGTCATCCTTGGTAAATTTCCAAGAAACTAAGTGTCTTGGAAGAAAACTAACACGCCTTTGCTTCTGAGCAGTCATGTAATTATTATAATCCAATCTTGTTTCATATAGTTTACTACATTATTTAACGTTCATAAAGCAGGTTGGAAGTAAAGTGCACACTTTTATTGCTTTGCAGAACCCAATGATTAGAAATATTCTTACAGCCTAGTTCCAACAAATAATTGTCTGGTTTTGGCTTGTTTGGAAGTAACTCGATCCTAAATTATTGTTATTTGTGCATCAAAGAATTTTCTCTTCTTGTGCTTTATGTTTTTAAGAGATATCCCAAGCAGTATCATAATTTAGCAATATGGCAAGGCTAGACTGTAGCACTAAGAAAAACATATGGAAGCTTTGGATAATGTCACAAATAGTAATGCAGAGAATACAACAAATAAAATTCACCCTCTCTGCAGTGACTGTTTTTCAAGATTTACCCACAGAAACTCCTGAAACTGAAATATTACTGGGAGTACCAACAGTGATTTAGGGAACGAGCAGGTCAGGAGGCACCATTTGCTTTTCAAGGCAGCTCCGCCTGGCCCTTCAGACTCAGTGAGAAAAGGTAGAACTGTTACATTATCATTAGTATTTTGCTTTCTTTTTCACTTATCAACACTTTTTACCTTAGAAAACAGAAGGTACAGGACAGGGCTGCTCAGTTAGTAAAGCTTTTTTTTTTTAAAGAATGGATGTTGTCGAGGGTGCATGCTCGTTTTGTTTTCTGAATTCATTATCAGGTCTTTAAAAATCTTCTTCGGATTAGTTACTCCAGAAATAATTATTAGAAATATTAAGGCTCATTGTGTCTTTCCTCCTGGTGATAGTGTTTCTAGTGTGAACACCTTAAAGAAAAATTAATAGCTTGGTCTACTGTATACTACAAAACCTAATTCCCACTGATTTCAGTGGGAACAGGGTAGCATCAGTTGATTCCTACTGATTTCAGTGGGATGTTAGGAGCTGTCTAAATAGAAATTAGAAACCTAAATACTTTGTTGCAGCAGGGACCTCGGGAACAATAAGATGGATTTCTGTTATAAGCTGGGAACTCATCAGCAGGAAATAACTAAGGAGAAGAAAGACTTGTGTGCAATAATCAGATAAAAGCTGAGCGGGAGCCACAAAAATAATGAAGGTATGAAGAAGGCAAAGGAAGTCCTGGAGTGTCTCAAGGAAAGTATTTCCAGCAGGGAAGTGTTAAGCTGTACAGTTCTCATCACCCATTTGAGAAGAAAGATGAGTTTGTACTGCAGCAGTCAGAGAGAGAGGTCATGGTGGTGACCAGGGAAGGGACAGTTCATCGTTTGAAAAGTGTCTGACTGAGCTGGGAGCTTGTCTGGTCTTGCAGAGGAGAAGTGAGAAGAGATGTGGCTGTCAGCTATAAATGCACCAAAGGGTGAACACCAGGGAAAGATCAAAATGAATTAATTTGAGGAATACAACTAGAAGAAAAATTAGGGACAAACTGCTTATTGATAAATCTGTCTGAAAGTCAGAAGAGTACTCCTAATTTTTGCAGCAATTGCTGAGATTCTGGAAGACCCTCCAGTAGCAGTAATGAGGACAAAAATCCGTGCTCCTGTTTTTAAGTGGTGGTTTTTTGAATTTTTTTTTTTTTTAATTTTAAACATGATCAGCTTATAAACAGAATTGGACGATATGTGACAGCTGGGGATGAGACTTGGTCCCGGAGATTCTTCCAGTATCCTATTCCTAGGGGTTGCTAAGGATTGTTTAAATACAAGATGGTCTCAAGCAGGCAGGGATTTTCTGTGGAGACTAATTCCTGTCAGCATTTTGTATGTGACAAGAAGAACATGGGTCAAAACAAACCCTGCCATCGTCTCCAGTGTGGCCAGTCCAGAGAGATCTCCCACTTTTCTGGGGTAAAGAGTCATCCCTGAGGATGATTGAGGAAAACTCAGGAGTATAAATAACGGTCAGTGTAATTTTTTAAAGTCTGAACAAAGATGTTGCTGCAAGAAGTAGGACAAAAGAACAAGGAAAGAGTATGAAGCCAGTTCTTTTGCAAGGGACAGGAAAAAAAGAAGTCTGCCCCGCATGTCCCTTTGAGACTATTTATCTTTTGAAAACCTGGTGTTTTCTCTCATTGTTTATTACTGCTTTTTCCTGAAATAATCAATACTGAATCTGAAGCCCAAGGTGAATGTGCTAGTTTTGGCTGGGGTATAGTTAAGTTTCTTTACAGTGGCAAGCAGCTACATGGTGCTTTATTACTGGTTGGGGTTAAACCACGCAGTGATATAAAACTTTTTTGTGTATTGTAACACTCTCATGGCCTTCATTTTGACCAGCTGGCTTTTGTTCTGTCATTTTGGGAACATGTCACAGGGTGGTCAAGTTGATCCTGGCTCCTGGGCCAGCTTGCTCAGCTTGAGAGACCTGTGTGTGCCCAGAGGGAGGCTGCTGATATCTTAGCAAGCTGAATATAGCTTGTGAAATCTCATCATTTCCACTGAGCCTTGCAGTGCTTAGACTTGAGCAAATTCAGTGCCTGTCAAATGAGGCTTTAGGCAGATTTGCTAATGACCTTGAGAGATGGACAATACTTGAGCAGCACTGAATGAACAGCCTTTTCCATTTTGGTATCTTTCACCTCTGCCATGATCTCTTAGTTAAGAAGGAGGCTTAGGTACAGTGGCAGCTTACAGAAGACTTCTTTAATTAAAAAGAAAGCACATGTATGAAGGTATTGTGCTGTTTGTTTTGTTGGACACATCTACCCACCCCTTCAGTCATTCTTATCCTGAGCTGCAGCTCAGGCTGTTCAGCTTCCAGAAGCTGAAATTTGCCTTTAGGAATAACATCTAACTAAATTCTGTGGTATTCATTGCAGGAAAGATATTTACAGAAGTTGTTCATGGTTGATCATATGATCCAAGTATCCACTAGAGGCAATGTGCCTGGCCACTTGAACTATATTTAGAAAAAATGAAAATCCCATTTTAGTCTAGTGTTATTTCTTAAGTCACACCCTGGGGGTTTTTAGGCAAACTGGGCTCATTGTGGAGTCTGTACATATGCAGTGTAGGAGTCAGACTCAAAGGCTCTTATGATCAAAGCTATAAAAATGTGAAAGTGGGCCAGAGAGGCTGGTAATTAGCTTATTCTGTGAGCTGTGCTTAGGTGTTGTAAGAATTCCCTACTGTCTGTGCAGATCCTTGGAAATGAGTCCCAATCTGATTCACTTATCACCCCCTCTGTCTCTGATGCTACAGTAGCTGCTACAGCTGAAATCAGGCGTCTATTGCAGCTCTACATGACTCTGAATGGGGCTGTAACTGGAGAGAGATGAAATGGGATTCATTTCACCCTGTGTTAGACACCTACACAGTAAAGCACTGCCCACCAGAGAGGAGCAAGCCCTGCTCCTTCCAGTCATTGAAGAGATGCAGCATCTTTAGGGCATGTCATGCCAAGATGAATGCCTGAAGAAGACGAGACAAAACTCTCCCTGAAAGTTCTCATTTCTCCCTCTTCACTCTAAGCAGTGTCCAGTTGTTGATGCCTTTGTATGTCCTGGTTTTGGCTGGCATAGAGTTAACTTTCTTAGTAGTGGGTACAGTGCTGTATTGTGAATTTAGTATGATACTAGTGTTGATAACACACTGATTTTTTTAGTTGGTGTTCAGTAGTGCTTACCCTGAGTCAAGGACTTCTCAGTGTCCCGTGCTCTGCCAGCAAGGCAGTGCACAGAAGCCATGAGGGAGCATGGGCAGGACAGCTGACCTAAAACCAGCCAAAAGGAAATTCCACACCACAGAACATCATGCTCGGTATATAAACACTCCCACAAACCCACCCGGGCAAGAACCATGTGCTTACAAAGCAGCCATTGCATGGCTGGAAACATAATTTGTGCCCCGTTCCACCACTTGGAATGCTACACTGGGCCTTGAAAAGCAAATTTTAGGGAGACATGACACCCCAGAAAGAACTGATTTAGACAACGGGACTCACTTCTGAAACAATCTCATAGACATTTGGCATTGAGTGGGAGTATCACATCCCCTGTCAGGTACCAGCCTCCAGGAAGATCAAATGATGCAAAGGATTGTCAAAGACTATACTGAGAGCGGTGGGTGGTGGGACCTTCAAACATAGGGATACACATTTGGCAAAAGCCACCTGGTTGGTCTACACTAGAGGTTCTGCCAAACAGGCTGTCCCTGCCAGTCAAAATTTTGCTTTCTGTAGAAGGGGATAGAATTTCTGTAGTGCCCATCAAAAATATGCTGGGGTTAAACCACAACAGTAGGGGTGTCCTTCTTTTCTCCAGGTGAACTGTGTGCTGTGGCAGGGTTGTATTCAGATTCAGTTTGTTCCTTGAAGGCAGACACATTTTACCTTAATTTCTTAAAATTGACAGACTTTTGTTATAAGGTGATCACTCACGAGGAGATGAATACAGCTCTTAAACGGGCTGCAGCTTCTGTGCATGCTAATGAAACCACAAAAATAAGACACTGAGAAGCAGGCTAGAAATAAAGAACAAAAAATAACACAATATATGTCAGAAAAATGCTAGCTGCTCTGTATAATGTTTGGAGCACAGTCATTGTGATGATGGGGGACATATAATTTGTCAGTTTGATCTTATCAGCAAATAAAGCAAAGCAGAATTGCAGTTAAAGACCAAAGAGGTAACTGAAGCTCTTTTTAGCTCTTAGAGACTTTGCTGTAACTGCACTGGGCATATTGCAATAAATTCTAGCTACTGGAAATTAGAAGGCATTCAGGAGATTCATAAAAATGATTAGGGTCTTGAAATTACTGACCTAGGAAGAAAAGATGAGGTAGATTAAAGCACATCCTTAGGAAGATGAAACGATGAGCTAATTGCTCCACAAAGGGCTCCACATGTGGTTTTCCACACCACCCAGAGCTTCAAAGGACCACAGTTTAGGTGAATGCCAATTCTGATATGTTAGCGATGTAAGAGCAGTTTAATCCAGAAAAGAAAACTTCATTCATTGCTGATGTCTTAAGACACTGAAATGCTGTTTTTGAAGCCACAACCCGAAGGACTGGAAAATCCCTTTGAATTTCTTCCTGCAGCCACTTCTTTTCCACGTACTTGGTGCCTTTCTCTCAGGATGGAAACTCAGATCAGATTGGTGAAACACAGTGCTTTTAAAATCTTTATGCAATACTGGCACAAATGGTTTGTCTCTCTTCAAGGGCCCTTGGGCAAACTTCCTGTATATGTCAATAGAAATTCAGTGAATAGATTGAAGTGAAAGTATTGTCCTGAGCAAAAAAACTTTTTTTCTCAACTCTGATTTTGTCACTGCTCTATTTTGCGGTTTAATTGCCACCTAGAGCATTTGGATGACATCAAAAGTCAAAGAAATCATCTGTAAATATTTCACCAATGCCAGTGGCAAGAGTCTCTAAAAATACACAGTAGAGGACAAAAAGCTCGAACTGAACAACAAACCTATGTCTGAAAATGCAGACAATCCAGTGAATTAATTTACTGAGTGATGGCATTGTCCTGAGCATTGACCAGCCTGAATCAAACTGGAGGACTAGGTATTGTCACTGTGCACGCTCCCCGACGGGTGGTAGGAGAGTGCTCTGACAACCAAACTGCTCTTCTGGAGGGTGAGCAGGGAAGGGCCAAGAACTTGAAACTGATTGTGAACTCTTTGAAGCAGGAACTATTATTCACAAGAGCTGGCTGTTATAAATAAACTAAACCACATCAAAGCTGCAGAGTTATGTAAGCATACAAACAAACCCTTGACTTTCCAGAATCCACAGGATCTGGACTGGCCAGACCTGAACCAAAGTTACAAGTGCAAACTGAGGCTGCTTTTAATGATCACATCATGTTTAATGATGGTGCAGGAAAAAAGAAATAAATTAGGATCCATTTTACTGGTATGGTAAATCCCACCTTTAATATAAATCAAACTCAGATGAGCTGTTTTGCATGTACTCATGTCACTGAGGAGCTCATAGGATTTATGCAACTCACTTTACAGAGTAAGCACATGGCTAAGTACTCTCTGAAATAGAGATGCTTTCCTGGAACATGATTGAAATCAGAAGAAGAAAATATTGAGACTGAAAAGAAACACAGAGATAAAATAATCCAATCTTCTCTCTACCATATGCCATAAGATGTCATCCATTGGATCCCGCATTGCATATGGGCTTCTGGGGAGACCTGGAACACAATTTTCTTCTTGATTTAAAGATCTGCCGTAACAGAGCTCTGGCCTTGAGTTAGTTATGCCGGTGAATAGTTACGCCGCCAGAGCACTAAAAATGTGCCTTATTTCACCAGCAGTTCATCACTCTGATTATTAAAAAAAGAAACTGTTGCAAAACCCCAATGCCTTTTTAGGGACAAAAAATGTAGGTTAAGAGGAATTGCTTGAACAGAGCCAATTAACCTAACTCTCCCTCCCTCCCACTTCCTCTCTGGTCACACCCTTTAGAATCATTAACTCCTTAGACCGGGGTCTGTTCCTCTTGCTTTGGATCTAAATCACCCAATTTGCTCAGGCCATTATAGCAGTCATAATTGATATCAAAGGTAAGGCTCAGTGTCATAGCTCTAAACCAGAAAAGCACCCTAGGAGAGGAATTATATCAAAGAACATTAATTAATGGAATAGCAAAAGTCTTCTGAGCTCCCAATAATAGCTACCAAATATTTGACAGCTTTACTCCAAATGTGATCCTCATTGGACTTGTTGCCCATGTGTGCTGTGTGGAAAGCATGGTTTGCCAGGCTTCTCCCAGGTAATTAAAGTTCAATATTGTTCTACAAATTTGAAATGTCAATTCAGATGAAAGGATCTAAAGCTATCCAAGGAGTGCACTGCAAACGTTCATGATAGGTGCCCACGTGTTTTCACAGCCTGCCAGCCAGATACCTTTTACCTGTGCACACACTCACAAAACACAGGGAACCACTAAGGAGGCAGGTGGAGGGACAATTCTCTACCAGATCATTCATTCATTAATTCTTCAGGGGTGATAAGTATGCTGGTAGTATCAGCAGATCAGGTCTCCTCTGCAGTTTCAAGTGTCAAGCTTACTGACAGGGGTTAAAACCCCAGCATGTGACTGTAGTTCAGCATCTTTAAAATGACGCCTGCCCTGGGGTACTAACACGGTGAATAACAACTAATTCCCATATAGGAGGAATAACAGAGTCCATGTATCAGTCTTACCCCTGAGCTGGCTGTTCTGCACTGTGTGTGCTCAATGGACCTACTCCTACTCCACCTTTGGAGGCATCAGCAGAGAACCTGCTCCTTTTCCTTTTGGGAGAGGACATGGCAAAAACCTGGCACTTGTGAAGTTAGTGGGGATGTTGCCAGGATACCCTCCAAGGCTTCAGGACTGGGTGAAACAATGCTGCATCTTTTTAGGTGATCTTCTGAAAGAGATTGGTTTAAACTAGTACTGGATATCAGAGTGTCACTGCTGACATCAGGTGTGTTTGAAAAGTGACCTTTACCACTTCACCAGCTGGGTGAGCTGAAAATGGCCTGGGTGACTCACATAGTGCTTCGGAAAAGCACAACAACAAATTTTTAAGATGACAGAGTGACTCAGATTCACAGATCATCTCTCACCCCTCTCATGTCCCCAGAAGCTGAAATAATTTTAAAACACCAGTATGGTTTTCCTAGATTAACATTTTTTGTCTTCACATGGAGAAGAAATCTTTTAAACTGAGTGTGATAAAATATGACTGCATTTAGAGAGGTGTTATTTTATTTAATACTCTGTTCCAGCTCCTCTGTTCCTTTACTGCTCTGCCCTTTCTTTTTCCTTCAAATTATCCCTGGATTTCTCCTTTGATTCTTTCTCTGTTCCTCTTTAAATCCTTCCCAAAGTAAAGACTGAACACAAAAGGTCCAAGTTCTAATCCAACACTTAAAATCACCCAACTGACAAGAAAATGTTCTGTGAATGCATTAGAAATATAAAGAAGGAAAAGAGAGTACATAGCACCCTACCATTTAGAGAAGAACAAAAAAAAAAAAAGGGAAAAGACTGCAGAGAAGACTGAAAATAATTGGCATCTTTTTTCACTCTTCTCCCCAAAAAACATTACTTATACCTAGATACATGACAAAATTAGTTTTGACAAAATTAGTTTTAACAAAAAGATTGAAATGCAAATGAGATCAGGGAAGGAATCAGAAGTCAATGATTATTTATATAAAATAGATGTTTCCAGCTCAGCAGGACCTGATGAAATTGAGCGGATTTAAGGAACTCGCCACGACAGCTCTAAATTGTTGGTGACTATCTTTGAGAACTCAGCAAGGGTACTGTGGCCCCAGAGGACTGGAGAAAGTGTGCAGCATTTCAAGATCAGCTGCTTTAGCTTTGTTGCTTGGGTAGACACAAGAAAAAATTACTAAATAATCAATTTCTGCAAGTTTGCAGAATAATAAAAAGATGATTAAAGGTGCTTCCTTCCCCTTAAGGGTGAGTCTCAAAAGCAATGAGTGCAGGTGTGTCAACAGCAAATTGGGCCAAACTAATCTAATTTCCTTTTTTGAAAGAGAACCAGAAAACTGTGACACAGAAGATGAGATCCATTTAGTAAATTATTGATCCGGCTTTAGGGATGTTATTGATGATCTCCCAGTTGACAGTAGAATGTAGACTAGGCGAACAGAGTTTAGATCCCTGACAATGTTCACTGACACAGGAGTGGAGCAGAACAAATAATGGGTTGCATCAGTCTGTTCACCTTTATTTTTGCCTCCATTGAAATTATCCTAAGTTAGAGACTAGGGTATAAATGAGGGCAGGGATGTAAATATGGATTGAAGATCCACAGAGGGGATTTTTACAGTGAAAGAGGGGTTCAGAGGGGCCCAATCTGGGCTGCTGTGCTGGCCATTATTTTTGTGAGTTATTTTGATGATGAAAAGGCAACAGGGTCAGGAGAGCTGAAGAGACCCCTGGATAGAATTGGGCTGTAAGGTCATGATAGAAGATCAGTTTTTGATTGGAGAGTGTCTGAAAATGGTCAGATGAAATTCATTGAAAGTCAGGAACCAAGTGCTATATTTTGGGAAGGAAGATGGACAATGACAAGGTGGCTAATGCCTGCATCAATACAACTGCCAAAAAGAGTACAGTGAACACAGGGAATCACAAACTGAAATTACTTGAAAATGGGACCTTTTTGCAAAATTTTTCTTCTGAGAGATCCTGAGCAAGGTTTTGGTTGTAAGACCAAAGAAGTATAACTTTAAAAATAACTAGAGTAATTTAAAATAAAGATGCAGGCAACAAGAAAAGAATCCAAATGAAATCTACAGAAACAAATGAATTTTGAAAAGGCTGGAGAAAGTGAGTTAATCTGGAAAAGAACAGGGTAAGTAGTTTTCAGTCAGTCTGCAAAACAGCATGACAAGGCCAGTGAGAATGTCAACATTGTGCTTATCATAAGATAGGAATGAATCAGTTCTTTTGATCAATTTAATCATCAATGAAAAAGTAAATTACATATTAGGAAAATATTTAAAAATATGAAAGATGCACACCACAGACAGGGTGCAGATTTTATGGGATCCTCTTCACTGACAATTTTAAAGAGGATTAGGACACAAATTCACAGATGATCTAAGTATAAATACCTTCCCTTAGGGTAAAAAGGTCCTTCTGGCCCTATTCTTCCATGAATGCTTGATCGAGTGATGAAATGAATTCACCCATCCATGCTGGCTGCATGCATGTAAAGCACTGTCAGGATGTGCTGAAGCAGGAAAGGGGATGGGGTGGCTGTGGTGTAACATCAGGAAGGAACTAACTCTGGCTCATAGAGATAAGAACTACAGCACCCCATTTCTTGAGACTTTTGAGATATGGCTTGCATAGTGGAACTTGTTCTGTCTCTGTAAACATCTCGTTGAAACTATTGGATTGGGACTGAAAAAAAAATGCCGGAAGAAGTCAAATTGAAAGTTTAAGAGAACAGTACAAACATACAATTCCAAGTGATAATTTGCATAAGTCTTGAAAGAATGAAGGACATGGATAGTTCAGTACAGAAGAGAGGTTTAAAGCAGTGGACTTGTGAACATGAGCTGGCAATTAGGAAGGATCCAAAAGGAGCCACATGTGATGTCAATGATTCTCCATGATAGTCATTCAGAGGTTAATAAACTTTGGCTAATGATATAAAATGCACCCAGTGTTTCCTTAGAGATTTAGTGTACTCCCTGGTACACAACTTTGCCCAGCACCCACACCTAACATTTGAGTTCTTGGTCCTCTGCCTGTCTTGGATATCTGGACCTCATTTTAGTGAAAGTCCAAAATAACTTCATAAAAACTTTTCAAATATGTGTCTGTGCTAAAAGCAAACCTCGAATTTTGTAGTCATCTCTTGAGTTCAGTATTGCAGGCAAAACAGCTGCAGTGCTCATGCCCTTCTCAGGGACAAGAACCCATTTAAACAACATCATTCATCCTTGCTGATAGCATCTAAGGTCTTGTGATAGAGGGCCACAAGAATGTATATAGAGTTACAAACATTTTAAGTAATTTGTCACAGGGCAGTCCAGAACAGATTTTGGATCTTCTTACTCTGAAGTCTAGCTCTGGTTTAAAATTTTCATCTGTTGTGAAACAGAACACATCTAGATTTTTATGATGACTTTCCATTCTAGCACAGCATCAAGGAAAATCCTTCATGACTATGGTCTATTGACCTAAACGTGTCAAAATGTTATTTCTGTTTCATTAACTCTGAAGGCACCCTTTTAAGACTTCTATTTCAAGACAATTTTTGAAAGCAATTTTTAATCCAGTCTTGCATATTTTTTCTTTCTCTGATGATTATGCTGGCAAAGTATGCTAGGCTTGACCCAGAAATAAATTTATGCAAAACCAGCTTGTACACTCTTGCTTTAAACCTAAGGGGACAGTAGTCAAAGTCACTTCACTTCTATTTCCACTATGCAGATTAATTAATTCGTGTCCACAAAGTGCTCTGAAAATTTTGGCTCATGGTACATAAGTGGTAAGGTTAATATTGTGAAGAATTTTCTTCCTAGCTCGTTTCAATAGGCATCAGTGTCAGAAGGAAAACCCAGAGAAATTAGTGGCCAGCTTGCTGGTATTCTGAGACAGCTGATTAACACTGGAGAGGACAAAAAGGTCAGCTGAAGTTTTGCTGAACACTTTCATTCTTTCATCGTTATTGACACCTCACTGACAGCCATAACAGAGGTCTGAGAGGGAATGGCATATTTAGGTGGCTTGTTGTACTGGTTTTGATTCTAGGCCTTCCTTGGTAACCAGGTTGTAACCAAGGAACCAAGGCCATGTTCCCAGTATTCCATACGATTTTTACGTAAGCAAAGGTATAAATAAGAAGGGAGTGGAAGCTCGCTCTCTCTCTTCTCTTCCGGTGAGGTTCAGGAGCAGTGGTTCTCTGCGTTGGTCTTGCTTATCTGGAGTTGAGGCCTGCAGTGACTACTGATCTGCCAAGCGGGAGAGTGGGGAGTGCCGGCTGTGCCAGGCCATCCCGTTGTTCTAAGGGACGTGGTGAGGTTGATTTTTGCCAGTCTTTGTTTTGCTGGTTCTTAGTTTTTTGATTGTGTATATCTGTTTTTTCCCCTTTTCCCTTTTTCCCTTTTCCTTTTCCCTTTCCCTCCGGGGGAGGGGGTTGTGCTCGGGATCCCGAATATTGTATATAGTATTCTAGCTGTATATAACTGTAAATATATACAAATATATATATTTTGATATAATTTGGTTGCTTTTGGGTTCTTCGGTTTCTGTAGTTTTTTTTCCTTTGCCCCGAGGGAAGAAGGGAGAGGGAGGCTTTCCCTGTGAGTGCGGACAGTTGGCATGAAGCCAACACACTTGTGCATGCCAATGTCTCACACGGGCCGTGTTTGGGGTAGAGCTTTGATCTTCATCTTCCATTTTGAGGTGGGATGGAGTAACTTACAGCTTCCTTATCACAGTCATCTTTTCCTATCAACAAACACTGTGCAAAGGGTCAAACAGTGTCTCTATTATTCCTAGAGGACTGGAATAAGTGAATTATGGGTCAAAGGAGAAGGGACATTCTACCCTTATGCCTTCACTAAGGACCCTCAGTGGGAGAGAACGGTGGAGGGAGTTGGCTTGTTTCCACTGCTTCTCTTTACTTAAGGAGAGCACTGTTTCTCCAAGCCATAGCTGATTTTGATGGGTCATATATTCTAAGTCTACTTAGAGCTGTACTGTCCAACAGTGGGCAGCTTCAAAGACCACCCAGTCTGTGGACCAGTGGTGGAAAACAGATCTCCTTGCCTCTTAGTAATGCACTGCTGATTCAAGCAGCCTTGTCAGAAATAAACTCCCAAAAGCTTCAATGTACAACATCACTGAAGAAAACCATAGATGTTTGATACACAAATGTAGCTCATTTATCAGACCTCATAAGTATCTAATTCATGCCTCAGAGTGCACCAGACCATATGCACTCAGTCATGGGACTTGGACAGTACGATGGGTTGTGTGATGCTTGGCCTGGGCTGTCTTCTAGTGTTGTATATTCAGCCATAGTCTCCTTCAGCCAGTGGCTTTTACCCTTCTCAGTAGGATTATCTGTGTTGTTATGTTGTCTGTTCTTTATTTATTCTGTCTGATAAGCAATATAGTACTTACATACAGATGGTCAGAAACCACCCATGAAGCAGGCATAAAATAAAATGACAGACCAAAAAGGCTATCAGCCCTGACTTCTCTTACTCATTGAACATTTCATTGGGTCGTGTTACTAATTAGCTAATTGGCTTTATAGGTTGTTTCTACACTTAACAATGCAAATCACACTTTTGGTATATGTCCACACATACAATGGTTCTTACTGTTGTTTCAAAAAGCATATAAAAAGGTCAGTTAAATTCCAGATATTCTGTTTCTGCTAGACCCTTAGTTGTAGGTTTAGTCCTGTCTGTGTTGGACTTCTCAAAGTCTAGCATCACACATAGAATCTGTGTAACCAACTCCCCTATGGTGGAGTTCCCCCAAAGAATAGGTTTATTCATTGCCAGAGTTTCACAGGCAGGGCTTCTCTTAACACAGCTTTCCTTTGTTTTGTGGGACATCAGCAGCTGTGTTGGGCCTGTGCCCCTCTTCCATGCTGGTGAGGCAGCATATCCTGCATGGTCCCCTTCACTGGGAGAGATGAACCTGGGAGGTCTATGAAGAAAGGGGCTGGGAAGCCCTGGCTGTGATGCTACGTGTCCTACCTGTAGGGTAACGTGAGTAAGGAGTCAATTGTGAGCCTTGTGTTCAATATGTGGGGTTCTGCATGTCTGTTTTAGATGTTTATGCCTTGCTGGTAGCACTGTTATTGCATCTGCAATATTCGCCATCTCATCTAAGAGAGCTGAGGAAGTTCATTCCTTCTCTGACCTTATCAGTTGGTCTGACAGAAGACACATCCTCTTCCCCAAATTTTGCTTTCCCCTATGTACCTATATAAACAACTACTTTCCCATTTTTAAATCTAAGTTCTGCACTGCTGAAGAGCCTCATAGACAAGGCTTATATTTTCCTTGGATGCAAATGTGGTCTCCCTCATGTAGTGTCTCCAGGAAACTCTTTCATGTGCAATATGGAACATAAAGAAAGATCGTTCTTCTGTTACTATTTATCATCAAGATACAGACTTTAAAAAGGTTTTAAAATATCAGCTTTATACTAGCCCAACGATTACTATGTTGCTGTGAACCAGCAATGGGGAACAAGGGGCAGAAAGGAAGGAAAACATTAGAAAAAATAATAGAATAACTCAGTATTGCTTCATACAAGATAAAATGGGCTCAGGCTTGTCAGTGTGCCATTTATTAAACATTGTCTTACTTTGCTTTGCTATTTACTTCAAATGCCAAAGAACCTCTGAATTGGCGACGATGAATGGAAGTTTTCTGGCATACAGCACCACCGAGTTCAAAAGGAATAAATGTGATCAGGCCCAGTAAAATACACTCCCCCTTTCATTGTATGCAGTCCCTCTTGTGTGTTTATTTAACTTCCCTTTAGTCACACAAGGCAGAAATTATGAGTTGCAAGGTTACCTGGTAGCCTTCTTGAAAAAACATGGCTATTTTGACCCATCTCAGCAACAATATTTTCTCCAAAACAGATCCTTGGCTTAACACAATCCTTGCTTTCAAGGTAGGCCAAGGTCATAACAACAATGCTTAAATATTGTATGGTGAATTACCTTCAGGCTTGAAAGTACTTTGAAAAAGAAAGATTCTTAAAATTAGTAAACCTATTTTCAGATGGGGACAGTGAAGAAAAAGTGGAATAAGTTTCTTTGGTAAGCTAGTCAGTGAGAAAGTCAGGAATAAAAATTATTAGCATTATAATTTGAGGCATCTTAAATGGCAGCAGACAATAAACCTACTGAAAGGGGTATAAATTTCATGAGAGCTATGAAGATTCATGTTAGCTGAAGAGTGAGGAATTTCTGCAGAAGCATTACCTTGCACTTTACACTTGGCAACAACTGGTTAAATGAGATCTTTGGTGTTTGGAGCTGAAGCTTTCACCTGCAAAACTAAGGTAATGGCCTTTTTTATGGGATCAGCATTTGGACAGTATAGTCTACAGTGAAGTGAGAACTTCTGGTGTGAAGTTAAGCATTTCCTAGACAAGGAGTTAGAACTGAGAGCCTTCAGCTATGAAAACAGCTTCTTTGTCCTGAACTGTCTGAAACAGAAAGCGTTGTGACCCTGACAATTTAAAGCCACAATTAATTGGCAGTTGATAGATAACATATTTCTTGCACTCCACCCTCCAGCCCAGAAATCAGTGGAAAAACTGAGTGACTTAAACAGCTTAAGGCTACTCCCTATAAGCCTGTGACACTGAGATGGAGTGCCAGTAAGTGTTGTGCTCCAGGCTAAACAAACGTTTGCTGGAGGGAGCAGCAATGGTGGCAAATGCCTGGAGCAGGCAGGAGTGTGAGAGGAGGCCTGACTATGTGATGGGGACTGACTGCCATGGAAAAAGGGCCCTGGGGGGACTATCCTGGTACAACCCTTTCCCACTCTAGTTTGCCCATTCAGCCTCGTGGTGTGGAAAGCATATGGGCCACAATATATTGATGGCTGTTGGAATCAGAAAGAAGGTTTTATTTCCAAATGTGAGCCCTGGTCAAGCAATGGGGCAGCTCCTGTTAACTGAATGCAGAGACCAAACCCCAGCAATTGTTGTTTAAACCCTGCCATTGCTATGCCATCTCACACATATCCCAGGAGAAAGGTGGCTATGCAGCAACCCACAGGCCTGCAGAATATTCAAGGCTGAAGCACTTTTTATCCAACCACTGTCTCAGCCCACATTACATCCCATGAGGCTAGTACAGTACCGCAGATACACAGCACTTGGCTACCTGATGTTTAATTCCAGGTTTAAGCAGGGTTTGACAAACCCTACCAGAAGTTGGTAAATGTGGTTCAGTTCTTCTAGTCTGTCTGTCACAAAACGGTTTCCACAAAATGCAAACTATTTCTTAAAAGGGCCACTTTGGACATTTCAGAGGAAGGTTTAGGTCTGAAGCAGTCACTGGATAATCCCTCTCCTCCAACAGCTGTCATCCAGGTCTCTGACAACCAAATCTTTTCAAATACTTAAACAGATGTTAATTGACTCTTCCAAATCCCATCTCTTCAATCAGTTTAGGGCAACTCAGACATCAAAACTGTGCCAGGCAATTGCTTGTGCACTTTACCATCTTGCTGAGTCACAGACCTTAAGAACTTGTACATTACATGGAAAACAGCTTAATTGCATGTGATCTATGAAAACCTTACTGGTTGAACTTTCAGTTTTCAATTTTGATGAATTCCTCCTTGTTCTTGAATGGGAAGTGGAAGTAAAAGCACTCACAAAGTTCTTTGGATGGTGCATTATTTCCACTTCTTGCCAGGAGTGGCTTTACTGGGGACAGAGAGGGGCTGAAGGGCACCCATCTCCTTTTTGGCAGTGGCAGCTGCACCATGGCCAGAGGCTGCTGATATGACTCTTAGTGTGGTCATACAGATACCACTCTGTCCAGCCTGGGTCCCTTCAGTAAAGAGTCCCTGATTCTTTAGCGTCTCTTCAGACTCATTTTTCACAAAATCAGAGGTTGCAGTTGAGGGTTGAAATGATCCTTGTTAACAATGAGGGGAAGAAATAGGAGAATTCACAGTTGCCTTTAATCACAGAGAAAAAGCATTTCTTTCTGAGGACCCTCAGTTGGCCTCAGACTGTTCTAACTGTAAAGCCTATTTGTCCTTTTTTTTCAATTTTTTTGTTCAGTCCTTAGGAAAACTAAATGACTATCACAAGAGATGCACTAAAAATATCCAGGCAGATCTCTGGACTGCTTCAGGGGCGCAGTGAGCTCCCTGCAGGAGATGACAAATCAAGCTCAGATCACAGAAGATCCCAGGTCGGGGCTGCCAAGCACTGCTTTTCTCATTGCTTGCAGAGTGCTTGAAATTTAAAGGTGCTAATCAAAACTTTGGAGGAATAACTTGTCCTTCAGCTAGGTAGAAGGAGATATAAGCAGTAAACAAATTACCCAGCCCATTGCTTTCACTGAGGCAAACTTTGATCTTGTGTTTATCTTGTGAAAAGATCACCTAAATGAACAGTGACTTGTGGTCATTACAGCTTCGTGCTGCACTTTTTCCCTTTTTCCCTGCCCTTGTCATTCTTCTTTTCCTTGCATAAACTGAAAAATCAGGTTTGTCCTTAAATGAACTCCAGTGTCATCTTGTAAGTGTAGCTCTTGTCCTCTACATCTTTGTATTGATTCATAGCAGCTGGTAAATTGAGATACTTCTATAATTACTAGATTTAGATACTGTGCATGAAACCATTTTGTAATGACAACATTTTCCTCTATTATTATCTCTACTGGAAGAAGAGGGTTTTTTTTATTTTACTTTCCTTTTTGTCAGTTATACTTTTCAACAAAGATAGATTTATGCATGCAGAAAAACACTTGAAAATTATCATAAAACCTGGGTAGGGAGGGAAGAAGAAGATAGGAAGGACCTTTAGTTTCTGTATGTGTGTCCAACAACTGGGTTTTTGTTTTGTTTTGGGTTTTTTGTTTGTTTTTTTTGTTTGGTTGGTTGGTTGGTTCGTTGGTTGGTTTTTTGGGGGGATTTTTTTATGTTTTGCTTTATTTTGGTTTTGTTTGTGCATGCAATGAGTGATGGGGAAGCTCCCCATTTAAATACTTTGAGTGATGTGCCAAGTCATAGGCAGCCTGACAGAAGTGTCAAGTTGTTTCTCTGAGCATGTCCACTGTGGACAAGCTGCCTCAGCAGAATCAAGAGGAAGATGGTGCAGTCGCATGTGGTCTCCCAGTGATGCTCCATGTACTGTTTTCCAGCACTGGTAGGTGGGAAGGTTTATATTTGAGACCTTCAGCCCTGTTGAAGGAATTCCCTTGGAATTCTGAGGTGGTGAGACATTTGCACCTGCTAACACGGCTGGGAAGATGAGAACTGTAGGATTCAACTGATAGCCCTCAGTGAGCTGGAGAACATGAGATCCCTCCGGAGCCAGTGGAGAGGAGCACGTCTGGGAAGGAATCATGGAAGAAAGTTTTCAATGTGGTGCTTGGTCCCAGTTTTCCAGCGATTGGAGGGAACCTGTAGTTTGATATGGATGAAGAGATGGAAGCTGACTCTCACTTTTGTTGTTAAGGTTGCAAGAACTTTCGTCTCTGTTCCTTGTGCCAGCCTTCTGCTTGGAAAAGCAAGTCCCCGGTGCTCTAGGGTTGACACATACTTAATCAATGTGCTGAACCTTGCCTCTCCCCACAAGCAGCTGCACCTGCTCTCAACTGTTTGCATAAGCAAAGTTCAGAGATCATATATTACTCAAAAAAAGCGCAGCACATTCTTTATTATGGATTCAGGCTTGCTTTGCTTTACAGGGGTTACTTTCTTATCACTGTCATGTCAGTGTGCCTCAGCCTGGCACATGAGAATTTTGTTGAAGGGAATAACAGAGCATATATCTTTAGAAGGAAAGCACCTAGACAGATGATTCTGACCCAATGGGACTAATTGCTTCTTGTAATGGACTGGAAAACATTTACACCAGTGGTTTCTGAAACTCTGCTTTCCTGATGTTGACAGCTTGTGAATGAGGATGCTGCTGAACAGAGATGTAAACAAAAATAGATGGCAAGTTAAACTTCACCATGGTTAAAAATCAGAAGTAAAATCAGAGAGCAATGCTTCAGGAATGGAAAAGGACAGAAATGTGCAGAGACGAGAAACTTACTATCTTCCAGGATTGCACTAAATCAAGTGATAAAATACACAGACACTGTGTCATTAATATGAGGTTCTAATTGCTTTATATCATTTTAATTCATAGCTCACGGAATCATTGTAAAGTAGAAAAGTGACATCAACCCACGTGGACAGGAGAATTCAAACTAGTTTTTGCCTCTTTAAGGAGGAAAGAGAGATGAGAGACATAGGTCTTTGATGTTTTATTTTAAGAAGATGTGTATGCCTCATCCCTGGAAGCGCTCAAGGCCAGGCTGGATGGGGCTCTGAGCAACCTGGTCCAGTGGAAGGTACCCATGCCCATGGAAGCGGTGCTGGAACTAGATCATCTTTAAGGTCCTTTCCAACCCAAACGATTCCATGATTTTATGAATATATAAAATCCTCTTTTTCTGAACACAGAAGAAACAAGATAAGCAGTAACATCCCTATTCTCTGTTCAAAACCCACCCCAGTTCTTTCTGTGAAAGTTCCTAATTTTCTCTCCAGAATGAGCTCCTGGACTCATCAGCATGACCCTTCACTTTTTTTATGCTCCCAGATTTCTTCTCTTGACCCCTTGCTTTACTCTGCCTCTTGCTGGAACAGTCATAGAATTGTAGAATGATTTGGGTTGGAAGGGACCTTTAAAGGTCATGGTAAGGACATTTTCAACTCAGTCAGGTTCTTCAGAACCTTGTCCAGCTTGACCTTGAATGTTTCCAGGGATGGGGCATCTAGCACGTCCCTGGGCAACTTATGCCAGTTTTTCACCACCTTTATTGTAAAAAACTTCTTCCTAATATCCAATATAAATCTAGTCTCAGTTTGAAGCCATTCTCCCTTGTCCTATCACTACACACCATTACAAAAATTCCCTCTCCAGCTTTCATGTAGGCCTCTTCAGACACTGAAAGGACACAGTGAGGTCTCCCTGGAGATTTCTCTTCTGCTGACAGAACAGGTCAGAGGCTAGGAGAGCCCCAGCTCTCACTAGGAGGCTAGGAGAGCTCCTGTTCTCACAGGAGAGCAGTTCCAGCCCTCTGATAATATTTGTGCCCTTCTGTGTTACTGCTGGTATGAGTGTCCTGGTATGAGAGTGAGTCAATCCACTTCAGTGCACCTCTCCTTTGTTTCGTACAGTTCATACCCCTGAGGGTGGAACTACCACTGGTTTGCATTTTTGTGTCCATAAGGAACTTAGCTGTTCCTACCAGTAGCCTATATGGAAAATTGATGAAAGCCCTACATTCCTTATTTGAGTCAGTTGGTTTCCTAAATGCACAGATTACCCACAGGGTTTTGGGGATTTGAGTAGTTTGGAGAGATATCCCAGAAATCAGGATGTCAGCCCTTGGAAGACCCTTATTCCCCAATAATCCAGCTTTCCATGCTTCACATTGCATTACACAGCTCCAGGGATTCTGAATACTGATGGATGTTTTCTGCTGAATATTTTCTGCTTTTTTACATCCCTCCCAGACTACTCTTCTTTTTTTCCAGAAGCCGTCAGATACAGCTCTCCCAGCGTCTTCTTGTGCTCTCTGCCTCCTCTGGAAAATGAGGTCAAGAGGCACTACAGATGCTCCCCAACTGGTTCAGAAAGGCCTGAGTACTCTTACACATTCTTTTAATCACTAACTCAGAAGACCAGTCTAAGACAACTAAAATGGAGCCCAAGAAGATCCTGGTGCTGCAAAACTTTGGTGTAAAGGCTTTGGCATCAGCAAGAGATTTGCTTTCTGCAGGGCTGCGAGGCTATTGCTTTGCCCCCTTCTTTAAGGCAGTCTTGAGCTCAGGCTGACTTTGTACTAGTGAATCATCCGTGTGCCCCTAAAGGGCAATTTCAACTAAATCAGATGTGATGAACAATTTTTAGGAATGACAAAAAACTGTGTATTTCCTAGGGACAGTGTCCTCATCTGAATGACAGTCAAAAGGGGAAAAAGTCTTAAAACAGGGACAAGACAATGTTAGGTTTCTCTTCCACCAAACAGTGCTCAGAAACCTACCCCTGCACATGGGAAGGCCCTTTAGAATTCAGGTCAGGGGGATAAACCATGTATTTTCCCTTCTCAATCCACTGCTATGACCATTAAGCCACGAATCTTCCCAATGCATTGGAGTCAATCTGATCAGTTTTTTGTCTTAGCAGGGCCTGAGGCATACAACAGGCAAGGTGGAACAAATGTTTGGCCAAATGCTCTTTTCAGGGCCTCACATATCTCAAAGCTGCACATTTTGAGAGTGCAGACAAGCAGCTATATAACCAAATACAAATGATATGTTAATTAAGGAGAAGGAGGTAGGAGAACTTGTCTCTCTTCATTCTGTAAGTTCCAGAAACAGGTGATCTGCTTTACCTCAGTGATGGCCTTGGTACCTTCTTAATTCATCGTATCTACCCTGTGATGAAACAATGAAATTACACAGGCTCAGCACCTGTGAAAATATGAAACAATTATTTTTAAAATCCAGCAGTGAATGTCTATCAAGGAGGTTTCTGACAGCAGATGTGTTGTTTAGGAAAGTTTTTGTGGCACAATAATTATGGCAAATTGTCCCAACTCTGTGGGGACAGAGCACACAAAAATGGCTTTGAACGTGCTTTAGAAACGCAGCTGGTCACGTTCCCCTTCCCAGAGGTGCTCTCTGGGGATGCTGGAATAGGGGGGAGATGGACAGTGAGATGCCACTGCTGCTGTCAAGGCGCAATCCACGCTGAGTTGATGCCAGCAATGGTGTCATCCACCATGCCAGGAGAAACCATATGAATAATTATGAAATAATGACAGAGCATTTCACTGCTCAGAGGTGTTTGTTTGGGTGTAACAGCATGGTGGTTTTGGAAAAGAAGCCTTTTCTTACTTTGTCAGGGCTTGCATGGGAGTGACACTTAAGAAAAAGACTTCACACCAGTGTTTGCCTGCTGAGAGCTCATAAACAGACCAGGAAGAGGGACAGCACAACCAGATGGAGGGCAGCAAGCAGCAGACACCAGTGCAGGGTCTGATGCATCCACTTCCACAGACACCTGGCAGCATCCCCAGAGCCTGGTTCCTTCGGTTACCGGGGCATCCCCCGATTTCTTGTAGTGGGGGTTGTAAGGCTTCCTGCTGGGCAGATTGTATTCCAAAGATTTTCATCCATTCCTGGCAACAGGCAGGCACAGGCAGCTGCCTTATAGCCTGGGCTTAGCAGAGAGCAGCAGCAGCTCCTGCGGCGAGACAAAGCTGGCTCCTGCAGCTCTCTTGCGAGCCCTAGTGATGGTAGGACCTGCCTGCAGACAGACAGCTCTGAAACACAGCCCTGTTCTCACAAGAAGCCCTTGCTAGGAAAAACAGGAAAATGTTTCAGTCCTATGCTAAACATGTTTCTTTTTCCATCCTCTCTTCCCTGAAAGGACTGAAACACCAGATAGAATGTCACCAACTTCCACAACAGTCTGGAGAGCAGAGAAACTTGTGTTGCATTTGTCTCTTAGACAATGGGGCCAAGACAGAAAAAAAAAAGGCAAGGCAGATCTCGTTGAAATAAGGATAAATATTTCTTCGTGTGACATCTAAAATCCCAAGACATTTGCATTCAGGAGGCTGTGGACCTAGTAGCAGAGCCTTTTAGTCCCTCTTCCACCAAGCACTTGCTTTCATCCCATGATGAATGGTTGTGTGGAGCAAGGACAGGCACCCATCTGCTGTCCAGAATGGGTCTGCAGTTCCCAGCTGAAAAACTGACTTTCTCCTGCACCTCAGAGTAGAAACAATGTCACACTGTAATGAAGTTTATTTGTTCCAGGTTTTATCCTGCTTTTTATCACATGTTTACTTTAGCCATTAGAAATTGTGATCCTGAATATTGATACACACAGCTGATAGCTCAGTGACTTCTTTCTCAAGTAATGTTTTTATAACTTCAGTTTTGCTTACAGGAAAGTCAGGTTCAGTGGAAAAAACAAACACCTCGTGGTTCAAATCCAGGTTCATATATGCAGGTAAATGATGAGACAGAAAGCAGAACATATGACGTGTTTCTTAATTCAGAGAATATCTAATGTACTGCCCCAGGATTAGAGCAGAAATACTTTTAATCAGAAATCTGTAATTAGTGACTGGCAGATATTGTTAAGGAATATATCTCTCTAATTCATGCTCCTGGTGAAGATGCCTCTGTCCTAAACAGTTCAGATCCAAAGACCGTTTGTGTATCTCTTCAAATCCAGCACAGTCTCTCATTTAGTGAGTTGTTGAGAGCTGTCAAGGTATGGTTTCCGGGCTCTCTGAACAACTGACATTTAATTCAGGTTTTTACTCTCCTATCTGATGAAACTAGAATGTGTATGACAGAGGAAGAACAGAAACCAGAAACAGACAAATTTCCAAAAGCATGTGTGTGTACATACAAACATACACTACTAATTTTTATGTTAATTTTCAGGAGTTATTTTAAATCTTCCTCATTTTACTTGCTGACATGAAATGGATACATTTAGAAAGAAAATTTGCACTTGAGGGTATAAGTTCTGGTGTTGTGTAGTATTGACTATTATATTTATGTTTATCATAGGATCATAGAATAATTCATGTTGGAAAAGACCTCTAAGATCATCAAATCCAACAGTTAATCCAGCACTGCCAAGTCCACCATTAAACCATGTCCCTAAGAATCTTTTAAACGTCTCCAAGGATGTGCAAAACAGACTTCCCTGGGCAGCCTGTTCCAATGCCTGAAAACACTCTAGATGAGGAAATTTTTTCTAATATCCAATCTAAATCTCCCCTGGGGCTACTTCAGGATATTTTCTCTTGTCCTGTCATTTGTTCCTGGGAGAAAAGATCAACCCTCACCTGGCTACAACCTCCTTTCAGGTAGTTGTAGAGAGCAGTAAGGTCTCTCCTGATCCTCCTCCAGGCTGAATAACCCCAGCTCCCTCAGATGCTCCTCATCAGATTTGTACTCCAGCCCCTTCTCTGAGCTCTGTTGCCTTTCTGTGGACAACATGCACAGCCTTTCCCTCATGTACTGAGGGTCACCTTGCCACAGAAGAATCTTCAGTTAGTTAATACCACAGGAAGAGAAAAAAAACCCCAAACATTTCTATATTTATATTTATACCATAATAAGCAAGATCAGCATTTGGGAAAAAAATGAAAAAGTGCTCTGAATATAATAAAGCAAACCTCTCAGTCTTCTTTAAATAAGTAGACGTGTTCCATCTGGCTAGTAGAAGGTCTGAAAAGGCAGTTTTTTTCATGAGAAACTTTCAGAACTGATAAGTCTGAAAGTTCAGAGTTTCCATCTTGTTCTCAGCCAGCTTCTTTTTTCATTGGCTGTGTCTGAGCTAGCTGTAGAAATAGAGCAACAAATCTGTTCTTCCCGGATTTCTGGTTGCCACAGTCTTCTAAAAAGCTGTCTGGCAAGGGTACTGGATTTATCTTTAGGAGTGAAATTTAAGTAGTTTGGATACAAAACAGTTGAACAAAGGCCTCATTTTTCTTTTAATACAGGCAGCAAGAGGTTTCCCACTGATTTAAAAAGAAGAAAAGCTGGATTGATGTAAAGCTCTGGATATGTTTCATCTAGGCTTACACACAAGTGTCCAAGCAGACAACTCATCATTCCAGGAAAAATCACCCAGTTTACTTCAAACTCAGTGTAAAAAGAAAACCAAAGAAGAAAAAATATCAACTTCACCATCTGTCAAGGTGATCCCCTTTACTGCCATGACCACAATGTTCCTTACCTAGCCATAATCCTGCTCCTGGTTCAAATCATTTATCTGGTGTGCTCAAAATAATTTATAGACATTCATTTTATCTCTCAAAACCTGTATGTGGAGAGCATAAGATAATGAATAGGAAAAATGAGGGACCAGAAATTCTAGGTTCTCAAAGATACTTGCCTTCTCATCACTAAACCAGTGGAGAGAATGTTTGGTCTTGGTTCCCAGATGATTTTTCCAAACAATCATCTTCTCCTTCACAGAGGAACAGTCTCCTTCAGCTCATACAAATTGTCTTCAGCCCACAGTATCCCAGCTAACCATCTCTTCAGGTTCTCATCACATCTCCCACAGTCAGCAGTTAAAGGGCAAGGCAAAGCAGTCCAGGTGGTTCTGTGTGAGGGACATCTTAGTCCTGCCTTGTCACACAGGGTTGACAGAGCCTGTGACAGGTTGTAGGGCTGAATCACGTCTCTGTCAGCACTTGGAGAAGTAGCTGCTCACTTGGGTGGGCCAGCTGGGGTGACTGTGGAGTAAAAGAGTTGTGGATTCTTCTCAAAATACAGATGTTTTTAGGTTTAGGTTTGTTTTCATATAAAAAACTACGAATGACATGAAATTTATTCCCCCAAAACCCACTTTTATCTTTGCCTGGTTAAAATATTTCCATGAAATGATACATAACAGGACTGACAAGGCCTAGTATCCAGTGGCATTTGAAGCTCAACCAAAACCTTTAACACAGAAATAATAGAAATAATACTTAACTTCTAATGCAGCACTTTTTGCTTTCCAGGCACTGTCAGAACATCAACTCAATAGTCCTCATAACTGCCACAAAGTGTTTTACAGGTGAGAAAACTCATGAATTGTATCTGTTAAGAGGCCCATTTTAAGGATGTAAAGTGACTTTGGGCTTTTTCTAAAGAATCTTAAATACTTAAGGTGTCTTGGAAAAATCTGAAATTATACCATAAATAAAAAACCCCATATAAACAAGCACAGATGTTCACTTGCATATAAACAGAGAGAAGAGGGACATAACAACATTTATCGCTTTGTAAATGTCCTACAGAGATGTGTAGGGCAATGCTGCCTTCCTGGTGGCTGATTAGAAGGCAAGAAGTACAAATCCTTGTTCTGAGTTCCTTTCTAAAAGCCAAACCTAGAAACTGCTGTGAAATATCAACAGAATGGACATTAGCAGGTAGTATGAAGACCTGCTTATAAAGCCAGCCTATAGTTTTAAAATACTTGTTGGTTCTGTTCCTCTACTGGGATTCATCTTCTACTAAATTTAAGTCTGACACACAGAGTTTGATATATTAAATCACAGTTTACTGTAAAAATCCCAGAGTCTCTTTCAAAATACGAAATATTGTCTCAGCTGCTCCTGTTATCACCCATAATTTTGGCTATCCATTAACATAAGGCTTTATGTGTTTATGATAAGCTGTGTCACGAACTTCCAAGATGCTTTGCTATGCAGCATTAGGTCTGGATACATTTTTCATGTTCTCATGTTTCACTCAGCAGTTTTGGGTGGGTTGTTAGATTGCTAACCCAGAACTTTGTGGGTTGTTTTTTTTTTTCCCCTTCAAATACGAGCTATTTTGGAGTTCTGCATTTTTCTTACCTTCCCTCTGAGCCAGGTTTTCTCTAACAGCCAGATGGCTGCTAAAAAACAGTGATGCCTGTAGGTGGTCTTTATGATTAATATTTTAGTAGATTGGTACAGCTGCTTATTCAATGGTCAAGTAGAGATCATGTAAGGCTACAGAAAACATGCAATTAACTAATAAACAGTGACTGGAAATATAATCATACATTTTAAAAGGTTGTTTGCATTTTGATCAGCTGCTTATAGCGGGAACAAATGCAAAGGACTTCATGACATATATCTTTTTAAAGCTGAAAAAGTATGGTCTTTTACAGTTTCAGCCAATAAATAGATTGAACCAAGCTGGTTTTCTAAAGTCATATTTGTAAATTAATCAGACATAATTAACAAGCTGTAAACCACTTTGAGATGTGAGAAGTAGGGTGTTAATCCACTGACTGAAACAGCAAGAGAATGCTTATTTTACAAGCAGAGGTTCAAAACTTCATATGAAGGTTGTAAATCAGCTTAGTATCCCTCCCTGGCACAGGTACTCCCTCTCTGGAGCATCTAACAGCTGCCTAAATTTGATCTGGGGACAGCTGGTCAGTCCCATAAGTGGGCAAAGTAACACAGAAAATACTAAAGTGCTACAAGGAGAGAAGTAATGCAAAATAAAGCAGATGGTATACAGTCATTTTACCTCACTGGAAGATTCATGACAGAAGAAAAACAATGAACTATACCAAATTGCTCTTAGAGCTCTAAATAAATCTTATTCTGCCAGGTTGCAAAACATAAAGAATATACTCCTACAATATATTAGATTTCAAGAATGGGGAATCTTAATCTGTATGGTTAAGACTAACAGATATGTAATTTGTTTATATAACCCTTTGTATTTTAAATTTAGCATTCAAAATAATTTTTTTAAAGAATATTTACAAAGGTAATTTCAAGGGAAAAAAAAAAGCCAAACAATTAATATCTTTGATTGTGGTGTGTTGACTCTGGCTGGATACCAGGTGCCCACCAAAGCTTCTCTGTCACTCCCCTCCTCAGCTGGACAGGGAACAGAAAAGAGAACAAAAGACTTGTGGGTCGAGAGGGAGAGATCACTCACCAGCAACCATCGTGGACAAATCAGACTTGATTCAGGGTAATTAGTTTAGTTTATTACCATTCAAATCAGGGCAGATTAATAAGAAATAAAACCAAGTATTAAAATACCTTCCCTCCACCCCTCCTCTTATTCCTCTTCATTCCCTGTTTTCCCTCCCTCCTCCCACTCAGCAGTGCAGGTGGACAGGGACTGGAGGCTGCAGTCAGTTCTTCACACATTGTCTCTGACAATTCTTCCTCCTCAGGGACAGGACTTCTCACACTGCTCCAGTGTGACCCTCCCATGGGAGACAGTCCTCCACAAATCCCTCCAGCATTGAGTCCTTCCTGTGGGCTGCAGTTCTTCACAAACTGTTCCAGTGTTGGCCCCTTTCCATGGGGTGCAGTCCTTCAGGAACAGACTGGTCCTACCAGCAAACCTGCTGCAGTGTGGGCTTCCCACAGGGTCACAGCCTCCTTTGGGCATCTACCTGTTCTTGTGTGGGGTCCTTCAGGGCCTGCAAGTGAATCTCTGCTCCCCCATGGACCTCCATGGGCACAGCCTCCCCCAACATGGTTCTTCATCATCTGGAAACATCAACTTTGACTGTTCTTCAGCTGTCTTCTCCATGTACTGTAATGAAAGGCCATCTATTGACTGACCCCTGGACACATGCAGATGTGCTAGAATTGAAATTGGAGATGTAGGTGGGGTGTGTACAGACTTGGTGGGAACAAGAACTGGTAGAAAGGGAGAAGGCAAGTGGCACTTTATGCAGCCTGAAAGCTTGAAGGATTTATATTTGTAGAGGTGATTCACCACATGAAATTTTGGCATTGGTCTCCTGTTGATTTTCAGAGACATACACATACCTCTTTCCTACTCTGAAAGAATAAACTGTGTGGTAACATATTGCTCTGCTGTGTCATTGCACTGTCATATGACTCAAATCCACAATGAGATTGCTGAGTGAATGCAGGACTGGATAAGCCTCTGGGAAGTTTAGGTGTTCTTAGGATAACAGCCTGTCTGTACCATGGTCTAGCAAACATAGATTTCAACATATCCTCAACAGTACATGCAGCACACCTCCAGTCATACCCAAATGACGAGTGTAAGAGGCAGTCCTTAGACCTTTCTGAGGCAACCACATGGAGACAGAGCACTCTTTAGAATTATAAAAATACTGATCATATAATCATTAAGATTGGAAAAGACCTTCAGGATCATCACATTCAACCTTTGACCAAACACCACCGTATCAACATGACCATGGTACTAAATACCACATCAAGTAATTTCTTGAACACTTCTAGGGGTGGTGACTCCACCACTTGTCTTGGCAGCCCTTTCCAATGCTTGATCATTCTTTCAGCAAAGAAATTCTCCCTGATATCAAGCATGAGCCTCCCCTAGCACATCATGAGGCCATTTCCTCTTGTTCTGTCACAGTTGCCTGGGACAAGACACTGAGCCCCACCTGGCTACAACCTCCTTTCAGGTAGCTGTAGAGAGTGATAAAGCCACCCCTGAGCCTCCTTTTCTTCAGTCTGAACACCCACAGCTCCCTTAGCCACTCCTCCTATGACTTACTCTCTAGACCCTTCCTGAGCTCTGTTGCCCTTCTCTGGACACGCTCCAGAACTTCAATGTCTTTCTTGTAGTGAGGGGCCCAGAACTGAACACAGGATTTGAGGTGTGGCTTCACCAGTGCAGAGTATACAGATGATCACTTCCTTAATCCTGCTGGCCACACTAGTCATGATGCAAGTCAGGATGCCCTTGGCCTTCTTGGCCACCTGGGCACACACACTGGCTCATGTTTAGTCTCTGTTGACCATTTGCTCTGTTGACCAGTTGCTCTGTTGACCAAGCACTCTAAGTCCTTTTCTTCTGGACAGATTTCCAGCTACTCTTCCCCCAGCCTGTAGCACTGCAGGGCTTGTTGTGACCCAAATGGAGGACCCAGCACTTGGCCTTGTTGAACCTCATACAATTGACCTCAGCCCATTGATCCAGCCTATCCAAATCCCACTAGAGAGACTTCCTACTATCCAGCAGATCAACACTCCCACCTAACTTGGTATTGTCTGCGAACTTACTGAAGGTACCTGTGATCCCCTTGTCCAGGTCATGGATAAAGATGTTAAACAGAACTTACCCCAATACTGAGCCCGAGGGAAGATCACTTGAGACTTGCCTGCCAACTGGATATAGCACCATTCACCACCACTCTCTGTGCCCAGACATCCAGTGGAGTGCACCCAGTGGAGTGCCCCTGTCCAAGCCGTGAGCTGCCAGCTTTTCCAGGAGAATGCTGTGGGAGACAGTGTCAAAGGCTTTACTGAAGTCCAGGTAGACAACATCCACAGCCTTTCCTTCACCCACCAGGTGGGTCACCTGGTCATAGAAGGAGATCACGTTGGTCAAGCAGGACCTGCCTTTTCTAAACCCATGTGTCTTGGTTTAATGACAATGTGTTCAGGAGGTGAGATCTCTAATGAGATAAACCTTCCTTTCCTTTCTTTTATTTCCCTCCCAGCAATATTGACAAAGTAGAAATTATAAGGAGTCTGAATGAGGAAGAAAAAGTAATAAGTTTACTAAAAATGGAAAGAAAGAAAGAAAAACAAACACCGCCCCCCACGCAATAATAGCATAAAATATTGCCTATCTATGCCCTCCCCCCTAGGCTGAAACAAATCCTGGAAGGATATTTCATTTGAAGAGAAGTCCTATGCCACCAGGGTGGTAACATGGGTTCCAGTGCAGCGATTTTCACCCCTGTCTCCTGAATTACAGTGATGATTCACTTCAGACGCCCCCCTGTCCAGCAGGTCCCAAGATGCTGAGGACAGTCCCTCCCCAGCTCAGCTCAGATGAGTCGGGAGGGCGGTCCCCCACACTCCTAACCACGGTCCATAGTGGTATGAAAAAATTCACCAAAAATCTTTCCCATTTAACTAAAACTACAACACCATGCTTGTTGGGCCTGATGCCCTGGTTATGCCGTATATGCCACGTGATGGCACTCAAGATGATCTGCTCTGTAACCTTCCCATGCACCAAGGGCAGGCTAACAGGACTGTAGTTCCCTGGATTCTCCTTCCAGCCCTTCTTGTAGATGAGTGTTACATTTCCTGATCTCCAGTCAACTGGGACCTTCCTGGTGAACCAGGACTCATGGTAAGTGAGGGAGAGTCACTTGGTGAGCTCTTCCAGTGCCCTCAGGTACCCTTCAGTGGATCCCCTCTGGTCCCATAGACTTGTGAGTGTCTGTGTGTCTCAGAAGGTCACTAACTACATCCTCCTGGGTTACAGGGGGTCTATTCTGCTCCCTGTCCCCGTCTGTCAGTTCAGGGAGCTGGTTTCCCTGAGCATATCTGGTCTTTCTATTAAAGACTGAGGCAAAAAAGGCATTAAGTACCACAGCCTTTTCCTCATCTTCAGTGGCAATATTCCCCCACATCCAATAGAGTATGGAGGTTTTCCTTTGCCCTCCTTTTGTTGACGATGAGTTTATAAAATCATTTCTTATTATCTTTCACAGCAGTGATTAGATTGAGTTCTAGCTGAGCTTTTGCCTTTCTAATTTTCTCTCTACATGACCTAACATCATCTTTGTACTCTTCCCGAGTTGCCTGCCCCTTCTTCCAAAGATCACAAATTCTCTTTTTTTTTTTTCCTGAGTTCCAGTGAATGCTTCCTGTTCAGCCAGCCTGGTATTCATCCCCAACGGCTCATCTTTTTGCACATGGGAACAACCTGCTCCTGCATCTCTAAGATTTCCTTCTTAAAGTATGTCAAGCCTTCCTGGATCCCGTTGTTATTAAGGACTGTTTCCAAGAGGACTGAATGGGCCAAAATCCCTCTGGAAGTGCAAGGTTGAGGTGTTGTTGACCCCTTTCCGTATTTCAGTAAGAATAGAAAAGTCATTTTGTGGTTACTATGCCCAGGATGGCTTCCCATCACCACATCTCCCACCAGCCCCCTTCTCCGTTCAGAAACAGCAGGTCTAGCTGTGCACTTATCAGCTGTGTGAGGAAATTCTCTTCTGCACACCCCAGAAACCTCCTAGACTGCCTTCTCTGGAATGGGCTGCCCAGGGAGGTGATGGATTCACCATCCCTGGGGTTTTTAAGATGAGAGAGGATGTAGCACTTAGTGCCATGATCTAGTAACCACAGCAGTGTTGGATCAAGGGTTGGACTTGATGATCTCAGAGGTCTTTTCCAACCCAGTTGATTCTATGTTTCTATGATTCTGTGAGTCTCCTTGCTGTGTTGAGTTTCCAGCAGACATCTGGAAATCCGAAGTCTCCCACAAGAGCAAGGACTAGAGATCATGAAACGTCAACCTTACACATACAGAATACCTTGATTGCATCTGCACTGGGATCAAATCCTCTGGAGAATAAACTTAGCCACTGGTGCCCCACATTTCCTTTCACGGTGGAAAGTGAGCAGTGAGCTCAGGAAACCACTGAATCAGAGACCTGGAGTGGCTTCTCTATTAACTGGAATTATCAATTGAATATGACAGTACGGATCTCACTCTGGTGACTGTTTCAGTTCAGATTTGTAAACTGACAGCTTTGCTGCAGGAGTCCCTTTCTTGGATGTTCTTTAGCTCATCATTTTCCATGACATGTGTTACACTGTAATAGTAAAAGTGTTATCTTGAGAACACTGTTCTGTGGGTGCTTTCCAGCAAAGTGAATTTTCCTCATCCTCACTTCTACTGTCACTTAGCAACCAAGAAGATAATCAGCGAAATTCTGAATATTATCTCGTCAAGGAGATCAAAACACAAAATGAACTATTAAATTGTTGAGGAAAATACCTTTTTTTTTTTTTTTTTTTTCTTTTCCTGCTTCAGCACCTCACAGTGGCAGATGTACAAAAAATTGCTAGTCATAGTGAATTTATACTGCAGTCTAAGGATCTGGAAGATAGATCCAGGGATGGATGCATCTTAATACTCTTTAAGTAAAAAATAGTCCAAAGAGACATGAAGGTGGATCTGCTGAAGACAGGACTGCGACTTAGTATAATATCACTAATAGTATCCTCCTGATATTGTGGTGTGATCCAAGGTTTTGTTCACAGAGATCAGTGAAACCACACCTACTGGAAAGATTGTGTAGAGGACACAGCAAAATTAGGTCTGTGTATGAATTTCAGAGAATCAGGGTATAATAGTACATACGGAGTTTGGAAAAGGAGTTGGAAAGATTGGGTCCCACTGTCTTAACTCGTCATTATTGCCTTGTGATTTGACTTCCTGGATCACCCAGGCCACAGAGTATCACTCAGTGGTTCTGTTTAACACCCATGACTGAGTTAAAAAATGTCTTTGTGGAGAGGCAGAGCGTCACAGAAGGTGCTTTTAAATGGTGAGGGCTATTTATTCGTGTTGCAAAGAAAGGTTTCCAGTGCTTAATTATCCATTAAAACATGCTGGTTTACTTCCAATCTGAATTTGCCTAGCTTTAAAAAAGACTGAATTCTGTCCTTTTCTGTTACATCAAACAACCTTTATAGTGGCCATCTTTTCCTCATGAAAGCATTTATGTTCGGTGATCAAATTGTCTTCTCACTGGCCATTTTATTAAGCTTCTCTATTGACCTTCATTAGTCTCTCTCCCTCGTGCTGTCTCCAGCCTCTCCTTAGACTTTCCTGGAACCTTTGTTTCTTAGAAAATAAAGAAAAGGAACAAGAAACATCCTACAAACTTTACGGTTGGTGGAATAAATCATTCTCTGTGCAAACCTTAGCACTGGGCTCAGTTTCCTAGCGCTGAGTTCCTCATGCAAAGGTAATATTTTATTCCTTTTCCTGGTTAGCAGTTCCTTTCTACAGTTGGGAATGAGGCTTGGTCTTTTTAGTGATTTGTTACAAAAAGACTCCATGTTCACCTGGTTACCCTCAGGGAACTCTGAGATGCCTTTTTTAAAAGCACAGTTCTTTATTATAGAAGTGCATCTTAGTCACTGTGATGAACCTAAATGTAGCCTATGTTAATTAACATATTGCAAGAACCCAGCTTACATATGTACTAAATCACACTATAAAATTAATGTTTCCTTTGATAAACTTACCAGGTTTGGCTCATTCTACATCTTTGCTGTTTACTGTTTTATCATTTCTTCTGTCTAATAACTAACAATCACAGACTGTAAGGTTAGAATGGACTTCAGTAGGTCATGTAATCCTGCTGAACACTGGCAATCATATCTAAGAAAAGCCCCAAATGGGTGAGGTTCAGAGACTGTCTGACTGAAGATATTCCAGCTTCACACTTAGCAGCACACAGAGGCAAGGGAAGGTATGACAAGCATTTCCATCTGCCCATCTTGAGTTCTTGTCACAGGTGATCAGGTATCTGCTTTCAACTGGATCACTTGGAGGCAGCCTTCAGTGATCCAGTTCCCAGCTCATGCTTTTGAAGCTGGAGGCCTTTGGTGACCTAAAGGCAGCACAGTTGTCCCCTGGTGCTCTACTGGGATGGATGACAGCATTTAAGAAAGACAAGAGGCTCACTCAAGATATGGCTTCTGTATTTCAGAAACCAGTGGCCCAAACAGGCAAAGCTTTCCATGAGAGGAGATAAGAAACGGCACTAGCTGCTGCCATGGAGGACTATGCTGGCATCACAGCAGAGGGCTGTACAGGGGCATTGCAGCCTTAGGCCATGCAACTGAAGTTGATTTTTATGTTTCCTGCTGAAATCCATGTGGCTAAGCATAACTGGTCCTGATAGAGTTGTTTCTTATTTAAAAAGAAAAGAAAAGGAAGAGGCAAAACCATTTCAGATCATGCCTGTAATTCAGAATACCTTTAAATAAAGAAAAAGCAAAAGACAGTATTTCTCTCCATTTTCAATTCAATTAATAACAGTTAAGTTGTCTTCAGAGGCCCTGAGGCCTCTGCGAAGGAAATGTTGCTGTCCCCTTTCTGCAGGCTGGGATCCAAAAGGCAGGGATAAGCTGACTTAGGGGTGTCACACAATCCTCATTAAGGATGTGAGCTGAGAAAAGACCCGCAGGTGTCTGGCTTTCATTTCTCTTCACTGCTTAGTAGATAACTCCTCAATTTATTCAGAAAATACATAGGGTTGCTGTCACTGACAAATGATTTATTTCATCTCTCTTTGTAGCCACATGAATGACAACATTAATCCGTATACAAGAACTCATGGGACAACGTCAGCTCAAGTGTGAGACACTGTTATGGTGGAAAACAGGCTTTCAGCATGTTTTCCTGATCACTTGACACCAAAGACCTGGCCGATCACTTTTTCTCTACCTGATTTCTTATTTTCTATTGCCTAACTTTGAGGTTCTTACATCACTAATCAGGAAAGAAGACAGTGCTTAAAAATTTCCAGGATCTCTGGCTTAAGTGTTGATGGATTACTCTAAGCTGATATACACCACATGTCAACACTTATTCTTCTTGGGATGCAGTTGGTATAAAAGGGACATGCAGCATGAAGCAATATCTGAAGCCTACCAATTGCATGCCTCTTTGCTTTTATCCAATCTTCTCACTTTATTTTTTTCTGTATCTTCAGAAGCACTGGACTTATTCTTAACTCTGCATTCTGTTTTCGAGCTTGCTTATGTGATGGGTTAATCCTGGCTGGATGCCAGCTGCCCATCAAACCAGCTCAGTCACTCCAGCGCTCTGGAGTTGGACAAGGGAGAGAAAAATAAGACAAAAGGCTCATGGACAAGGGCAGGGAGAGACCACTCGCCACTTACCGTCAAAGACAAAACAGACTCAACTTGGGGAAATTAATCTAATTTATTACCAGTCAAATCAAGGCAGGATAGTGAGAAATAAAACCAAATCTTAAACCACTTTCTCCCCACCCCTCCCTTCTTCCTGGTCTCAGTTTCGCTATCAATTTTCTCTCCATCCTCCCTGCCGCCGGCACAGGGAGGCACGGAATCAGGGCTATGGTCAGTTCATCACACATTGTCTCTGACAGTTCTTCCTCCTCAGGAACAGGACTCCTCACACTCTTCACCTGCTCCAGCATAGGGTCCCTCCCATGGAAGACAGTCTTGCAGTTCTTCACAAGCTGCTCTAGCATGGGTTTCTTTCCATGGGGTGCAGTTTTTCAGGCTCAGGTTGCTCCAACGTGGGTCCCCCATGAAGTCACAAGTCCTGCCAGCAGATGTGCTCCAGCACAGGCTCCTCTCTCCACAGGACCACAGGTCCTGCCAGCAACCTGCTCCAGTGCAGGTTTCCCATGGGGTAACAGCCTCCTTTGGGCATTCACCTATTCTGAAGGGTGGTCCTCCATGGGCTGCAGGTGGATCTCTGCTTTTCCATGGACCTCCATGGGCTGCAGGCGGATCTCTGCTTTTCCATGGACCTCCATGGGCTGCAGGGTCACAGCTGCCTCATCATGGCCTGTGCCACAGGCTGCAGGGGAATCTCTGCTCCAGAATCTGGAGCACGTCCTCCGTTTCCCTCACTGATGTGGCGTCTGCAGGGCTGTTTCTCTCACATATTCTTACTCCCCTCTCCTGCTGCAGCTGTGCAGGTTTTTCTTCCCCCGTTCTTAAATATGTTATCTCAGAGGTGCCACTGCTGTTCCTGATGGGCTCAGCCTGGGCCAGCAGCAGGTCTGTATTGGAGCCAGCTGGAATTGGCTCTGTCAGACATGAGAGGAAGCTTCTGGCAGCTGCTCACAGAAGCCTCCTCTACAAATCCCTCATCCATACCAAAACTTTGCCACACAAAACCATTACATCTTATTTCCCCTTCTCCCTCATTTTCTTATTCTGCCACTCTCTAATTCTCTGCACTATTCTTTCACCTCATTTTGTCACCTTATTCTATCTTTTCTCCTGACACATGGCAACTATTTTGTCACCCTTCTTGACCAAGTCTTTACAAGGTCAACTAAGGGATGTGTTCCTCCCAATGACAATTGAGTCCAGTGATGATCAGGGGCCCAGTCTGTTTCCCAGCCCGTGATCTTAGGTCCTTCACCCATGAACTGGTAGTTCTGGCAAGCAGGATAGCGGCATAAATCACCAGGAAGAGCTGGAGAAAGAAATCAGTAGTGAAAAATAAGTACATCACAACATTACAAGCTAGTAATAAAACTATTTTAACCCTTTGGCCATTTCTGTCTTTCCATCATTTACTGAGTCTGATGGGCTTACATCTTTTTTGTGAAGTTGTATCTCCTCTTCCTCTTTGTAACTCTTGTGAGCTCCTGGGAGCTGCATAGGTCCACAGGTCCTGGAAGACCATGATTATCACATAAAAGCCAAATCAAATAATCTGCGTGCCCTCCTACAGATTGCCTAAATTGGCTCCTACTGTGAAACAAGAGGAGAAAATTCTGTGGCTGCTATCCTTTCCACAGCATGACAAATACACAGTGAAATAGCAACACGGGCGCAGATATCAATAATATTGCAGATAAAAGGACACAGCAAGTCATGAGGAGTCCATGTGCAGGGATGATCCTTATTCCTGTTTATATGGCAGCTGCATTTTCCTCAGGGTGACCCATACTCCCACCAAGCAGTACTTCCTAAACATAGTGGGGGGCAGAACCCTCCCTCCTGAGATGATAATTTGATGATTTTTTTTCTTCCCTTTCAGTCTATTGTCCTGTAGTGCTTGTGATGTTGAAAGCTGGGGTAGGAATTTTAACACTCCCTGTATGTGCATTTATGAACTATGAAAGAAATAAAAATTGTCATTTCTGTGCCATTGGCTGGGGCCCATAAAATTGCTGAATGGTGCCCTCATTTATTGCAGCATCAGTGAAAGGAGATAATATGAAAGCTCATAAACTGTTTCTGTCCCCTTTTGGTAGTGGCTGAGCAACAAAGAGTGAGCAACTGATGTTCTCGCATTAAACATTTTGTTCAATATTTAAACATCAAGGCCTACATTTTTAACATGGTGCAGAAAGCTGCAGCTGTACTCCTTCCGTGAAAAGTAATAGGAGACATGGAGCTAAATCCCACCACACCACATTTAATATTTATCCCCAAAGGCTTCTTCTGCTATTGGAGAGATTTGAGCACATTGCACTTGCTAAGGCTTTCAGAGGCACTCTGATATCGCCTAGCTGATTATGTGGTTTGCAAAGAGCATATTAACTTTATGCCTTGCAGTGCATATGGAGGGAGTGGGGGAAGCAAAACTGTTGTGCCAGGCTGCAGGAAACAAAACAAATTTGAAAGATTTAAAGGAAAATCAGAGATTTTAGTTAATCAATCCAATCTAAATAATTTAATATACTAATCTGACAGAGATAGATAAAAGATAAAGGAACAAACTTGACCCATTTATTTAGTATCCTGTATTTTCAGATCTTGGCTGCAAAACTTGTTTCTATTTATGTTATCTTTTATTTAATCTGCTCTTTGTGCCTATGCAACTTCAGTCCTCTCTGAAGAGGCAATGGCACACATTTGCTCCGTGTCAGAACATGAGTCAGTTATACACAAGCTCCTTGATTCACAGTCCCGTATGGAGAAAGCTGTGCTGGTTTTGTATTCAACACAGTGTACTTTCCTCTCTGCACTTCCTCAGCCATGCAACTCCCTTGGGGGAGGAAAACCTATACCCATTGCCATCCCCCAGACTGTTGGGATAGGGGAAAAGAAGGCTGTTGCCCTCTATGATGGCTGCCAACCCTGTGATGCAGTATTGGGTGGGGACCAGTAGTCTGAGGATGCAGAGGAACACAGAGCAAGGTGACGAATTGCCCCAGTGGGGTTAGGGTGTAAGGGGGAGGTTAGGTGAGGAAGTTTGCTGTTGTATTGGTATAAAGACTATGGGTTCTCCCACTTTTTCTTTCAGCTTACAGATACAGGGTGTGAGAAGTGTGGCTGTTGTACCACATGCTTCCCATCCTGTGCTTTTCTTCCCCAAACTGCTGAGTGAATAATCTTCATGGCCATGGGATACTTACCTGGGCACACCTCAGGTGTAAGTAAGCTTATAGTATGGACTATTTACAATCCTGGTCTTAAAGCTACATTCAGCAGAGCAGGCATAGCCCATTTGCCTTATATTGTGAAATATCCCATGCAAAGCCATGCACAGCTCTTCCTTCCTTGGAAGTAACTCATCAGAGCTACCTTCTTTCAAATAATTCTTGACCTATGCTGTTGAGACCAGTCCCAGAAGTGATGACAACTTGCAGAATTGTGAAGCAAACTTTACAAGGCCACAGTTGATTAAAGAGATGTATTAATTAAAACAGTATATGGACAATTATCTAGTAACTAGCTGAGCTAGTGATCTATCAGTTAAGAGATTTAGGACTTAAGAATTTCCATAATGTGATTAGGGTTATCAGAGGTTTGTTAAGTGATGATTAATGAAAGCTCTGAGGTAGAGTTTATAATTATGATGAATTTGCAGTAGAACAATATAAAAGTAACAAACAGTAAGGCATGCATCAAGGTGGGAGAGGGCATTTAGTAGATCTACATACCAGACAGTTTTTAACCAGAATATTTCAGAAGATAGTTACTTTATGCTTACAGCATTTTTAGACGTGTGAGGTAATGGACATATGATTCCTATGTGGCTCTAAAAATGAGTAATTTCAAATGAAAGTACAAGTTTTACATAAGCAAATTGTCCCCTTGGAGTGTCCAATCCGCAATGCCAGGTAAGCACTACAATTGTAATGCCAGGCATTGTGTGGCTTTCCCACATGATGGAGTCTGTGGGAATTGTCCCCGTGTGCAGGGAGGTTACGTGAGCCTAAGGTGGGAAGGGGAGGGCTGATCCCATATGCGGGTTCCAGAAGACTTTCTTCCCCCTGACTTACTATCTTCACAGGTTGGCTATGCCTGCAAGCCAGGTCAGTATCTTCATCTTTAGGTGGAGCCAGGAGACTACTAAGACATACCACTAATCTTTCAGTCTGACTCTATTATGTATAGAATCTGATAAAATAATATCATCCTTATCTTCAGTGACAATGTTTGCAGCAATGAATCAAGAGGAGCATGAGCTGTAGTCTGATGCTACGGTAGAGACTTGGTAGGGGATCTGTCAAATAATGAATAAAAAGCAGTGGGAATCAGATTATACCTCTGCAGCTGCAATTTTTTAACCACTGCTCATAACTGTTCAATGAGCTTTATTTCACTTTGCATATGGTCTTTCCTATAGGCTCCCCTTGGGAACTGGCAGTAGGAATAGGATTGGGCTCTATATATCTTACTGTATTAGAGCTTTACTGAGCATCGTAGATACATTTGTTATTTGTTAGAGCATCAGTTTTTGGGGGACAATGCAATGAACAGCACTCCTGCAAAACTTTACAGAAACCTGCACGAAGGCAGCAAAGGGTGTGCTGCTGTGGAGGAGAAACTGTCTGAAACTGGAATACTTTTATGGATGATGCTGCCAAACTTTCATTGTTCTGCAGTTGACTCCCTACAATGACCAAAGGCTGAGGAATTACAATGGCAATGGGAGAAAAAAACAAACCACACACAGGCTGCCTCTGAAAAAATGCATGGTGAAACTGGAGAGCAAAACCCACTACTAAACCCACTACTAAATTATTTATCTGAATTTTAGCTGCTGTGGTTGAATTGAGTCGTTTGGCTCAGCCATATGTGCTGAAGGTAGTTCACTGAACACCCTCAAAAGTACTCTGAGGAAGTGGTCATGATACATTGCTCCTTTACTCCTGTCACGTTCTGCACAGGAAATAAGTTGCTGCATTCCCTTCTGGCATTTCACGTGTGGAAAATCACTACAAAGTGGAAAACAACTTCCTTTTTCATCCCCAAAGTTGCAAAAAATGACCTTAGTGATGAGGTTTCTCCTGATCTCATGAAGTCAGAATTGAATGTAATTTTAAAAGATCTTACATAATTATATGCAGTTAAAATATTTTTTCTATTAATTATCGTTTATTACTTTCACTAAAAACCAACCACATAACCAATCAGTAGAAAATAATGTCACAATTTTCTCTACGAGTTGAAAAGATGGGACTGACTTGAGGAAGTTCTCTGAAACAAAGCCACCAGAAACGGAAAGAAGAGCAGAAATTTAGATAGATGGTTACTCTTAAGCCACATTTTAATTTATAAGGTGGTATGCTCTAAAAACCAGATGTGATAGCCATGTCAGACAGGTAGGCCACCAGACATAAGGGAGGAAGAAGCCCTGACATAGTGTGAAGGGCGGTGGACCAAAAGTAGAACATCACCGAGAGCTGGCAGCAAAGATTAGGAAAACCTCTAGTTGCAACATCTTCTCTTAGGGCTGCTGGTTGGAGGTGTGGAAAATTAAATGAGGAAGGTAATGAAAAATTCAACCCCTAAGGGAATAAAAAAACTGTAAATTTTAATGTTAATTTGGTCACAGCCCTGTTGAAAGCTTGTTCCTTGGGCTATGCAACTACTTCATAAAATTTACTGTCTATTTTAAACCAAGTTCATTTATTTTTATTTGGTTTTCACGAGTTTTTAACAATAGATCATCATAACTTGCATCTACAACAATAAAAGTAGCACTCCTTCAATCACGTGCTGGAATCGTTATCCAATTTTAATTCATTCAATTCATTTTAATTCAATTTTAATTCATTTCCCATGGAAATGCAAAACCTCCTGTTTTTTCTTGAAATGTTTTATTTCTCATTGTTTCTTAGCTTGTATAAAATTATTTTGCTCACTAATTGTGTTATATTTATATGTATTTTTATTGTAATTGAGACATCATTAGCAAAGTAGAGCTAGTGAATTGTTACCAAAATTTAATATCCTAAATTACACTTTGCATAAAATATGAATTTACATTAGGTTTTGAAGGTGTGCATTTGCTGGATAAAACTACCATTTCTTTATAAGAAAAGACATTAGTGTATTGTCTGTAATCTGTGATTTTGCATATGGCATTGCCTTCATAAAATAATGAGAGCAAAACTGAATCTGTTTTGTCTGAAGATGCAGCAATGTCAATCACAGTTATCTTGATTAGATGGCAGGAAGGATAATTGCAGTTCAAGTGAAATGTCTTCACTGATTGCTGACTGTGTAATTGTGAAGGGTTGATAAAACACCCTGGCAACAGAGTCATTAACTCTATGCAGTTTTTCCAGAGTTTTATAGGAGGTATAGGTATAGGTTTGTAAACAGCGGTGTACGAGAAAGTTCTTTGTCATGATGCACTTCTAGGAGCTTAGACAAGATAACCAAAATACTATTAAAAAATAGATTTGTAAATCCCACTCCGTGTGGGCTGAGGGATCAATCTGCATTCATTGATTTGTAAGGATTGGACCTTGGAGCTTTCTTCTTTGCCTGTCTCAAGACTGACACTGTGCAAGGTCAGAGGGAGCTTTCTATGGACCAGAGCTATAGAACGTGTATTAGAGGCTGATTCTGTGACTAAGGCAACATCTCAGGCCTCAGGTCAGTAATGCTTGTGATCTTTCTCAAATTAGGCTTTTCATACACTAGCACTCCTGAAGTATAACACTTCTGCAGTAGTCTCCTGTTAAAGAAAAGTTAAACTGCTGCACGGCCTCAGGAGGACATAAAAGTTAAAGGAGACTAAATCCCATTTGTGGATTCATATCTTGTTGTTAGCAAAGAACTGCCCCACTCAGTTTTGCAAGCTGAAGTCTCAAGTCTCCCTTTAACATACCTGTACAGATTATTTCCCTTTGCTGAGCCTTTGACAGATACCACAAACTAAAAATCTTTCCATCCCTGGGCATGACCTAAATAACTTTAGGCTGAGAAGCAGGATATTTTTAAACCTCATTTTACACCACTTCTTGTCAGTGGTGACAATTCACTATGATAATGAAGGTTAATAAAGAGAAACTTTTTTCCAGCAGACAGGAGAGATCATTTTTAATTTTCTGTAGAGTATCCTTATGAAAAATTTGACTTTCCTTTGAATGATAGACATCGTATTAATAACAATGATAAAAAGGGAATTTCTGAGAAGTACATTAATATCAGCTTCAACATTAACTAGAGAATTAAACAAACAATTTTCTCAGTGAAAAGCAAAGCATGAAGATAATAAATGATCATACCTTCAAAAATAAAAGCATAGTAGGATTTTATTGTTGTCTTTTATCCAGGCCATTAAAGAACAAGAGAAGATAGAAGGGTTTTGGAAGACCTTGTGTATGGACACTTGGCACTGAAACGCCAACCAAGCTCTCTGAAAAGGATGGAGCCAGATCTCTGACCTTGCAGTTCTCCTTGCACAGAAGGGCTGATCTCCTGTCCAGGATCATAGCTCAGATTTGCATTACATTATCAGCAACTTTGTATGACACCTACTGCCCCCAAATGCCAGGATGGTGTCTGAGGAGGGATTTATCTCAGTTCTAAGTGTTTATAGTAGAGACTCCTACATGGGACCATGGGATCCCTTTGTAATCAGCAGAGATCTATTCAGTAGAGTCAATGGAATGTGGGATGTGATTTGTTTTACCACAAAATAAGTGCCCACATTTGACTGGCTGGGTCACAACCCAGACTCCACTGTCTCACCATTGACTATAAGGGCACTTAAGCAGCTGGACAAAATAGATGCCAACAGTTGGGATTTGTTCCTTCTTGGGGTCTGGCTTCAAGGTGCTAGTCCATGAGTGAGCAGACAGACACCTTGTGCATTAAACTATTCCTTGGACTTCACTGTGCTGTCCCCTTCCCCAGCTTTTTGTGCCCCTTGACACCAATTACAGCTCTTGAGGTTTGGTGTCTTGACAGAGCAGACCTTCATCATGACACACATGGGTTGACATACAGATGAACCAGGTCCAAAAGTCTCAAATAGAATTAATTTCAACTGGTCACTTGTGGGATTAAAAACTCTGGGAGTCAGTTACTATCAGTGCTGCCATTTGTATTGAATTTACCAATGTTAAACATTAATCACAATCTCTTTGTAGCTGGTTGGGCCTATTCAAACTAAAGAAAGGCCCCAGCTGGTTTTAATGAGATAGGGGAGAAGCCTTAGTTAGGCATTAAATGTGGAATTCTTTGCTATGTGCTGACAGAAGAGTCATGGTTTATATTCCTGCTATGGGAAGCCTTCTGTTGAAATAAAATTGAGTCTTCTTTAAGGACTGTCAATTACTGATGTATCTCTCTAGAAAATGTCTATTGTGCAGTTCTGTGAGACAGAAATCCTTAGTGGGATAGTTCAGATCTCATTAGAAAGTCTTCCTAGACCTGAGGTGAATGAAAGGGAGCCAGTGTGTGGAGACATCTAGGAAAGATGTTTAGAGAAGTTTATGCCATTTTCTGCAGAAACTTCTCTCACTTAAAGAGGAGAGATGTATAGACTTGGTGCAAGGCTGGATGAGTTCCCTGTGAATGTTTGCTGATGGCTGGTTCTGAGCAGATGGTGACCTATGTCTGATATATTTTTATGACAGCAATATTTTCGCTAATGCTTCCTATGTGGCAACAAAAGAATAAAATGTGAGTGGTCAAGAGTGTGAGAAGTTGCTGTTTAGTAGCTGAGATGCACCTTCTGGATGTAAAACAGCCACTTATATATCCTTAACTTTTGAATTTGACCAGTGGTTCATTCTTCCTGGTTACCTATGTCTCAAGGCATATTAAGGTGATTTCAATGTTAATTACATTCTCTCCTAATCGAAAGAGGTGGTTGAATTAGGGGTCTATTACACAGATCATTTCCTGCTCTAAGAGTGGTATTGGCATAATTGTGCTGCTGTTCTTCAAGCCAACTAACCCCAGGTTTGGAATATTTTTTCTCACTCACAGAAATGCACAAAGATCTCTGCAGACTTCTATTCCTTGAAGAGTTTCCCTGATATCTGAAAATCTAAATCTCTCACAGCCTAGATTCCCTTAAGCATAAAATCAATTAAAAACATAGAAGAACATTTCCCCAAACTAATTAGGCCTTTGTAGCCTAGCTTTTAATCCTTNTGTGCAGAAAGCACAGGGGCTAAACCTATGACATCCTCAAGGCAGAGGCATCTGCCAGGTCTGTGTAGCCGTTAACGTGCAGCCTTGTGGCTCAGGTGATGCAGACATCAGCTGGAAAGCAATAGTCTTGAATCTACATTGACTTTTGAATAATGGGCTGACACTGAGGCATCCTCTAACATACAACAGTGAGCGAAGGTCTGGGGAGAACCGAATCCCAGAGGCATCTGAGGCAAGAAAGCACCTTGGGTGGTTGGACTGCTGAGACATGAGCACTCAGGTCCTCAGGTGTGCCACACTTCGGAGAGCTACAGATCACCAGTCACACACCTAAAGGGTAAGGGGTCTTCTACAGCTTCTCAGCAGCAGAAAAGGAGCTGTTGTGCTGTTTTGCTGAATAGTGCCTCTGGAAGCCATGGCTGCCTTCAGTTCCCACGTGCTCCATGTCCAGATGCAGCTGCCCCATCAGGTATCCTAAAAGAGGCTCCTGTTTCTTCTCGGTTCCCTTGAGCTGACACACAGCCTGAATGACAAAGAAATACATTCATTCAGGTGAGCAACACCGTAACTTGAAAAGCATCAGACCACTGGGATAGCTTTGAAAATCCAGAGAATAGTGGTCAGAAGATGAAGGGAAAATGAACCTGGCAATTCCTACTCCTTAAACTGCAAATAAAGTGATGGGGGTGTTCTGAAATGAAGAAAATACTGTTGCTATGTGCAAAAAAGCATGGGACATGTTTTGAAAACTTGATTTTTGACAGAATTACACTGTAAAGGTTTGTTCTCCGCAGTTCTCCTTAAAGACAAGCAGCTTTGGACTTCGAGGAGATATTGTGAATGGTGTGTAAGAGAACTACTACACAAAACTTTAATTTAAAATGTCTTTGCAGGCAAGTTGGCTAAAAAACATTGAAACTGCAGCGTTTTTGAAGACATGGCTGAGGGGTTACAGTTAGAGTCAATCTTGTTTAATACTCGTGTTAATGGTCTAAGAAGGCTGAGTAGGCTGCTTGTTAATGGGGTCCTTAGACCATTAAATTGAAGGGAAATGTGAATACCAGACAGGAGGAAGTAATAATAATAAAAGGACACAAAGCTACTAGCAAATAACAAAATTCATTTGGCTTAGAGGAAAAGAAGCAAAATCGTCCAGTGAAAATGATTTTTTCTTTAGGCAGTAGGTAGAGGAATATTAAAAATTAATGGTGCTGAGTAAAATGTAGAGACAGAAATATATCTGTGGGAATGGTACAGGTAGAGGTGACAGGGTTTGGATCAGAAGGTTGGTCCAGGTGCTTTCTTCCCTTCTGTCCTGTTTTCTAGGACTCTGCAGCTTTTCAACAAGCTGTTACCGAAACTTTTGATCTGCATAAGCAAAATGAGAAAAGCAAAGTAATTTAGCTGAGTGGTGTCAGCCTCATCCATGTAACCTGAGCATCATTGTACATAGGGCTGTGCAGTCAAAATGCTGAAGATTCAAAGAACAAAAATTGAGCCATTTGGGAAAATGGAGGAATTCTATACATGCAAAAGGAAAACATTAGATGCCAAATTGATCTAGGTGGCTAAGGTCTTGTAAGCAGGGCGGGGTGGAGTTTCAGAACAGATGGACAGTGGCTCAGCTGTGGCACTTTAGACATGACAGTCCTCTGTCATGCAGGTCTCCCAAGTACAGTGAGCTGCTGAGAGATGGGGTGGGAGGGTGCCTTGGACCCTCCAACAAGAACAGGAACATGAACAACGCTTGGTGCCAAGAGGGCCAATGGCATCCTGGCCTGTGTCAGCAACAGTGTGAGCAGCAGGACCAAGGCAGTGATTGTCCCCCCGTACTTGGCACTGGTGAGGCCACACCTCGAGTGCTGTGTTCAGTTTTGAGCCCCTCACTACAAGAAAGACATTGAGGAGCTGGAGCATGTTCAGGGAAGGACACGGAGCTAGGGAAGGGTCTGGAGCACAAGTCCTATGAGAAGTGGCTGAGGGAGCTGAAGGTGTTTGACCTGGAGAAAAGGAGGCTGAGGGGAGACCTTATTACTCTCTACAACTACCTGAAGGGAGGTTGAAGCCAGGTGGAGGCTGGTCTCTTCTCCCAGGTAACAAGTGACAAGGACCAGCGGAAATAGCCTTGAGTTCTGCCAGGGGAGGTTTAGATTGGATATTTGGGAAAATTTCTTCACTGGAACAGGCTGCTCAGGGAGGTGGTTGGGTCACCATCCCCTGGAGGTACTTAAGAGGTGTGTAGATGTGACACTCAGCAACACAGTTTAGTGGTGGACTTGGCAGTGCTGGGTTAACAGTTGGACTTGGCAGTTTTAAAGACCTTTTCCACCCTAAACGATTCTATACCTGTCCTAAGCTTGTGTCCATCCTTTCCTTGTAATCTGAGAATTTTAGAGCCGGGAATATCTATACTCAGTGTTTTACTTGAACAGCACACAAAGAATATTACTCACAATCCCGTAATGGTAACTGGGCCTTCACCTTTGTTGGTGCTTCTCTAGAACAATAAAAAATTAACTTAGTGAAAGAAAAACATTATTCCCTTTTGCCATGAGGAACGCACATTTGGAGTTTTTGAAACAGGAAAGTAACTAGGGGGAAATCATAGTGAAGACCTGAAAGTGAGATACATTATTTTCCCCAGTGCGGAAGTGTATTATTAGTCTTCACAGACAAAATAATGTGGTGAATTCACAAAGTGTGAATAAGCAGGGCTGTCAGTCCAGTTTGGCAATCAGGAATCAGAACTGAATGTGTCGCTCATTACTGAAAATCAACTGGTCAGATACTAATTGTCATCTCTTCCTTCTCTCATAATTTATGTTGAGTGTTTTAGGTGTTAAATATTACTATGTGGCCAGTGGGTAGAAAACCGTGATTTGACATTGGGTTTACCCATTTTGCCAGATATGTATGAGGACATAAAAACTATTGTAGAAATTTAGGATCCTGAAAGGGTTGGCTTATTTTTAATGCTCAGAGCACAAGGCTGGTTAAGTTTTTCCTTAAATTAAACACAAGAAAAATTATACCTTATGGGCTAGAATTTCTGCAGATGTTAATTAATGTACCATCAGTAGATGCAAAAGAGCTCTATCCATTTGTACCAATCAGTGATTTACAGAAATTTGCATTGACTTGGAACAGCATCCTGATTCCCTTTGCACACCTCTCCACATGTCAAAGCAATAAGTATTTTTGCTCTTCATGTTTGAACTGATTGTTGATGAGATATGTGATAGACAGTGCATAAGTTTATTGAAGTGTCACTTATTTAAACAAAACAGTAATTACTGTAGCAAATTACTGATGATAACATTTGCCTGGCTCCATCATAAGGTAGTGCTGTCTCTTGCTGTGTGCTTTTATGTGGTCAGAAGAGATAAAGAGAGCTTGGAATTCACATGGGTGGAGAGCACCAGTGAATTGCCAGACTATTTTGCACACTGAATGGCATTCATCAGCCTTAGAAAGGCACTCACAGCTAGTTATGTCAGGCATTACATGAACAAATAAAGCATTTTTGGCCTGAGAGAATGCAAACATTATGCAGCTTGGTCAAGTGGGCAGAGTACTGGTCTCGATTCAAAGAATGGAATTTTCTTGCCTGCTGTGTGACCTTGAATAAATTGATTTGCCCCTGTGTGCCTCAGTTATCTCATCTGTAGAATTGTGGCTGTGTTGCTGATCTCCATTGAAAAATATTTGGGATAATTTGCTGGCAAAAAGTATCCTAGTGATGCCTTAGTTATCTCTAATAGAACCTACCAAGAGTGCTTGAAATTTTAGTGCCAAGCTCATGGTAGATGAATCCATTCCATTACAGTGATTCACCCTCTTGAACTGAGGTCCTGGCTCATAACCCTTACCACTTTTGACAAGATATTTTCTATTTCTTCCTGAAAAATTATCAGAAAAGTAGCTGTTCTACCTTGCTCTAGCATCATGAATGAATTACTTGCTGACTAACTTTCCCACTCCATCTACCACATGTTCTCTTCTAGGATATGTGATCTCCCGCTTTAAACATTTTTTAAGTAATTCACAGAATTTACAGAAAGAATGTTCTTTGATTCTCTGAATGATCACAGAATCATTAACACAAAACATTTGTAGTTGTCCTCGATTTTGGAAGCTTAAAAACAGAGATACAGCACAGTCCAGCCAGAACTAAGAGTGATACTCTAATTTTAAAACAGCAGGGTGTTGATGGGGATCTTTGAAAACATCCCCTCAAGTGAACTCGCTATGTTTCAAAACAACAGTATTTTATATGAAAGTCTAATGTTTTGTCTTACTTCAGAAGTGACTGTGAAGTACCACAAAGAATGTAATGGTTTCATGAATAAATCGGGGCCGCGGGCGGGAAGGGGGGAGAGGGGGGATGGGGAGTGCGGTGAGGGAGGAGGTGGGGTAATCTCCCAAATCCATTCCCTTAGGGTTGACATTTAGGATTCCCAAGGCACCCCCAAATAATTAGCTTGGCTAACTTGTACGTGCCGGCATCACCCAAAGTGACATCTGAAAGGGGTTTGTGGTGATTTTGCAGGAGAATGCTCTTTCCTCTACTTGGATTAACTCCAAAGCTTTTGTCGGGTTTTGTTGTCAGGCTATTGACAGGCAGTGACCAGGGAAAGAGAGACTTGGTGTATCGTCTTGAAAACTCATGGGAAGACTTTAGGGTGGTATAAACTGCCTGGATTTTGGAAATGTCAGCCACTTCTGAAAGCTGTGAATATCTGCCTGCTGTTTATGGGATTCAACCTTTGTCATCCTAAAGAGATTAATTTTATCTAGAGAGGGAAAAAGAGGCAAAAATAATCTCAAGGTAAAATATTTAAAGTGTCTGAGCTGATGCTGTTTTCAGTGCCTTGGTGAGAGACCACATCTCATTGCAAAGCAGTGCTCACAGAGCCCTGCAGTCCCACAGCTTTTACAGCACTGTTTCAGTGGGATGACATAAAGACCTTCTGGCCTCTCAGGTTTATGTCATGTAGTCTGTGGATATTTTCCTTGACAGTGGAGCAAGCTGGAGGCAGCCTTGTCTGCAGCTCATCCAGAGATGATTGCATTATCTTCTCTGGGCCACCCTGTATTGGATAATAACATTTGGTTACTCATAAGTAGAGATCACGTGGCACCATTACTCAGTAATTAAAGATGTTAATAAACTGGTAATGTGAAAGCGAACCTACTACACCTATTAAATACTCAGGTCATTTCTTCTGATTTACCACCAAAAAGTTATAATGTATGTTCATGATGCCACATGGAAAATACATCCTTAAATTGCCTGTGAGTTTTGTCATTCCTATGGACTTGAGCAGTCCTTACAAGATGTAACTTATGAGTATTTGGAGGTTTTTTTAAGGGTTATCTGTTCTTCCCTATTTTGTACAAAGCACTGTCTGCATGGAGAAGTGTATTTTTTATTGTCATATTCATATCTGAGTAAATAAAAAAGTATTTCCCTGGTAATAAACAAGGACTTGCATAATCATTATCATCAGCTCAACAAGTTTCATAAACCTATAAAACCCAAAATTATCTTTCTTTAGCTTTATTTTAGAGTTAAAACTGCATTACCCTGAAGAATACACCTCTTCTTGGAAAATCTTGCATAGCAATGTACTTGCAAAGGTAAAAGTCATCTGTAATATGAGATGCATGCAGAGTGCAAGTGCCAGTGAGAAACTCAGAACTGAGGTCAGAATTCCCTCTCCAGCTCTCTTGTAGTCCCCTTTAGATACTGGTTGGCTTTCTGGGCTGCACATGAACATTGCTGAGTCATATTGAGCTTTTTTGCCCACAAAGTGGACTTCTTCCCAGTGCTAATCTTGTTCCATTCTCCATTCAGTCTGTACTTTTGCTTAAATATGTGTTTACATAATACCTGTGTATACAGTATATATAGGTATATACTGTATACATGCATACATCTGTATTTCGACCCAGCTCAGTAAAGGAAAAATTTTTTCATGCTGGTGTCAGCTGGCCTGGATAATGCAGTTTTACCACATGGATATTTGACATTTGAGCTATTTTACCATGCAGAGACTGGCACTCACATAAAACCTCCTCCCGTGAAGAAAATGTATGAAACAAAACAGGCTTCTTTCATAGAGATATATCTCCAGTCCATGTCAATTTCGGTCAGGATATGTTTTGGTGAATGAAGCCTTTTATTTGTGTTCTGAATGGAATTTTTTTGCTATTCTCCCACAAGAGGGCAGCAAAGGAAAACGGTTGCCAGAGCCCAAGACAAAAACATTCAAGGACATTTAAGCATTTAAGTTTCCTACTGTGTTTAATAAGACTCTGAAAATACCATTGTGCGGGAACTAGGTGAGCGCGTAGAAAGCCACCTGGTGAGAGAAAGAGATTTTTTTTTTTTAAATGCTCTCCAAGCTTCCCAGTCTATTGATAGCTTAATGAAGTTACTTGCTATTACCTTTAAATATGTTCCTTGATCATGTGATAACAGCACAGCAGCTGAGCAAGGTCTCCTGGGCTTCAGCATCTTCATCTCTAGTGTTAATTGCTCTATTCTCTCAGAATTTAAGTGTTTTACCCCAAATCCCTCCTTCCCTTTCTAAACCACTCTTTGCCTGCAGAAGCACGGACACAAACGGGGAGGGCTACGCTTGAAGAACAACCTGCTGGCAACAAAACTATCTCACTTTTGGCTGTTTTATCCCAAGATCCAACCTAAGTAATAAAGGAATCCTTATTTTTTGGGGGGAGGGGGGTTTA
>VXAY01000602.1:2007185-2023637 GCA_013399855.1 Oxyruncus cristatus | reverse complement strand
CGGGGGGGGTGGGGGTTGTTGTTTTGCAGCTTTGCACAGGGCTATTCAAGCAGAAGTCAGGGTGTTATATAGCAGGTTCCAGTTGCTGGGGGTGTGCCTGTGAGCCACAGTGGCTGTGCTGAATACAAATAGAGATTTAATCAAAGAAGTAGTTCTGTGTAGGATTTTCATTCATGTGTTCTGCAATCCTGCAGGCAACTAGGACACCAGCATGTTAATTACCTCTAAAATATGCAGGCAACTTTTCCCCATTTTAAAGGTTTCAGCTTCTAAATAAATGACAAACAGAAGGTAGAGGGAAAAACAAAACCAACTAGCATAGGAAAATGAAGGCATCTTTCTAGGGCCTGCCTTAAAGCTTGGATATAGACTCAAATCTCAGGCATTTTGTAGCCTCAGGATGGTGATGTTTTCTGCTACCACTGCTGCCATATTGTACCTGACAGAAAGTGTGCTTGGGGTGACACCAGAACACAAGTGAGAGGGACAGAAACACAGAGATAGGTTTGTTCATTCCACTCTATGCTGGTTGCTTCCAGTGAATGATGTAGAATTAGATGTGAAATGCAGGAAGCCATAAATGTGACCAAAGCCAATACAGTTTAGCTGAGGCTGAGGATGCAGAGGAACTATCACTTTCTAAGTGTAGCCCAAGGGTTATTGTGTCTGGTTGCAAGACCCTTTCATCCCTCCACCATGTACCTGATTGCCAGAAAACAAACCCTGAGCATCTGCCCCAAGGGAAACACCAAAATGCTCCAACTGCTGCTTGGATGGAGAAGTGGATCATGTCCCCACTGCTGTCTGAAGTGGATGTAGACATACAAAGCTGATGTTTTATTTGGGACTGAGGCAACTTTGGCTGCCTGGAAGGTTGCACTAAACAAGATTGTCTGTGTGCCTCTGTCTCCTACCTTTTTTATTTTGCTGCAAGCTGTCTTATTTCTTTCCTCCAAGTGAATCTGTCCTTTTCAGATTCAAACTAAAAGTGATAACTAACCACTGTGCCCTGTCTGCTGCTGCTCACAGACTGACACAGTCCAACACTCACTGCAGAGCATCAGCATTTGTGGATGGTGTGAGCAGGAGGCTGGGTCTTGTCTGGGACCTGCCTGCATCTGTGTAAGCTTTCTTAGGACATCTGCCTGACACCAGGGCACCAATGTCTTTTTGTGGTCTTTGGATCATGCTTCTTCTTTGGCTTGCTGGGATGGGGTGCCTGGTCCTGTCCCTTCATGGCTGCAAGAATAAACCCTAGATCTATTCCAGGGCAGGAAAGGCTCTGGCCAAGGCCCAGTTAAGACCAAAAGAGAAACACACGTGGGATACAACTATGAACTAAGTAGCACTTTAAAACAAGGGAAAATGAAATCTTTTCTGTGTTAGGCTGAACATATAAAATAGTAAGTACTGTTCAGCATCCCAGAGCTCCAGCAGATGGTTGAACTGGGAGTGTTTTTTAAGCCAATGTGCATCTCTCCAAGTAAAATGCCACTCTCCATTATTCTGAGTTGGAAGAATAATGAAAGAATCAATCAAATCCTCTAACAGTGACAGAAAACAGACAAAAATCTGTGTGAGTCTCTTTTGAGGCACTAAGAGGATTAAACTCCTCAGGCAGGAACTCTTCTATAAGGGTTTGTTTATGGTGAGAAAGAAAAGTTTGACAGATGTGTATGGTCAGTTCAGAAAAGCATCCTTAAAAACCTATGCTATCTGAAGTGACACAGCCTGTTCCTTTAGGTCTGTTTTAGGATCAACAACCTGAAATCCTATTTTGACTCTGATACAAAAAAGCCAGGAAGCATCAGACAAATCCCTCTGGTGCTTAGGGCTCTTAATTTCCTTCCCTATTCATCCCACTTGTCTACTTTTGTAGCAAACTCCTTAAGTCTGTTGTTATAGACACACTTACAGAAGTAGCTAGTGAAGTGATTAATGTAACCTCAGACCACTCAGGGAGCCTTTTGTAGTCTCACCATGATCTGTGTTTGCAGGATTTTCTAGTACAATAACTCCTGTAGGAAGAGTTTTTAATATTAACCTTCCACTTTAACATTAGATAATGTATCATACAAGGTGATACTACTAAGCAAGTTTCATTTTTCCCAGGAGATGGAGTGACTTCCCAATGACTGATGCCCTTCACTGACTTGAGGTGGGTCTGAGGGTATGTTTCCTGATCAGAAGCAACAGAGGTCCCAGGACTTCATGGGTTGCAATATAATGAAGGTTGTTTTAAGCAAACAGCCTCTACGTCGCAATTACCAAGAGCCATCAGAGCAGGTACCCCGTCAATGGCAACTGGTACCATTGTGGGGAACAATAATAGTTTGTCTGTGCAGCTGGAGTGTGGTGGTGTTGACTTCTGCAGCGTCTTGTGTTCCATTGATAGGGACAGGCACACTGGATAGCTGTAGTGCTATAAAGTTCAGGGCTTACTAGGATCTATCAGGGAGATGTACTGGTTGTTATTCTCCTTGTTATTTGCAATGAGGTCTTCCTGGCACATCTGGCTGCTGTATAGGGCAAAGATACTAAAAAAAACCTTTGTCCTGCACTTAAGAGAAACACAGAAAGTGCTGAGGATTGCCAGAAGGAATCAAGTTAGAAAAATCCATTTGTCTTCTGCCTCCTTCCTTCTCATTTTAATTCCTATCTCATTCAAAGCCTAGAGTTGGTGTGTGTTGGAAGGGACCCTAGTCCATCATCATCGTCACGGCTAGGCTTTGCAAACGAAGATTAGAGAAGGACTCTACCCATGCTTGCTACAAGCACGTTGGTGGCTAAAAAGGCCAATGCGAGATAGACAAGTCCGGTTGCAAAAGGCACAGCGGAAAGTCTCCTTTGGTGGTATTGGCAAGACTCGGTTCTTTCTGCGTTGTCTTTTCTCCTCAGAAATGATTCTGCGGGTGTTCTCAAAAGCAGCAGCAGCAGTATAGGCAGTGTGTCTCCATGTCTCCTGACTGGAGGCCAGAGTAGGCCAATGATGGTGATCAATATGGCCAAGGCTGAGATATTGTTTCAGGGAGTCCTTGTATCTCCTCTTCGGGGCTTCTCTCTTGTGGTAGCCAGTGGCGAGTTCACCGTAGAGCACAAACCCTAGTCCAACCACTCTGCCAAACCCACACATTTTCCAGTTGATATGCCAAACCTCCAGGCTAGTTTGGGCCCTACAGCTGACCTGAAAACTTCAGATATTATGCGTCTTTCTGGGAAATTGCTGGGATCTTTGAGCAAATTCAGATGATTTCCATGTGTTTTAATTTACACTCTAAACTTTTTACTCAGCTATAAATACAGTAGCATTATATTTTTGGTTATATCTGTATTCCTTGTTCCAGGCAGAGGCTATTGAGCATTAGAAGAACATCTGATGATTGTTTATTAGAGGTCCATGTGAGTTAAGAGCTCCTTTTAAAAAATGGTGCACTGTAGAGGACTAAAAGCAGCAGACCTTTCGGTGCATTAGCATTCTGTGCTGGTAAAAGACTGAGCACTATTTAAGGGTGTCACAGGAAAGCAAGAAAGAGGGAAAGCTGTTTGTAGCTACCTTAACAATGATTACACGTAATTGGATTGCTCAGAAAATACTGGAAGGATTTCTAATGCTAGTGGTTTTCCATTGTGAGCAGCATGACAGATTTGCAGATGAATTAGACTGCAATAGTCAGCAGATGAGACTGTTTTCCAGAGCCATTTTTTTAGGCAGGCTTAGTGAATTCCTCTGATTTTTTTCAAGCACCTTGCCTCCAAAAGGAGTTTGCATTGTTTCCTTTATTCCTCCAACCACCTGCCAATATGTTATTTGTTTTGGTGTTCGTTGGCTTATAAATGAGGTGAGACACAGAAGCACCTTGGTTTCATGGCAGCTTGTTCCAGATATCCAGGTATGAGCCTGTGCTTCCTCATGTTCATGTTCTGCATGCAGAGGTGAGACACAGAAGCACCTTGGTTTCATGGCAGCTTGTTCCAGATATCCAGGTATGAGCCTGTGCTTCCTCATGTTCATGTTCTGCATGCAGTTTTGCATCCTTTCTATTTCTGTACCTCTAGTTCTTTGTAGCTTCCATCATTTTCACCATGGTACCGAAAGCAATGGAAAAAACTGCGCTGAACTCTAACAAGGGTTCAGGTAATGTCAAGTGTGGGAAGTTTCATCTGCTAAAATTGTTCTATAAAAATGTGCATATTAGTGTTCTAGCACCAAACTTGATGTCATGCAGCCAAGTGCTACAGCAAAGGTCAGGAAAGGTATGTGTTATAATCTGATTGCTCTGGAAATAGACTCATCAACAGCCCCTAATGTGCTTTGGCAACCACAGGGATGAACATCGCGCTCTTGAGAGCTGCAGTCCAGCAAGAGTACAAGCTCCAAAATGAAGAATGCCAAGACTAGTCCCTGGAGTGGCCTGTCAATACTGGCAGGATGATGATCATGAGGGAAAGTCAACAGCATAAGTCAGACTAGGAAGAAAATTCACAGTGTCTGAGATGCTAGTACTTACTTTTTGCTGTTTGTCTTGGGAAGAAGGGTCCTGGTTGAGCTGGTTGTTTCTCCAGAAAAACTTAGTGCTCATTCATTCCTCCATTCCATGTGTCTGTGGCTGAGATTTGCATCAGGAGAGTGGAGGCCTGAAGTGACTAAGGAGTCTTCAGGCAATATAGTGAAGGAGTTAGGTTTCCATGAATGCTTGAAGAAATGCAACCTAGGTACCACTAATCAAAGTATTTGCTATCGCCATGGCTGTGAGACTGACAGACAGGGTGCACGTCATAAATTAAAAGCAACCGAGGTTGGAAATAAATGCTAATTTTGTGTTGGGTCATAAAACTAATTTATTTAGACTATCCAGCCCTAGATGCTTTCAGTACAAGATAATAAAACCAGGGACACAACGTGCTGAAGGACTGTTCCCACAGGCAATGCCCACAGCTCTTGTATACATTATCCCTCCAGCTCCTTGTGGTGGCATTGTGAAGAGGGTACCTACAAAAGCAGCTTCTGTCTGGCTTGTGATAAGCAGGCTGGATTTATCCTGAGCCAGGCTACTCACTGCTATGGCAGTCAAAATTAGTAGCTTGGTCAGCTCTATGTGCTTCATCTTTTCCATCTCTCTGGCCAATAATTTTATCCTGCCTGCAGGTGCAAAAAGAAATTGCTGTGTCATTTATACACGATTCAGGTTTTAAGTGTCTTCTTTTCTTCTACTTTCAAAGAGTAAAAAGTGAGCTTCTGCTGTAGAAATACAGTCTTATGTTTTCTAGGTAAATTAATCTAAAAAAACAGATGCATGATTCCCCTGCAAGCAATCATACCTTGAATCTTTTCACCCATCAAAGACAGAGGAGACAGGAGAGGTTGTAAAGAAAGATGTTTCTGCAGAAAGACCTTATTACATAGTTCAGGAACAGCCATAGAAGGGCACAATGGAGACAACTTACTCTAATGTTCTGCAGCTCACACTTCAAACTGTTTAGAAAGTAAGGCCGTTATATTTTAGACCATTTACTTGGACACAGCAAACACTTGACTGACAAACCCCTTAGTTGTGCTTGCTGGTGTTTCCCATGAGTCACAGTGATTCCAGGACACATATGACAGGCCTCCAGCAAAGTACTTTCCTGTTGTCTTAAAGAAGCTGCTTCTCTGCCTCAAAAATACCATTTAAACCTGTTAGATATGTTAGGAAAAGACTGAACAACTGAACCTGTGGGATAAACTGCATAAAGACAACCAATAGAAAGGAATCATGGTACATGGCAATTCAGATGCAATTGTTTGCTTATATAATTAAAAATTTTACTATTTTTTTTAACAGAATCTGAGTGGCTTGGGAGCACTAAACTATCCTCCCTCCATTTAGATGCAATTCAAAATGTCTTCCCAAAATAACCCAAGTGAAATCCTCATTTCATGTGCCTGAGCAGGACGATATGTCTTTAAGTCTGCCCTGCTCTGAAACTATCCCTGGTATGAAATAGCTGGGTGGGCTGGCAGCAGTGTTAAAAGGTTTGAAATACAATGGAAACTGTGCTCCCTTCTCCTCAGGCCCCAGACAAGAGAACAGTGTGACTAGGCTGTGCTCTGTGGTGAGGTGCTATTAATAATTCAGAGCAGGAGAGACTATTATTCTGCCCTGCCATTGTGACTTTTCCAGTACAAATCTCTCGCCTCTGTCATTTTGTGGGAACTCCTAATCCAAGTGAAATATTAGGACTTAACTTGCTCTCATCTTGGTGACAGAATTAGGTAACAGTGGGGAGGGAAGGGGAAACATACGTCCTGTCAGCCTATGTGAGAAGTTTGAGAAATGGAGGTTGGAAATAGGTAATTGGGTTATTTGGGTTATTTGGAGGGTACTTTCTGAGCATTTAAATACCTACTTTTCTTCCCTCCGCAGAAGTTCAGAGAAAGCTTTTATTTCCACTCTTCTTTTACTGCATCCTGTGTTTTCTACTCAGAAGAGGTTTTTCTGAATGTGGAATAAAAGCCTCTAGAAGGTTTGCCAGGCTGGATATCTTACATATGTAATATCATAGGCTTATGCAAAAATGACAGGGACACATCATCATCAAAAGCTACTCTTGTAGTAAACCCTTCAGTCATTTAACACAACGCCACATTTCTAGCTATAAGGGAAAGCAGGAGCATCCTCATTTAGCAGAGGTTGTACCACTCACCTACCATGAACACCTCCTGAGATCTCACTAAATCCTCTGTGAGGAGACTCCTGTTAAGAAACAAATGATCTTCCCCAATGGGTCTTACAACCTTACTTAGAACAATGCAACGGGGAGTTATTGCTCTGAGCGCTGGGGTAAGTAAGGAGAAACAGTTGAGTGAGAGGTGGTGGGTGAGAATGGTGGAACACAATTGGGGCAGTAATTCAGTTTCTTTCCTGATGCTTGACTACAGGGAATTTTTGGTAAAATCAATGAAACAGTTATATAAGTGATAAGGAAGCAAAATAGTTTGGTGGATGTCTGACAATGAGCCTAGCCACTGGTTTGCAACGCCTCCAGTGCCTTCAAAAAGGGAGACATATAACAAATTACATTTTTTCCAGGCTCTGAATCAATCCATGAAATGGAAAAGGTTTGCCTTCCTCATCTTCAGTCAGTACTTCAGTACTAGCAAGAACTGTGGAACATTCTCAGGCCTGAAGGTTTTGCCTTTTCCTGTTTTGGTTGTTTATCTCGGGGGTGAAGCTGTAATGACAAAGTCATGGATATAGAGAAAGGAAAGCTTGAAATATCCAGCCTGCCTGTGGGATTTTACAGATTGTATAAAGTGCATTGTTCTCCACCAGTGATCTCAGACACTTGTATTTGAATAAAGCATAATTTCCAAAAAGTCTCCATACTCTTGTTTTGAACTCTTCAGGAGATAACAGATCCATTGTTATTCAGGGTGTCTTGTTCCAGTGGCTAGGCATGTTTGCTATCAAATATATGTACTTTATTTCCAGTTTAACTTATTTAACTTCCCATCATAATTGTTGTTCTTTTTTTCTTCACTAGACTAAAGAGGTCTCAAGAAACTGCGAAGGTCAATAACTATGTGATCCCAGTGGAGGCAAGAAACTGGAATGGTTTATTGGACTTACACGTTCATATTTAAAGGGTTTAGGGTCTACGTATTCAACAGGGGGTCTACATATTCAACAGGGTGTTGTAACTATTACAATTTATTAAAAATAGGGGGCTTCAGGGGATGACATAAGGGGATGACATAAGGGGAAAACCCAGATGAACAATGTGGGGTCTTCACAATTACCTCATGGGGAAAAACTCACTTATCTTAGGGGATTTCACAAAGGGGGACAGGTATTCGGTTCTACAGGATGCAAGGTTTCAGGGAACACAAAAGGAAAGACAAAATACAATAGGTTTCTGCAGATTTGATGAAATCAAGTTGTGGAGTCTCTGGGCTGGGACAAGGCAATCAACACTGATGATATCTCATTTGTTTCTCAAAATGAGTTTTTTTCCCCAACTCTTGTAGCCCACAGCTTTCCCTCAAATCCCTCTCTGCAGGTATCGTATTTTGGGATCCAACAAGAGACTACTATTTCTGACCCATGAAAGTATTCATACACTAAAATGAAATCAACTCCAGTGAAGACTTCATTTCCATAAGCTATACTGCTTGACTCAGTTCTGTCACTGACCTACAACAGAATGTTTATGAACATATTTTTGACAGTCTTAGGTATCCTGAGGCCAGAATCATAGAATTATTTAGGTTGGAATAGACCTTTAAGATCATTGAGTCCAACTGTTAACCCAGCACTGCCAACTCCACCATTAAACTCTGTCCCAGGTACCACGTCTACACATCTTTCAAATCCCTCCAGGGATGGTGACTCCACTACTTCCCTTGTCAGTTTGTTGCAACATTTGATAGCTCTTTATGTGAAGAAATTTTTCCTAATATCTAATCTAAACCTTTCCTGATGCAGCGTGAGGCCATTTCTTCTTGTTCTGTTGCTTGTTACATGGGAGAAGACACCAACCCTCACCTGGCTACCACCTCCTTTCCGGAAGTTGTAGAAAGTGATAAGTAGAAAGTCTCCCTTGAGCCTCTTTTCCTCCAGGCTAAACAAGCCCAGCTCCCTCAGCTGTTCCTCATAGGACTCATGCCCCAGACTATTCACCAGCTCCATTGCCCTTCTCCGGACATGCTCCAGCACCTGAATGTCTTTCTTGTAGGGAGGGGCCCAGAATTAGACACAGGATTTGAAGATTTGAAGTGCAGCCTCACCAGTGCCAAGGACAGAGGTACAGTCTCTGCCCTGGTCCCATTGTGACCCGCCTGGTCGATGAGGGGAAGGCTGTGGATGTGTCTCTCTGGACTTCAGCAAAGGCTTTGACATCGTCTCCCACAGCATTCTCCTGGAAAAGCTGCAGCCCACGGCTTGGACAGGGGCACTCTGTGCTGGGTTTGGAACTGGCTGAGGGCCGGGCCCAGAGAGTGGTGGTGAACGGGGCTGCATCCAGTTGGCGGCTGATCACTGGTGGTGTCCCCCAGGGATCAGTGTTGGGCCCAGTTCTGTTTAATATCTTTATTGATGATTTAGATGAAGGGATAGAGTGCACCATTAGTAAGTTTGCAGATGACACCAAGCTGGGAGGGAGTGTCGATCAGCTGGAAGACAGGAGAGCTCTGCAGAGGGACCTGGACAGACTGGAGAGCTGGGCTGATTCCAACGGGATGAGGTTCAACAAGGCCAAGTGCCGGGTCCTGCACTTTGGCCACAACACCCCCCTGCAGCGCTACAGGCTGGGCACAGAGTGGCTGGAGAGCAGCCAGGTAGAAAGGGATCTGGGGGTGCTGATTGACAGGAAGCTGAACATGAGCCAGCAGTGTGCTCAGGCGTCCTGGCCTGGATCAGGAACGGTGTGGCAGCAGGAACAGGGAGGTGATTCTGCCCCTGTACTCGGCGCTGGTGAGGCCACACCTGGAGTGCTGTGTCCAGTTCTGGGCCCCTCAGTTCAGGAAGGATATTGAGGTGCTGGAGCAGGTGCAGAGAAGAACAACCAGGCTGGTGAAGGGACTTGAGCACAAGCCCTGTGAGGAGAGGCTGAGGGAACTGGGGTTGTTTAGCCTGGAGAAGAGAAGGCTCGGGGGAGACCTCATCGCTCTCTACAACTACCTGAAAGGAGGTTGTAGCCAGGTGGGGGTTGGTCTCTTCTCCCAGGCAACCAGCAGTAGGACAAGAGGGCACATTCTTAAGCTTTGCCAGGGAAGGTTTAGGTTATATATTAGGAAGAAGTTCTTTACAGAGATGGTAATCAGGCATTGGAATGGGCTGCCCATGGAAACGGTGGATTCTCCATCCCTGGAGGTTTTTAAGATGGGACTGGATGTGGCACTTGGTGCCATAGTCTAGTAACTGTGGTGGTAGTGGATCAAGAGTTGGACTTGATGATCTCTGAGGTCCTTTCCAACCCGTGTGATTCCATGATTCTGTGATTGACCATAGAGTAACAAAGATGCTACAAAACTGTGGGCCAGGGCTGAAGGAGCCTGACATCTAAAATGAACTTCCACAGAAGACACGTGCCCAAATTTGAAGTTATGATGTAGAGCAAAGGTGAGGATGTCTGTTGTCTAGATGTTGTGGCTTTCACCTTAAAGGAGGATAGCAGCCTCTGCTCCAAAGACAGATTTTTGTTAGTTTGTTTTACTGGTAATTTCTTAACCTTTTTAGTGGCAATTTCTTAACCTTTGGAAAATGGAACAAAGCCAACTTCTCCCCAATGTGCTGATGCTAAGATGCAATACTTTCTGACATCCACGTATTCCAGCATGGGTTTAAAAAAAAAAAAAAAAAAGAAAAAAGATAGTAGATTGTAGCTATAAGGATGGTTTTTTTGACTGTTAAATAAGGAATACATAGTAGGGTATTGGTAAGTGTCTGAAAGTGGAAGTTCACATTGCAGCTGCTGCTATCAAACTTCCGTTTGTTGTATGTTTGCCAGGAGATGCTCCACAAGAGAGAATCCAAAGGCATGGGTTGCTGTGCCCAGCCAAGACTGGCTAATGTCAATATGCTCTGCATGGGAATAGACTAGATGTGGAGGCAGCATCAAATGTGAACATAAAACCTGTGAAACTGTGTTCTGGGGGCAATGGGTGATAGTGGTGCTCTCTGTGCTCTCCATGAGTTTAAAGGCAAAAATAAAATCTAGGCTTTTATCTGTAAATCTCAAAATAGCTCAGAACTTGTTTCATATAGTGGGGTTTTTTATTTATTTTTTTTTTAAATACAATCCTCAGGCCCATGGAGGCCCCTATTCTCCTTTCCCCTAGCTCTAAAATTGATGGGAGCAGAAAGATGGGGTGAACTGGTGCCTGAGGTCTCCTTGCAAACATGCTGTATATGAACCTTTCAGTTCACAGAGCTGAGGGTGGCCTATCTCTGGGAGGGAGGTATGGTGGAGATCCTTGAGCTGCAATGGACACATGATCAGCCTTGTCTGAGAGAGTAAGAGGAAGGTAAGTTGTTGCTTAGGTTAATTTTTAAGTATTGGACATAGGTATGTTTTTATTTCTGAATAAATTCCAAATGGATGGATTTCTGTTTGTTCTGCAGGAAGCAATGAAACAACAGAAGGGAAAAAAAACCAAAACACAAAACAATAGAAAAGTAGGTTGTTAGAGATGGTTCCATGAAAACTTACCTGCTAGCATCCATACAATGGTTTCTGAGAGGTGATGGGTCCTCCTAAGTTAAATGCCAGGAAAAGGGGAATTCCATGGGGCAGCAGTTGACTGCACGCTGCAGTGTCAGCTGTGGCATGTGGATTGTATTCCCTGTGCCCTCATTATCCCGTGAGCACCACTGGGCCACCCAAGCTGCTGAGTGGCCAACGTGACAACTTGCAGGTTATTAGACTGATAAGGAAGAATGAGTTGTAAAGGCAGCATCCTAATTCACCCTGCTAGGACCTTCTCCCCACTATTATTCCGATGGGAAAAGTGTTAAAGTACAGCTCCCAGCTTGTTCAAACCCCTGTTCCTGCCTTTGTCAGGAACAGGCCCATGGGGAATGAGTTGGTGCCACTCCAATTCTTGGCCTTTTGCAAAGAAAAGGCACTGACCCCAGAGACAGGGATGTGACTCCTGACTCCTGGATGCAGCTTTAGAACACCGATTTGGGCACATCCAAACGAGGTAATCACTCATCTGAAGCAAAATTACTCTGTGATATATGGAAACTTACAAAACTGACAGTCTGTCAAAATAGTCTCTGTGAGGAATGGTGAATAGGAAGAGGCTGTTGTATTTTTATTTTTTTAAGTAACTGTTGAGTTAATTAAAATGATACTTAATATCCTGTCACTGAATATATCTCTTGGAGTACCCCGTATCACTGCTGCTGGGAGTGGGATTTGCAATCAAAAGTTATTTCACACATATGTCCTTTGTTTTAGAACCTTAGATTTTCAGCAAACCAACTGTAATTGATTCTTCTTTTTCTCCATGTGGCAACAGTGGTGCTTTTTTTTTTTTTTAAGTCAATATTGCAAAGCTGAAGGAGGCAATGAGTTCAAGACCCTCAGAAAGTATACAGACTATGAAACAAAGAGATGTTCAGTATATTAATATGAACATATTTATCAACCAGAAAAAAACCACCTTGAGCTGAGGGATATCTAGATCAGGAAGAGTAGCACGAGGTGGCATTTTCCAGGAGATGCTGTCTAACCAGCCCTGCACATTTCTATTGTTTTCACAGGAAAGAACTGAATGAATCAGTCTCTGGGTGGCTCTGTAACACTTACAACCATCATATATAAAAGAGCTTAGTGGAAAATGGACAAGTAAATTTTTTTTTTTAAGTTAAAAATTGGCCTTATCTACTTAAATAATGAAACCGAGGCAATTTTTTTCTTCCAGCTGAGTTAATGAGAGCATTCCTTAAAAACTGAAGTAAGTTTCAAGTGCCTGCAGATATACATATTGAATTTCTACCCCTTCCCTCCCGCCTGCCAACTGCTCCACTATCATATTTTTTCCCCTCCTCCAGCCAAGCACAGAGCTGGGGAAACCACTAACCCTTAATTGTGTCACTGCACGGGAAAAGATTGATGGGGAGGTTAATAAGTTGACTGTGCAATTATAACGCTCACCATGTACCACTGACGGTGGTTAATGCGGTTATTTCCTGCTCCTCTGATCATTTTGCTGCATGTTTTATCAAGCCAGCCATGGAGCTGGGCTCTCTGCTCCCTGCCTTGCAGCTGCACAGCGTGCAGCAACTTGGCTATCAGCCACTTTGCTGTGCTGGGTATTTGCTTAAACTCCTTGACTCCCACTGCACTTAGGAAAGGCAGCTGAAGTTCCGCTAATGAGAAAAGGATTAGAGGAGTTTTGGGTTTTTTTGTTGTTTTTTTGGTGTTGGTTTTTTTTTTTTTTCTGCTGTGCTTTTCAAAATGTGAAAACAATTGTGAAATAATCAGGAATGGACTAAAGTTGAGGACAGTGAATGATACTTTTCCCTGTGTTTAACAGCTATTTTTGAATCTCTTTTTTTCTTAGAATACAATTCTAAATGATATCACACCTGTCACGTTTTTCTCTGCAGAGGTAAACTCACTGTTTTGAGTCTGTGAGCCAAGAGTAGACACCTTGACAGGTATCAGTACCTAAACTGTGACTTTCTGAATAGATTTAATAAAAATTGGTGAATGGTGAATTAATCAGTACTGAAACCCCTTCACTGCCCCACAAACAATCATTCTTGCCCCAGATAGTCCTAGAATATAGGAGTGATGGTTGGAAAAATGTTCTTGAAGTGCTACAGAGTAATGATTTTGGTACAGAAATGTTGTCCAGATAGTCAATATTCCATCTGCTTCAATGACTAAGAATGAGTACTTCAAAGCTGGCAGAAACTGCCCTTGATGTGGTTGATTGTATGTTGCTTTCGAGACAAGAGAGCTGTGGGTTTCAGCCTGTTTATTTAGAAAACATTTAAGTGACAAGAGCTTATGACATGGAGCTTGTTGGAGGAACCGAGATACAAATTTCTGAGGAAGCAGCTGGCTGTTGTTTGTGCCTGTAGAGTGTATTTATAGAAATAAATAAGATGATATCCAAGAGTATAGTCAGATTCTGCCAAGGCTTTCTCTTCCTAATCGGGAAAATCTATGAAAGCTCTCATTTGTAAGCTGGTTTGGCCAAAGAATTATGGTATCAAGGCAATTTGCTTTTATTAACCCAGGCATGCATGTTTCAAGGGATAATAACTAGGTGTTTTGGCTTTATAGGTCCTTCTGGTATGAGCAATTCTATCCTTCACGAAGAAGAAACCCTGAAGACATCTGTGAGAGAAAGCTGAATACTCTAACAGTACCATAAAGTCATGGAGTACAACTAGTAGGCTGAGAGCATAAATAATAGCTGGTGTTCCACAGAAAACAGATGCTACAATGAGAAATAACATTGCTCAACCTGTAAGATCATCACAGCTGGGAAAGGAAAACACAGTGCAATTGCTGGAGTGACAAATAGCCAGCAGGTGACAAATAGTCCTAAGCAGGGATTTACCTGCAGCAGTCGCAGGTGAAATTCCTCACTAAAGAATCACTCATGGCAATGAGCTGATTCAGCAAACTGTGTGGTCAACACAGACTCAGGCAATTTTTCTTGGGAGCATAATCATGCTAATGGGGATTTTAAGAGGGATAACAGAGAAAGCCATGGGTGTCTATAATAAGAAGCAGGAGATTTGGGGCTGTGCTAAGGAGCAGTGAAGTTGCCCTCACAGCTCCAGTCTCCAATACTGTTATTAGTTAACACCTTCCACTCAATGTTAATTGTCATTCCAGAGGTTGGCAGCGGTGGTGAGAATTACAAAACCAATTCAGCTGCGCTATTAGCTATGTTTAGAGGACCAAGAGAAGTCAACCCATAGAGCACAGAAATAAGCTGTGAAGGAGCAGACAGCTGTTAATGAGCTGTTTAAACCAGCCAAAGCTTTCTTATTTAGTGCTTTAAATACCACTGCAAAGGTGAAATTATTTTAACTGCTTCAGATACCATCATTTTGTCTTCACCTCCTACAGTATCAGCACTGGTCTGGATGAGATGAGGGGCTCAGCTTTACCTGTGTGGCATAAAAAATGACATTTGTGGGGATGCAAAGGAGTAATCAGTTTGGAACAAGACCTCAGTTACTGGCAGCATCACCACTGGGTGTAACATTTCAGCCTGCTCTTTGCTGTCTGTGTTTAGACTCACTGTTCAGTGATACAATTTTCTGTGGAATTTATTAATTCATTTTTATTATTTTCTATTTCTGAAGATGAAAGTCAACTGATAACATTTTGTCCCTATCATTTTACAATGGAAAGCATTATTTTTTATCTCATTACAATTAAAAACTTTGATGTTTTGGTGCCTCTTTTGTTAGTAAACAGTAATGTCTTATAAAAGATAGGAATGGAGATTTCCTAACCAACTTGATCATCTTCTAAAATGAGGTTAATCCAATGGCAATGCTCACAAAAATCCCCAGTTTCCATTAAGGACCAGGTAAGAGCCTGCAAAAAGGAAGTCTTTGTACTTATAAAGAATAGATGTGTTGCAGGGTATTGTTTGAGTGGGGTCTGGTCTGGGGATTACTGTGTGATTAGAGGTTCTGCTCTTCCATCTGTGATCTACTTTAAAGATAATATTTACTGAGATAAACCCAGCTCCTTTGAGCACAGAACTTGATGAGAGGTTCATTTATGCACTTTACAGCTCAGTATGAATCACGGCACCAGTGTGAACAGTTACCTGAGCCATGTGTTTACTCTTTCTGAGGTGAAGTAGCCATTCCTCAAAATGTAAACTTCCTTTTGATGCACCGAGGTGTGCCATTGTAGCATCCCAGCAGGTTTGTCTCTGTGCTGGCACACAAATAATTTAGGGTATTCTCAGTGTTTGCTCCTCCTCTTCTTGAGGCAATTGAGTGGGAGTTTAGCAGTGGGTTTTATCTCCTGCTGTACTTCAACACATACTCATTTTGCAGCCTCAGACAACCCTTGTTTTGGTGAGAACTCAGGCTGATAACAAGTTGAGAGTTGAGTGCTGGAAAGATGCTCCAGAAAACTTGATTAGTTCCTTGACCAGGCAACTATTTCAGCTGAAGGCTCCAGACACGTCATTCAAGGTGTAAACCTGTTATCTGTTCATAGGTATCTTATGCCAGTCAAGATACTACAGTGTGTCTGAGGCCCCCAAATAGGACTGAGAGACACAACTCAGTGCCCACAGGAGAGCCTTGACTTCCTGCCTTGGGTGCAAGAGGTCAGGTGGACACCAGCACACAATTTATCTACCTACAGTGCAGTCTATGAGGAGGGCACCTTAGTCTATCCTTCAAGACTCTGCAGCCAGTGGACTCAGGGGAATCAGTGAGTTTAGGACAAGGTGCATCTCATCTCCCAGAGCCCCATGTCTGGGCAGATAACACGCCTTAAAATCCTTTGGCTGTATTGTCTAGGTTTTCCCTGTTGTTATGGGGACCAGGCAACTAGCTTAGGTGTGTATAAATTTACTTGAAGGCAACTCAGTGTGAGAAGAACCTACTCAATTTGCTTTTGCTTTGCTCTCACCTGAAAAGTGTGGGCAGTATTCCCTCCTTTTGCCATCAGTAACTCCCCACACAATTCATGTTCTAAATCCCTCCTGTCAGGGGTTTATTCTTGTGCCTTTCTGCAGGTAGCTGACACAGCAGAGTGGTGGCCTACAGCTACTGTGTCTGTACATTCAAAGGTTAGCCACAGCTGGTGGAGAGAGATGCTGGCACCAATGTAAAAGTGTAGGAATTTGAATCTCATAGAAATTTCACACTGGTAAAAAAATCACACTTCTTCTAAAAAAAATTAAACCCTTTTTATTTGTATATTTATTTTTATATATAAAAGAAATACAAAAAAAAAAAAAAAAAA
>VXAY01000602.1:1957934-2007171 GCA_013399855.1 Oxyruncus cristatus | reverse complement strand
AAACCCTTTTTATTTTTATATTTTTTTTTAAATAAAAAAAAAAAACAAAAAAAAAAAAAAAAAAACCACAAACAATGCTGATTATGGCAATTCAGTTTTGTCAGCCCCCTCTGCCTGGGCTGCTGCCTCAGATCCACCGGGAGTGAGCAAAGTCCTCCGGTTGTAATGTCCTTTTATGATTCCAGAGTTATTGTTCTCATTAAGAATTTGTTTCTGTTTTTGCCTGTTAAGAGACTGTACAAGTCCTAATACAACAGCTGCTAATGAATACTGTCCAGTCAGTTTTCTTGGTTGTAAGATTAAAGGATTTGGTTGAACTCTTCCTAGAAGAAAATATGTTTTGATTTTTCCTTCCTGTTCACTGATACCTTTGACGTAAATCTCTCCTCGGTAGTCGAAGGCAAATCCCCGGTCCTTCAGGATCAGATACGTTTCTTCAGGCACTTGTATTCTGTCACTAACACCTGTGCTGTCCATTCGACTGGCTAAATTAACTGTTTTGCCCCAGATATCGTATTGGGGTTTCTTAGCACCGATAACTCCAGCTACGACAGAGCCATGGCTAATCCCTAATCATAAAAAAAAAAAAAATCGAGAAGATAAATGGTTATACAAGAATGGCTAAAGACCATATTTGCACTTGAGAGCCAGATGAAGACTGGTTCAGACACACTTATTTCTGAGGTTAAGGAAGAGGTGTATATATAAAGAACGTAAGGGAAAAAAAAAAAAGGTGGAAAAGCTAGAAAACACGAAAAGTGATATCCACAGGGTTATTTTATAGGACATCCATGGCAATGTAATCATATTACTTATGTGTCATCTCTATCGTGCTCATTATTATCAAAGTTCCTGCAAACCTATTCTCACACAATAGGAAAGATTTCTCTGGAAGGATCTTTCTGAATCTATACTTGTTGAAGGCAACATTGTTAATGTTATACAGTCAAGAAATTGCATTCTTATGTTCCATTAAGTGAAAATATTAAAGCATTCTATGAAGTTATATAAAGACTGTATCTTGTAAGATTGTTACATAAACTCAAGCCAAGCAATAACTATTTTTTTTTTCTATAACAGTGATTTAAACATACATCTAGTGAGAGTGTAAGCCACATCCTTGGGAAAAGGGTTTTAGTTTTTAGGGTTTTTTAAAAAGATTTTTTAAAATGGTGATGGAAATATTTCCAAAAAAGTGTTGTATTCATGCTCTATTAAATCTTTGCAAGTGATCCACACTTTTTAAGAGTGGATGCCTGTTCCCTGAGAAATCTTGGGAATTGAGAGTTTTGCATTCAAAACTGTTAGGAAATGCAGATCAGATAGTGTTGCTGTGACCCTCCATGCTGTGACTGCTGAATATACTTCAGATTTGCTATGGCAGGGTTGTAAAGAACATGTTTCTTCCAGGCGGTTTTTTGTTTTGGCCAGTGATCCAGTGAGCATGAGAAGATTTACATCTTCAGGTTTACTCCTTCTATGTGCCATATATTCAGGCCATTTTATCATGCCCCATCCCACTAGCCATCCAGGACATCTCATCCAGGATAATAGCTCCCTATCACAGCAATTCAGGACTACTGCCACTGGCCAGATTGGAACTGAAATTCAATTTTTGTGCAAAAATGAAGCAATAGTCTCAGGGTTTACAAGGAGCTACTTTTAACCCTTTACTGAAGAAGAATCTTATACAGGGAAATTAATTAGAGACTGTGTGAGTATCAAACTTAGGACTAGGTCTGAGCTGTCCAGATCACTTTTTGTGTTATATCTATGGTCTCTTGGCCAGACTTGATAAAGACAGCAGCTTAACTACTCTCATGACTCACAATTCACTGAAACATTGAACTCCTGCAATCCCCAAATCAGAGCCAATATTATGCGAAAGGAGTACTTCTTATTTCTGATTTTGTCTAGGTTGAAGTCAGTTTGAAAATAGAGGATTAGGTATTTGGACTCCCCTAAATTGTACACATCCATGCATTGCTCCTGGAGTGCACTTATTGGAGTCAGATCCTTGCAGACAAAACCCCGCTTTAATGCTCGTGTTTGAACCGTGCTTACCAATACGGAGTTCAAAGTTGTTGAACGAATGCTTGTTGATCTCCTGTATGCTTTCGTTCAGAGCTATGGAGAAGTCAGCCAGGGCACACAAATGTCCCCATTTGTCTTCACATTGCTGAGGAAGAAGTTATAGGCCAATATGTTAGAAAAGCTTTGCATTTGCCCACCCATCCCTACCCAGTGCCAAATATTTGAATTTAGAATCTACAAGAACAGACTCAACATACTAGATCCAAGAGAGGTAGGGTGTTATTAATGGTAATGCTTGCCATTTATATTACAACACTTGTATACCTGGGTAGAGAGAAGCTTAGTGTAAACTACCAAAGAAAGTAACTTCTTTCAACAGTCTGACAGACATTCATGAGAATTCACGAGGCATGTGAAATCTATCTAAGGCTGAGAAAAAAAAGTATAGAGAGGATTGAGATAGCTCAGGTGCAAGGGTCAAAATATAGTGAGAACCAGGGATGACCCATGTAAGCAAGAGGTAGAGCAAAAGAAATGAAAGATGTGATTCTCCTCTGCTGAAACAGTCACCCAGAAAAAGCAACAATTACAGTGCTCTCAGGGATGGAATAATGACAGAAAACAGGGAAAGCTAGGTAACCTGGGATCAGTTAAAGGAGAGATAAAAGGCTCTTCTGTAGCTCCTTCATCACCTTTGCTTAGGGCAGTCAAGTCACTTCCTGCTCTTTCCCCTACATTTCGATTCCCACAGGGCAGTCAATATACAGATGTGGACCAGCAGTGGGTTTTGGTCTTCCCAGAACACCAACAGAGCAGATAATGGGGCAGGGACTCTCAAGGGAGGCAGTTGAGTAAGGAACAGCTGTGGGTATGGCCCAGTGTGTGATATCATTTCCTCTGTTCTGAAGCAAGGTAATTCTTTCTTCCAATTTCTAGTTCTCAGTTCAAAGCATTGTAAGTCTCTATGGGTCACGCGGTCTGGCTCTTTGCAGTTTTCATCATTCTCAGTGTAGAACCTCTCTCTGGCATCACCCAGTTCTGTTCACACTGTGCTCAGGCTTTGTCCTCAACCTCGTTCTGACCACAGCACTCCAATCTCCCTCAGCAGCCCACACCTCTTAGATGCTGACAAGGTGGCAGACATATATGTATGAAGACAGGTATATCTAAAACATACTTTAAAATTCCATTAAGCTCTTATAGTTCAAGAGCAGAGATGAGTTAATCAGTCTCAGAAAGGCTTTTCTCCCTTTGGATTTTTACCTCCCTCAAGAAGAGTTTAGGAGCCATGTAGCTGTAACCAGCAACCTCCCTGACGTTCAGTCCTCCTCTGCCCATCTGTACACAGAAGCATTTTGACTTGGAACAATCAACAGTCACATACATGTCTAGTTTTGTGGATTTCTAGCTGTCAGCTTCACTTGTTACTCTGTAGGTGGGAGATGCTCAGCTAGTTACACTCCATGTGTTTTATAATGTATTCTACACAAACAATGGAAAAGTTCTAGTCTATAAAGCTCTTGCTTCTGCTTTTCTGGCAGTTATGATCAATGTGGGCAGATCTGACTCCCAATCTGGGACTGATCCAGGGCAGCACACCCCTTTTGTGATGCTCATCCCTGGGGAGAGTCACCAGTTGCCAAAAAGACAGATTTGAGCAACAGCCAACTTCTCGCTGGATGTGTTTTAGAGACTCATCTCCTTTGGAGACCCTGTTTCCAGGCAAGTTCTTCGGTGGAATTGTGAATGTATTTCTCTCATCTGACTTGTCTGAGGTTTATGGCTGTGACTGTGTATGTTCTCTGTGACTGATTTCCCCCTCAGCTTCCTTCGCTTGTTCTTCAGTTGAATTGATGGTCTGCTTTCTTTCTGATGTATAGTTATTGTGCTATCTGTAGATAAGCTGTGTCACAAAACAGTACAAATGCAGCACTACGCTTGCATAAGGATGCTGTCAGTTAATAGATCCTGTCTCTTCATCGATTATTGGAGGTTGTCAGTCATGTTCCAGTCTGAGTTACAGCGATGACTTTAGAATAAGTCTGAAGATATAGATAGACCTGATCTAGATTCGCATTGATGTGATTGAAAAGAAGGTGTTTTTTTTTTTCTCCTATAAACTTAAATTAGAGGAAAGAATCCATATGGTTCTTGTTCCAAGCAGAAGATTGCATTTCAATTCACCGAGAAGTGCAACTATTGTCTGCCAGAAGCCCCAAATGTCTGTTTTATTTTAGCCAAAACAGCTTTGTAAGCAACACAAAGATAACACTAATATTTTCAAATATGAATGGTTAGAATAATCATAAGATTTGCTTCTTAAAGAAAACTATTCTCTTACCTGCTTTTCGGGTGATAATCCTGACACGGCCATGTATGTGCTGCCAATTGTTTTAATTTTTTCAATATCTTGAAATCTCTCTTCACCTAGTAACTAATACATATGTAAAAAAATACTGTTACTTTTGTAATTATTAACACAAAATGCTTCTACAGATATGAAAATGAATCTTTACATTTGTGGTATTTTCCAGTTGGTCATGGCACACAGTTTATTCTAGGTTCTGGGACAGACTGATCTGGAACTTTGCAACATCACCTACTCACAGAGTGCATTCAAGGTAAATTCCATAATGGCTAACGTAAGACATGCATATTCCAGCCTAACAGAAATGCATCAGAGTCCTGCATTTCCTGAAGTATGATCACTGACTATTAGTGAAGACAAACTCTCTGTGTATGTATGTGTGAAAAGAAGAAGATCGGATCACTTAAAAGTGTTCTTAAAACTCTTTTGAAGGAACTCAGTTTGCAAATTAAATGCTGCTACAGCAACAATGCAGGTGATGAGACCAGTGTTCAAGGCCAGGCTGGATGAGGCTCTGAGAAACCTGGTCTAGGGAAAGATGTTCCTGCCCCTGGCAGGGGGGTTGTAACTAGATGACCTTTAAGGTCCCTTCCAAGCCAAACCATTCTATAATTCTATGGGTATTAAGTAGGTATAAAGAACTTGAGAATCTGGAAAGGGAAGAATAAATTTAGTCTAGTGACTAAAGCACTGAGTGAAGTGGGAGTGACAGTTTGGTCCCTATTCCAAATCTATATTTATGGTTTAACGTGAGATTTTCATGAAATAGAAAGCAGTCTTACATTCCTTGAAAGACCTAAGCAAAGTTCAGGATGTGGACTCAATCAATGACAATAGACTGTGGTATTATGGCCATTAATCACCTCATCACAGGCTTTTAAAATGTTAATTGCTGATGTTAATGCCAAATACTCCAGGAATCTGTGATAAGCTGTATGGTATCTAATAAATTCAGGTATCAATATGGTTAGCAAGTCCCAGGGAAAAAAAATCTGTTCACAAAGTAAAGGAATTTCAAACTTTCAGTTCTAAAGTCTCCACTTGTGGTTTAAATGAAAAAAAAAAAGCCTTTCTGTGGTCAGGCAAAAATGTAATGAAATATTTCCCCCTTATTTTTTGTACACTGTTGAGCATTCTTTTTCCATTCTGTGGGTTGGAATTTCCTGTCCATCAAGGGGATTATTGAATTCAAAGGGAGAAACATACCAAAGGCATAACATGAAATATCCCCTGCCATTGAACTAACCACAGTGTACGTCAGCTGGAGCGCTGGGGTCTTGGAAGCTTTGCTGCTCATGTGCAGATACTGCACCATCTGTCTCTAATGGGAGGCTGCTCAGCACTGAGCGGAGGGAATACAAAGCCATATGGTTAATGGCTCCCATCCAAGTCAGGAAAGTCCAAAAACTTGACCTGCTTCTCATTTTTCTTCAAACTGCCAGAAAAGCCCATGATGTACCTTTCCCTCCTACAAGGGCAGCCCTTCCAACTGCTCTCTTAAAGATTATTTTTTGCAGCTCTGCCTTTGTGAGCAGTCTCAGAGCACCAGGTGTGGGCAAAGGGAGAAAAGAGTCTTGGAGGAAAACAGTCTATATTTTCATTTCCTCATGGTTGCTGGAAGCAACAGCAAACAGCACACTAATTTAAAATGTATAATAAATATCTAAAATTACTCTTTTTAAGAAAGAAGGAAACTATTGTCTGTGAGGCAATTTAGAAGAAATGATCTCAAGTTGTCTTTTTACCCCTCGTTCATTATTGTTCCAATTCTCTTTTTTTTTTTTTTTTTTCCCCTTACTATATCTGGCTTGTTCAATAGCTTCTTTCCTTCTTCAAATAACAATCAATTTACCAATTACTTCCTTCACAGTATGACGGGTTGATGGATTTTGGTATTGGGGAAAGATATTCCGACTCAGTCCTAAGTCAGTTGCTATTTGCTGCACGTTAAATAGGCTGCTAATTTACCACAATTTTCGACATTTTCAAACACTAGAAAGTGATTTGTATCTAAAAAGCTTGGTACCACAATTCGTGCACAGCCAAGGTCTAGGGAGCTCAGACCCTGGGATAACATGTACAAGATAGTAAAAAAAAAAGAATATTCCAGAACATGGCACACAACTGAAAAGTAATCAAAAGAAATCTGAAAACAGGATCCAGAGTTCTGCGAAAACGTCTACCTGTAGCAACACAATATATTAATATCTGTTGTCATATTAATTATGTAAATCACTGCAGGATAAAGAAAATGTGAGGAAAAAACCCCAACAGTGAACAAGAAAGCTCCTATTAAAGCACAAGTCCCAACTGTAACATTAAGAGACATAAAAGATAGATTAAAAGGCTAGAAAGAATATTACATTTTTTTAAAAAAAAATCCTTCGAGACTCATGATTTCAGGAGAAATGTTCCAGTGTTAATTTTTTTGCTCCAACCTCTCTAAGACTTTAGCCTTGTACGTGTCTTAAATCTACAATCATACAAAAAATAGGTAATCGCAAAAGTAGATTTTCAATGTTCATGTTTGTTTCTTTTTGTCAGTCCATAAACCAACACTTCCAATTCTGCCTCAGCTAAGAAAAAGGCTGGATAACTTGGAAATCATAAGATTTGTGAACTACAAGGGAAAAACCCCTATGTGGAGGCTGTCTTTTGAGAAGAGTCAACCACCTACTCTGCAAGACTGACCTTCGGACCATGTTCCCCCATCTCCCCAAGAAACACCCAGTCACAACCTGACTGCTCTGTGGGCACCTACCCCATGCAGTTGTCAATGGCAGGTTCTGTTCCACCATTCACTATTTTTTGTTTGACTGGCTTTGTCCGACATAGATCCATAACGTGGAAAGCAAACCAACAGCTCCAGACTGTAACCCCACTGTTTTGCAGTAATAAGGAAACCCTTCCAAATAGAAGAAATAAGATTTCCTTATTTTCCAGATTTCCTTCTTTTGTACCTATCACATTTTCCAAGCCAGGTCAATTTGTATTTTCACCTCTCCTTTAATTCAGAGACATCATCCTGGCCCTATGGACAGATCATCTCTAATACTGTTGTCTCTGTAATGAAAAGAGGGGACTCACAGAATCTGGTTTGATCTTAGGAACTCAATTCAGTTCTCTAAACGTGTATGTTTAGTGTGATCTAGAGCACCCTTCCCTCAAAAACCTCCAATGGCGTGCTCTAAAACAACATGAGTTTTCCGATGGTGCAGCATGGGAGTGAAATCCCATGTTGGTTTTTCAAATCAGGATATGTCAAATGGCGCCAGGTGACCATGTCTGACACTCCTGTGCTTTCTGCATTAGGGTATCTCTACAGAGGTGTTCACGTGATGCAGAGGAGCAAAGTTTTCCTGTGGATAACAGACCTGTTCTGCTCTCAGGCTGCACATCTGTATTTTGCTTCCAGGGCTGTATTGAGACAGCAGGAAATCTTGGCAAGGGACATAATGAAAAGAAGGAATAGTGATGTCATGTGGTGTCAGTCAACAGTTACATGGAAACATTGCTAGCCCTGAATGCCCAGAATGCCTTCTGGTTCCTTTTCCATGGGTAGCATTACTCCCTTGAGTTGCTCTTTCTGGCATATCACCTTTCACATTGCTTAGACAGAATAAACTAATGACATGACCGTGCTGCAAGTAGGTTAGCAGTCAGCAGGGGATCACATAATTTCGTTTAATACCCATACCAAGAACATACCTATTCTTCAACAAAACATGTCTGGGACATAATACAGTCCCTAATTAGGTCCTTTATTAATTACAGAGTCGGTGTTAGGTGCCTGAAAGTAATATTGCATTAAGGTTTTTGATGAAAACCTTGTCTTCAGTAATCGCCACAGCAGCAACGGAATTTTGTTGTGAAGGTTGCGTGAACGTGCATGACAAAATATCTTAATGCAAAGACTATTGCCATGAATTAATTTAAGTTTGAGCGGTAATCATTTTAATCATATCTGGAAAGAAAAACAAAGCTATTAATCAAGAAGCATGCTGACAGCTGTGCAAGATCTTGGAGGTGAGAAGTGGGTATTTATACCCATAGGAAAAGCAGTGCAAGAGCTTAGCAGGTGGCAGAGTTCTTGTCATGGGAGAGTAATTTTGTTCTCTACTAAAATCCACGGGATGCATTCCCTGTGAATTCTTCTATTTCTCACTGATAGTTTTACTATCGCACTAATTATAAGGATAAACTCTCAATTTCAGCGTCTCTCGGACTTTGGTAGTCTTAACCCTGGTCCAGTTTCTATGAGCAACCAACATTCCTCATGGAGGTGCCCAGAACGAGGAGTCACAGACCAATGGTTCCACATTTTACCCTTCCCTATTCCATCTGGACTATTCCAGTCTGGCACAGGGATTCAATCTCACTGATAAGTAGAGATGGTTCAAATTCTATTTCTCCTACTCGGAAGCTCAGGAGGACTACACACTCCTGAAAACTCTCAGTGTATAAGATAAAATTCCCTATGCCAGGTAATTTGAGCAGCATTTTTGAAGTTTTTTCAAAGCTCTTCACTGGTCTATGCTTTCTCTCCTTTCCTAACTCGTCTTGGACTCATTGCAAGGCTTGATGACACCTGTCAAAGCTTTCTTACTAACTAGTTAGCAAATTCCTCCTTACTTCCTCTTTACTTACCAGGTTTCCTTTGCTTCCACCTAGCAATAGCTATGTTGGGAATCTGACTCTTCTTCTTCTGTTTATCTTATTGTCTCCTCAGCTCCTTTTCTTAAATTTACTGGATAGGATACCTAAATAAATTATTTTTCCTTTTTGTCTCCATTAAAAAAAAAAAAAAAAATTCCCTTCACCTCTGAATTCCTCAGTAAAACAAGCAGCTTTACTGCATTTACCTCTCTATAAAATCTCTGACCAGAGAATTCTGCTCAGTTAATATATCACCACCACCTTTCATTCTTACCCAAAATTTACTTCTGTGAGTCACATTTAACTTGGCACTATCTTACCTTTAACATTCATTGAGTCCATTCAACCAATACCTTCGAAACGACATTTTTATCTGTTTGCATTTAGACCACTATTTTCCAGAATTGCTGAAATATGTTCATACTTCTTTCTTCTACAGAACTAAGGCATTTTCTGCTTCTAGTTACACAGATTTGTGCTTTTACATATGGATGTTTACACTCGAGTATTGCTTTCAGCCTCTATCTCACTAGGTCATTCAGACCAAGGTTTGGCAAGATGAAGGGCATGAAAACGAAACAGACAATTTTAGTTGGAGCAAAAAAAAAAAAAAAAAATCAGTCAATTCTTGGAAGCAAAATAGTCACAAAATTTTATAATTTAGGATGAGATATTTTCTATGTGGGAACTCATTGTTTAAGCACCATCAGTCAGGTTTTCTCTAGTAGCTGGTATTACCTCATCAAAGTCTGCAATGATTTCGTTCAGCAAGCGCAGACATTCTACTCCTTGGTTATTCATCTCAGTCTGGGAATAAAAGTCAGCAAATCCAGGAATAGAAGCGAACATCACGCCAACAGCATCATAGGACTGAGAGTATAATTCCTAAAAGAACAATGAGGAAAAATGAATTGAAGTGGTAACATAGGGAAACAATGGAATTAGCTGCAATTAAAATAGTTCTGTTATTTTTCCCATGCATAATACCTTAATATCTGATATTGGCATTAGTGTATGAAGTGTTAGCCAAGTTCAACAGGATGAGTCTGACAGTTCTTATGTTTTTATTGCAGATTGTATGCAGGGTTTGCCCTTTCTTTGAAAGCCTGCTCCTTCTGCTTCTCAGGTCAAGGGGCTACATCAGCAAAAATGAAATAGAAATTTCCCTTTTAATTTATAAGGGCAATGACTTGAAGAAATGAAGGATTCATTTGCAAGTATAAATACCAGAGAACCAAACAGTGTTAGACAAGTCAAAGGACCCTAATGTTTCCTATTTATTATTGTTTAAGTCTGTCTCAAACTTTTGTAGTTGACAATATATTTATAAATTTGTTTATTGACAGAGATGAGATGGGAGCATTTAAAATGTCTAATATGACTTCTTTATAAAAATATTCTGAGTTACCACATTTTCTGGTGGATAATTTGTACTTCAAACTACTGCAGCTCTTTACAGATTTGTTTATTCACGAGTTTTCAGAGAGTCCTCACTCTGGTAAACTGGACTTCTTGTAAGGTGATGATGGAGCTCTTTGGTTGCCTGGCTTTGGGAGGTGTTCCTGCTATTAGGGTTTGAAAGGAGGGAGAAACAGAAATGAGGGTGATAATAGAGTAACTGGGGACAGAAAGCAGCTTATAAAGGATCAGTCGCAGGAGCCTATTACCTATGTAAAATGTGGATAGTTCTTCTCTGAACTAAAGCTAATTTTTAGGAATAAACTAATTTCAACTTTAAAAATGCCAAGACCATAACTCCTGGTAATAAACCACTACCATATGCACTCTGTTGATTTTTTTTCCCTAGCTTCAGTTTCCAGAATTTTACCCAGTGGTGGGCACTTCCATTTCTGTTTTGGGACTTTTCTCATGTCACTCTGATCTGAAGTACTTTTTTCTCAATGTTCTTGTTAGTGGCTTTAAAAAATGCTAATGCTTTGGTCTCATATTAAAAAGATTTACTGCTGGTTGCCATACATTTGATGTGAACACTTCAGGCTCTCCTTCCTTCATCCTGCTTCTCCCTAGAAAAGCATACTGAATCCCTGGCCTGCACTTTGATATGCCATTGATGCTGCTACTTAGCTGGGCTCTTCAACTAAGTGTCCCACAGTAAAAGTGGAGAAATTTTTCCAGTTTGAGAAGTTGCTTCAAAGCTTTGATTGAGAAAACACAATTGATTCCTTTCCTGCCCTTACAACTATCTTCCACGGAAAAAAATCTTCAGGGTCGTGGAGGCCATACTCTAAGGACACTCTTGTTCTCCTTCGTGGGTATAGAGAAAGGGTATAGTTTGTGGATGCTTATGGAAGATTTGACAATATGTGCTAAGAGAAGCATGAACACACTCAGGCATACTCTTTTCTCAGATCATGAAAATAGAAAACGACTGGCTGAGCCTTCAGCTGCTCTGCTTTTCTATTTTTGGTAAGAAGCACCAAGACAGAAATAATACATCCATGAGAAAATGCTACAGTACACATTTGGGAATTCATTTTTTTGAGAGCAGAGAAATTAACTTAATGGCCAGACATGAACTGCAGGATTGATTGTACTGAAATCTGGTAGATGTTACAGCCTGCCAGCTCATGCATAAATCATCCCCAAGTATAGTTACTCTGGAAATTGCCTTACAAAAAACAGGGGTGGTGGAATTGAATTCAGTGGCAAATTACAGAAGCATCAGCAGTGAGCCATGGGGCATCTGCTTACTTCTGAAGATTATTATGCATGTGACTGTATGTAAATGAAAGTGTAAGATAGGAAACTTATTTCCTGAAAATCCATAATGCAGATATGCCAGAATATACTCTTGGTTGGTATCGGCCTCTGCTCCTTTTGCTATGAAACATTTTAACCTTGTTGCTTTCACACACACACTTTCTTGTGTGCAGAGCTGTGTTTTTATGGCAGTTTAATACCCACAGAGTGCAAAATTTCTCAAGAGATTGATTTCTGAAGTGCCTTTTCTTGTAGCTTCTCACTATGTCATCCTTCCCTAGGTGATACTTGAAATCAGAACACATGATTCCTCATTGTGCAGCCTAATTTGTCTAGCTACATCTATTTCCAAAATGTACAATCAGAAAATTATGACCTTGATGTCTTTTTGCTACACAATGAAAGATATGTCAGTTCTGGCAATGAAGTGGCAAAGTGAAGGTTGTGAAATACCTCCCCCTTTTATAAAAGATAATTCCGACATTCTGTGAGAATATTCCAGTTTTATCATACGTTAGACTTTATTTACAGATAATATTATAATATGCATTTGCCTTATTTCAAATAAGAAGTAAGTGATTTACTGCTGCTTTCAGAAACAAATTCTGAACTTTCCTTTACCCATCTTCAATCTTTGTCTTAGGAATATACAGAGTCTCCTTTATCATGTTTTTCTTTGTGTACTGCAAACACTTTTTAGGAACACAGCCACAAACCATGTTTCTGAAATGGGTGTTTTGTTAACTGCCATAAAGAGGCAATTAAGGGGCAATACAAAATGGCAAAAATGTTCTCTTGTGTCTGAAGATAAGAGAGCCTCAGGTCTGCTGCCTCGTGTTACACAGATTACTTCCATAATCACCAGCAGGGCTCTAATAATACTTCTGCAACACTGGGCTATCCTAAGTTTGCACAGACATTCTGTTAAATCCACATGTATTTTTTAAGAATAATAGATTTGCATAGACTCATAGGTTGGAGAGGACTTCTGAATGTTGCTTGACACAGTTTTCTTTCAAAGCAGGGCCAATTAGCTCAAGTCTTTCATGGCCTTCTTCAGTTGAGGGCTGAGCTTGGCTGTGTCTTCACAGAATCACAGAATTGTTAGGGTTTGAAGAGACCTCTGGAGATCATCCAGTCCAACCCCACTGCCAAGGCAGGGTCACTTAGAGTAGGTTACACAGGAATGCATCCAGGTGGGTTTGGTCTCCTGAGAGGGAGAATCCACGACCTCCCTGGGCAGCCCATTCCAGTCTGTCACCCTCAATGTAAAGAAGTTCTCCCTCATGTTGAGGTGTAACTTGTGTTTTAGTTAAAGGCCATTGCTCTTCGTCCTGTTGCTGGGCAGTACCATAAAGAGTCTGGCAGCATCCTCTTGGCATCTGCCTTTGAGATATTTATATGCATTAATGAGATCCCCTCTCAGACTCCTCCAGACTAAACAGGGCCAACTCCTGCAGTCTCTCCTCATAAGAGAGATGCTCCAGACCCCTAATCATGTCTTCTCTATAAACACCCATTAGGTACTGGAAGACAAGAATGACATCCTCTTTCAACATTTTGCTCTTAAAGTTGAATGATCCCAGGTCTCTCAGACTCTCCTCATATGTCATGTGCCCCAATTCCCTAATCATCCTGGAGACTGTCTGCTAGACTTGTGCCAGTAGATCCACATGTTTCCTGCTGGTGAATCTGAACACTGGAACATCACTCTGGATGTGGTCCTAGAACCTTTAGTTCAAAACATGAATTTTTTTCCGTGTGAATCAGACACCAAATATTGGCAACATTTGTGCAATAAATCCTATAGAGAACTAAGTTTCAACAATTTAATAACAGACCTGTTCTTCTTTCACTAATGAAATAAAAATATCAGACATAAAACTGACACCTACTTCATTATCCCGATCCTTCTCCAGGAAGTGACGGGCAACATGGCTGGGCAAAATATTCCGTAGCATGTTTTCATTGTGCTCCCTCAGCTCCTTCATTTCATTGATTTCTTCTTTTGCTTGAACACGCCACAGAAAATCCAGCCTTGCTGTGTATTCAAGCTGTAGTTCCAGAAAGAAAAAAGAGACAAATATAAAGCAGAGATTGTATTGTCATCCTGGCAGGATGCTTGTGCCATGTAACCACCTTCAGTGGTGCTGAAGGTCTTTGAAAGAATTTGATTTACTTGCCAGAAAAAGAGGTTATTTCTTTGCATTATGTACAGTGAGAGTCACAGAGTAATCTTGGGCAAAATAATAATTGTCATATTACTGCTATGGTCAGTGGATAGAAAATGTCACAAAATTATTTTCCTCTTTATTTGTTAGATAATGGAGTCAGACAGGAGGCAGATATTGGTATTGATATGAAATAAATATGTTCCCCTTTTCATATGTGTTTTCAGATTAAATGAGTTTCATGAGAAAATAGCACAAGGGTAATTCTAAACACTTGACAGAGATGTCCTTCTCAAGGATAAGTATCTTTCAGCAAAAGTATATATAACAGCCCAATGTACTCCCAAAAAGGACTTTCAAATCTGTGGCACCAAAATGACATAGTTGTACTGTTGGGACCCACAGTTATTTTCAGCTTAAGTCTTCCAAAAAATAGTGGGAAACATGCTATTTGTCACCCCCTCAAATACTCTGTCCCTGATGTATTGTGGGACCAGAGCCTGTAATCACAGTTTAGTACATGCACAGTGGCAGTGCCTGATACCTTCAGCTACAAATTGAAGTTAAATGGCTTTCAGTGCACACTGTGTGAGCAGAACAAAAGCTGTGCACAGCAGAACTTGTATATGCATACATATATATGCATTGTTTAGTTATATATATGTAAATAGATGCATATTCATATATATATATATATATATAAATGGTAACTGTCTGCTAGCTGAAGCAGAGAATATGTCGAAGCATCCTGTTGCTTGCCTGAAAGGCACAGGTGTGTCAGCACAGGGACAAGACCAACACTGCCAGAACTCTTGTGCTTTACACTGAAGAAGAGTTTTCAGCAGATTTTAAGGCCACTGACACTGTAGCTTGCGCAAGAGGTGACTTATTAAGCTACAGCATTATTGAAAATGATGGAAATCTATCTACAGTCAGTAAACTGAAAGAGAAAATACAATCGTGAAGTTTGAGGTGCCCTAACCAGAGATAGTAATACCCATCACAGAAATGTATTGTGCCAGCAAATAGATGATTTTTTACAATTTTGAGAGACATCTAATGGTTTGTCAAAAGATGCTGGGATTAAGGAAATTTTTTGGGATATAATTCATGTACCAAACTGAAATAAAGGACAAACCTGCAGTGGGTGGGAGTGACTAAGAGGGGGTTCAGGCATTATTTAGTGACTCATCTTGCTCACATTTTTAAGTCAACAGCAGTGATGAAAGACAAACTCTTCAGAAGAAAATGCAAAGCACCTTGCAAGGGAGATTATAGGTTGACTGTACTCCAGGGAGCTTTCCGTCCTAAAAGCTGAAAGTGACAGTGGCTTGATATAAACTTCCAAAGCCTGTATGCAACTTGGCAGTGATTTATTTGCTTCTGGGTGCTACTAGCATCTTTATAAACAATCTCTTTTCTACTAATATGTTGATCTTCTGTCTTGGGACCATTAATTCCCTTTATTAATGGCATGAAAAAAACGGTCAGGAAAAAGTATCTTTAGGCAATTTTTTCAATATTTTTCAGTTTCCTTCCCCCTTCCTTTTGTGCTAGAACACAGAGCTCATACCATATGACTGCCTTTTGTCTCTACCAACTAACTGAGAAAGGAACGTTGACTGTAATTTTGTAGGTTCTAAAGGTATTTTACAGAGTGTCTTGAAACAGGAGCTGCTGGTGGATTCTGAGTAGTTTGATGCTTCAAGATATTTAATGTTACTACAATAAAAGCTTTGCAAAAAATGGTGGTACAGGTTTTCACAGCTGCTCTACAGGGAAATGTCACATCCCTAAGCCTAGCTCAGAATAGCAGCAGCTGATCTTTACATTTTAGATAATGTCATTCTGCTTATTTATGATCACATTGTAACATGAAATACTTTTCTTGCATCATCAGTGGACTACCAAGATGACACTGTCAGCTCAGAGATAAAGTGGTGCTACATATGAGGTTTAAAAATAGAAAATGCTAACAAAATACTTTGCTAAGTTCTTATATTTGCTAAAACTAGCAAAATTATAGGGTTTTTTGGGCTTATTGTTTGATTGTCTAAAGAAATATTCCTGGGCATAGTGGTACCAATAAAAATGACTGCAACATAAATCTCAAAATGTATTTTCTTGCCCTGACATGTAACTCCACGAAACACCCCTAATTCCAATTGTGAGTGAAAAGAGATGTGTTTCACAGGAAGCCTAACACTATGGCCACTACATGGTGCACGACCCACCCACCCCGCAAGCAACTGCTACATGCAAGGAAAGCACAAGGTAAGAGTCAAGGTAAGAGTTTGAGTGGCAGCATATTTTTCCTTGGAGGAGGAGAAAAGAGAATTTACATCCCAAAGTGACATTTTCAATGTTTCAGATTTTTCAAAAAAAAAATTAACTCCTGATAAAAAAAAAAAGCAAATGTCCATTCTGAATGAATATAGAAAAGATAATGAAATGTAAGTCTGAATATAGAAAAGGTGGTTAAAAACCTGAAGCATAATACCAGAACTAAGAGTGCCTTCCTCTCTTTTTTTGTTTGGAACAATTTCCTCTTCACATTTCCTCATTTCACCCCTTTTTCCCGAGGATGAGGAAGGTTCAGAAGGTCATGCTTGTTTCAGATAAATTACTGTGCAGAGAAGTCAGTCCTTCCTACCTTCCACAAGACTCTACAGAATTAAGACACAGCCCTGATGTCCAGTGGTTGTTGGCTACAGAGCAGTCTGTGCCTGCCCTGGCAAAGTTCATGTCTCTGTACCAAAGAGCCCCAGAAATGGGAGCAAACCAGTCAGCCAGTCAACACTTGCCTACACCAGAACCCTCAGCTGGTGTAGGCAAGGTCTATGCTCAGATCTACAATTTCAAAGAAACCAGAGCGGATTTTGCCCTCTGTTTTAAAAGGCCTTTTTTAGGTGGGGTGGAAGGGGAGAAAGGACTGAGTCTTCTGTGGGCAGTTTTATTCCCTCTTTCCAGTTGATAAAACCTCCTGTTTTAAAGCTATGGCAGAAGGTTTTGCTCAGGGTTAAACTTTTTGTGTTGTGTGTTTTCACTGGGGGTGAAATTCTAGTAGAGAAGACTGTATATGGTTTTGTACTTTTTTAAGATTTCAAGGCATAGTTTTATGTTGGCACAAAATGTTCTACTTTAACTCATTAAAAAGACAAAGCAGTAAATGAACACATTTTACAACAGATTAGGTCTAGCCTTAAAATTATCCACAACACTTCTTCTGTGTTTCTCAAGTTTAGTTTTCAGAAACACTACCGAAAAATATGCATTACTTGTGTTAAAAAAAAGCTGTGCTTCTAGATGAAACTGAATTTCTAATAGGGAATTAGTCTATAATGGCATCTAACAGTAACACAAATACTTTTAATTATTAAAAGTATTCTTTAAGAAAGCTCTAATAAGCTAGTATCACACACGTTTTTCTCGAATTTAATTTTCAGTTTTGGGTGCAAAAGTTGGGATTAACTTTAAATCACAATGGATAATAAACAATAGGTAGTTATTTAGAAATTGAATGTCCGTGAATTTAATTGCCTAGAATGAAGCAAGTTTTAGACATTTCTACCTCAGAATACTTTTGCAGTTTGTGAGATGTAAAGCTGTGCTGGAGCACAGTTTTATTGGACTTACGGTGCTCCTCAATTCACACTGTTGAAGTGTTCAGGCTTTTTAATGTGTTCTGAAAGTAATTTTAATATATATATTTAATTGGTAACTATACAGACACTTTTAGGTTAACTCTGTATTAAGAAATTTAACAATATAAGGAAACATTCCTGGACACTGCTGTTAGATACTGTTAAATTGATAGAGTAGCCTTATGAATGGTTTGGGAGAACATGAAGGAATTAGCACATCTCAGGGACTATTTCCAAGGGCAGTTTTAGTGCAGCCACCCTGTTTTATGGAAAGATTAATAAAAAGGAAAAGAACCTGTGCTCTGCTAACAGCCTTTGGGCTGGAAAATACCCTTAAACACCCCAGATCAGGCTTTTGTAGAAGACAGATGTTTACACTCAGAACTGTGATCCTGAAGGGGATCTGGATTCTCCCTAATTCTTTCTCTACCTAAACTGCTCTGATGTTGTCTTTCTTGGTACTTTAGCTGATTCACAAGCCCGAGATTTGCATCTTGGCATATGGTAAGAATCATTGTGAATATTGTAAGGCTTATCACAAATTTGGGATGTTCTGTTCTGATTTTCTCCATATTTTTCCCAAGTGGACTTTATGTCTTGTCTAAGAAATGTCACAGTACATTGCTTTCTGTCAAACTTAAATCTGGGCACAAAAAGTGTTTTATTCCTTGCATTTCATTCCTCATTCCCTCAAAAAGAAGATAAAAGAAAGAGAAATTACTACAATATTTAGGTGTTGCCTTCTTTTCATTCTCCTGTGGAAGAAACGGAGGCCGTAAGTCCTGGCACAACTTACAAAGTTCTTGTAATAAAGCGTGTAATACTGTCTTATTCATCACAGAATTATTCCTTTCTTACTGCCTCACTTCAGGAGCACTGAGAAAAGTTGGTATTAATCAGCCTAATGCTCTTAAGGGGAAAATCTTAGGTAAGTTGGACAATGTCTAAAAGCTTGGTGCTTGCTTTAATACAATGGTCCTGTTTGCTTTATGTGAACAGAAACTGCCTCAAGTCAGTATCTTTGACATTCAGCAGCCCAGAGCCTCAGAGCCAGAAGTGCTGTGAAGAAAATACTCTGCTTTAGCTGTTTTTTACTCAATGAATTTATTATTTTAAATCTAAATTTGTCATAATTGACTCTCCCTGTGCACTATGTATGGATTCCTGATATACCCACTTTTCGGTTCCTCCTCAAGGATGTCAGTCCTAAAGCTCTGAGGTCCCCAAATCCTGGTTATAACCTAGGTCCATGTGAAAGGATTCTTGAAAGTTGTCCATGACACAAAGTAGTTAGTATTAGTGCTTAATTCAAATTTTCTTTATTTTCTCAAGTCTGTTGTTTTTTCTTAATGAACATACTAAGCTATTTCACAGGAGTTTTATTATTTACTGTTCGTTAATCCCTTCCTATATTTTGGTTTTGTGCTTACTCAAGTGCACTGAAACTGTCAGGTGCCTCCAGAATTGCTCGTGTCTAAAATAAATGGCATCCCATTTGTTCCTTCAATTTCTATTATGAAATGCAATATAAGTTGTGTGTTGTTGAATATAATATTGCACATGTTCTTTAAGACTGGTAGGCAGTGTCAGATGTGGTCTTTCTTTAATCAGATCCTGCATATGGTTTATTAAATTGTGAAATGTCATCTGCTCAAGTGGATAAAAAGGCAGTTGGTATTTTGAAAGTAATTATTGTCACATCTTGTTTACAGAGCCATAGTGCTGTCTGCTCTCATACGGATCTGAATCATGGGTCATCTACCACCACCACCTGCGTCTCCTAGAACGCTTCCATCAACGCTGCCTCCATACGATCCTTACCATCCACTGCTCAGATTATGTGACCAATACATCTGTTCTGGAACAAGCAGCAGTCACAAGCATTGAGGCCATGTTACTGAGAACACAGCTGCGTTGGGCAGGGCACATCTCCAGGATGAAGGACCACCGCCTCCCTAAGATCCTGCTTTATGGTGAACTTGCCACTGGCTGCCGCAAGAAAGGAGCCCTGAAGAAAAGATACAAGGACTCCCTGAAAGAACATCTCAGCCTTGGCCATATTGACCACCATAACTGGTCTACTCTGGCCTCCAATCGGGAGGCCTGGAGACACACCATCTACAACACTGCTGATGCTTTTGAGAAAGCACGCAGGATCACCCTTGAGGAGAAAAGACAACACAGAAAGAATTGTGCCTTGCAGAATATGCCATCTAAGGAGTCTTTCCGCTGTGCCTTTTGCAACTGGACTTGCCTATCTTGTAGTGACCTTTTTAACCACCAACACGCTTGCAACAAACGTGGGTAGAACCCTTCCCAAATCTTCGTTCGCAAAGCCTAACCATGATAAAATGATAAAAAATGATGATTGTCACATCTTGTAATTGCAAGGGATAGAGGGAATGGTTAAAGCAAGTGTTTGCATTACCTGTTGACCGTGATAGAATACAGCTAAAAGGAACATTGCCATCAGGAGTAAAGATGCCTCCTTTGTACCCAGGAAGTCTGTGCTGGAAAAAAAAATCCAAAGTAAAATACAGTTATTGATTTGTCAGTGTTGTAATTGTTCAGAAGTTTCCTTTCATAAGTCACCGTGATAATTTTTGTTGTTCTTTAAAAAAATCCCCTGTATTTGAAAATTTAATTTAGCAGTAATTAGTTTAAGAGAACAGGAGTGGAGTGCTCACTGTTTGGAGATACATGCCTTAAATAACTAAACTGTAGCCTACAGGAGGTACACAGAGGGTGATGAGCTTTCTCTTTCAGACGTGATGTGCAAGCTGTGTGTCAGTCAGTCTCTTCCTGGGAGCCATGAACACCACAGCCCCTGGGGAGTGCAGGTGGTAGGATCTTGGTGGGAAAAGGTTGAAGCTGGAGCTGGGAAAGGGAAACTTCCAGGTTGTGAAAGTAAAACCCCAGGAAATGAGCCTAGAGATAAAAGACGAACCCCAAGGCAGAAGCTGAAGTTAAACATTGTGAGAAAGGCTTGGAGAAGATGACAGGACGGAAGAGTGCCTTAAAAGGGAATCAAAACATTTGCAAACAGTAGTTGGGACTGGTTTTACTGAGCCACAAAGAGGAGAGCAGAGAAGAGCTGCCTGCCTGTGACAGGGTGAGTAGAAGAAACCTTTGCAGACTGTGGGGAAGCAAAGAAGATGCGCCAGGAAGGTGCTGGCTGTGTGAAATCTGTATGAAGTCACTTAGGTGCTATATGGGGAGCATGGAGGAAGTGTGACAAAATAAGGTGAATGAGGTGAAAGGGGTTCAAAGCAGTAACAGGGGCTTTCAAATATGGAGAGAAATTAAAGATGAAAAAAAATGAAGAAAATATCTCAGTATGTCAATTTTTTTTTAAAAAAAAACATGTTTCCCATGGGGAGAGACATAAATGAAGAGGGTCAGGAAATGGTAGATCCAATCTTATACTAAAAATAAGGATAAAGAAATAAATTTGGAGGAAAATTGAACATGGATACTTGGCAACTACTTTGTTGAAGGGAGATGAGAACAACTGAGGAAATTGTTAAGAGGTGCATAAAGCCCAAAGATTTAGAAAAAGTTAATGAATGAGTAAATGAGAACCAGAAGCTGGAAGACACTTTGGGACACTCTTTAGTCTACCTTGAGATCTAAGAACAAAGCAAAGTCCAGACACTGAATCCATTTTCCATAGTAATTTTAAAAAAAAGTATCAGGTGATATTTGTCAGAGAAGGACTCCTATGACAGAGAAATCAGAGAGAGAAAGAGCAGAACTTGATGGAGACTAAACCAAAAGGAAACTTTCTTGTTAGAGAGCTCACTGAACTGACTTTGCAGTTCTAATGAGGAATTCACTGTGAGAAAATGTGCTGCTGTGGGATGAGTCATCATTATAGAGCAAAAGACAAGCAGGAAACATCCTTGTCATCTGCAAATATGTTGAAATTCAAATGTTTCCTATTTTGAAGTTGTCGAAAATACAGCCTCCAAAAGAATATATTCCAAAAAGACCCCTTGTACACTGGCTAAAGGCAACAGCCTTAAAGGTCTTAGTTATGAACTCTCCTGCTATTGCATGTTGAAGTGATGTAGCTTTAGCCATAACAGCTAAATGAGTTTTGGAGGGAGTTGCAAACCCTTTTATTCAATGGACTGGTGTAGATAAAAAAAACTAAAAAAGTTTCTGGGCACACAGCCTTGAACCTCATGCTCCCTAATGTCAAAGCTGAAGTTCACATCCTTGTCTAGAGAGTGGTGCATCTCAGCTGATTTCCCTATACCTTGGCCTGTTGGCTACTCCAGAGGATATTCCTGTCTCTTTCTTACTCTTCTGTGTTGCCAGTCACTGGAGAGTTTCATTGACACGGAGAATAGAGGCTACTCTGAATTCTCATAGACTTTCACACAAAAATATGTACTTGGTTAAGGACAGTTATCATGATTCTACTTCTAGTAACTTAGCCAAAATATTGCTTTTTTCCATTTGTTAGAATTAGCTGGGGTCTACTGTGAATATGTGATGTCTGTAGGAGGACAACTAGCATTAGAAAAAAGAACTGCAACCCCAAATTTCTAGTACCTTGCTACTGTCAGAAGCTAGTAGGGAAAGATATGAATGCAAAGCCTTACTCTGTGTAAAGATGTGGCTGTTGTGAGAACTAATTGCACCACAAATCCATGCTTTTCTGCCATTCTGAGGTTCTTCGTCTGGCAAGCACTTATAAGCAGAAGCAACTGCAATACTAAATTGATCAAGTATTAAAGACTGAAGAAGTGTCTTTCTGCATGAGCTAAATCACTGCTGCTCTAGATTCAGTTATTGCAACACTTACTGCACCTCTAGCTCTGCAAATTATTGTGTCTCTTCTGTTCTCCTCTTCAGCTTCTCATGCTGGGAAAGAAGCCTGAGAGGAGGAGTCTGTCCTTTAAAACAGTATCATCCCTGTGTTCCTTATATCTTTCACAACTGCACATTATAGATTGGATTTTATTCAGTTAAAACCCTGGCCCCTAAAGAATCAATTGTACACTCCTGTTTGCTTAAATTGAGGTGAAAGTTTTTATCAGTATCTCTGGAGCTTTCAAGAATAGAAGCAACCAATTTATATGCACTGCAATACATATTTTTAATCAGCATTGATAGACTATAGGATACATAAAAGACAAACCCTGTTCAATGCTTAAACGTCCTCATGAAATGGACATTTTAATAAAAAGGCTTGAGAAGGAATCACATTATAAATCATTTTGAATTAGTCGTTGCCTCTTGCAACCATCACTCCATATTTAATTATGGGGCTACCCAATACACATATACTTTGGCAAGACTTGACCCATTGCCTTAAGAAAACGAAGTTCTTAAAGGGGACTGTGAACACTTACTCTCCATTGTGGTTAAAGTTGTCATATTGCAGAAAAAGGGAGGCATAAATGGTCTCAGTCAGCAGAGAATAGATCGCAATCATGATGAGAAGCACTGCCAGCTTCAGGACAGAGTTGAGACGAAGAAAGACTGCACAAGTCACCATGGCCAGCACACCAGTGAAGACAAAATACTGGACAGAAAACAGCACTGGTTACTTCTAGTGATCAGTGACTATATATTTTCATAAGTATCTACATAAATAATCAAGTGATCTGAAGAATAGAAAAATTGTTTTTTATTTCATTGCTCAGCTAGGTACTCTTAGGATCCAGGGCACTTTGAAAATAAGGGTTTTGCTAAAATAGAATGTGAAATTACAAATTCTCTATTTTACATGGCACCTCCATGTCAACAGAAATCTTTCTCTGTGCCTTTATGGCATTTTCATTGCATTATAGGGGAAATGGCATTCTCCATAATTAAAAGAGGAAAGGGACAGATGCTACATGCAGCAGTTTGCTAATGAAAAGTCAACTGAGAGAAAGAAATTTATATTCCTCTGGATTCTGAACTTCCACAAGACCCACATTAATCAGGATGGGAGATTCATATTCCTGCTTTAATTCTTTTCCCATGTTTCTTGAAGAGAAGATAAAGCCACAGATTTTTTTTTTTTTTGTTTGGTTTTGGTTTTTTGTTTGGTTTGTTTTTTTTTTTTTTTTAATATTAAATATTGCAGGTTTAGCTTGGTTATATTACTCTCTTAAAATGCCTGGAAGTTTTATTCATATCTCATTTTCTAATCTCTTAATTGTCTCATTTTTCTCAATGATTAGTCATCTGTCAAATGCAATCCATTCAGCTGATACTGGATAAAGAGAGACAATCATGAGCTGTTCAGATTTAAAATAGCAACATCAACACCCACAGCCCAAATGTAGTTTAAACTACCTCCTAACGCACAGCTTTAGGAGAGATAGTATTCATTTTTCTGAGTACAGTTTTTCTTTAGTACAGTTTCCCTGTAGGAACGTCTGCATCCCTGCTGTTAAGAGCATACTGCTGGCAGTATCATGACACTGCCATACGACTTTCTAAGTAACATACTTCTCTTATCTACACATGACCAACCCATTCATTTTGTTGCCTGCTTGCTCATCTTTAGAGATGATGACTTTTTTTCTCCTAAAGCAAACCTAAAATAACCACAGCAGACTGACTGTTGTTTTTGCCATGTAAGAAATTTTACTCTCCATTGGATTCATGCAACTTTGGTACTGTGTTTTATTGCAACAGGTTTGTTGAATTGCTGAATGTGTTTCCAGCATAAAGATTCTGTTTGAAGTCAAAGGTTGAATCTTGGTTGTAATGTCCCAATAGATCATAAAATTAATTTCTCCTGTAACCGTCCTCTGCTTTTTCTATCAGCATATGGATAGATGGAAATGTTCAGCTTCACAGTGTTGAGGCCCCTGACTCCACCAGCAGTACACATCATCCATTCCAGATAATGGTTGCCATATAACCTTTGTGGATCCATGCCTCAGACACAAAAGTACCCTCAGAAATACCTCAGGACAGGAACAGATGTCCGTAAAAGAAGCAGATGAATTGAACGTCTGGTTCTTCAGGGCTATTGGTTTGTCAAAATCACACCATAGCTGTGAAGAAATAAAACAAAATCAGGGCTATAACGTGCACTGGTGACTAATTGCTTGTGTGGCTGGCTGGGTTCAGGGATGGAACTGGCTGACCTGCTGCTCTCCATGTCAGCTCCCTGTCTGGCACCAAGGACTGACTAAATGGACAGTAAGAGGACATACTGTGCAGGTGAAATGGAATGGGGGAGCTATTCATGCTACAGACATTCAGTACCTGAATAGCCTCCCTATGCTCTCTTGTTGTCAAAGTGGAAAGATGAGCTCCTCTGGGAGTTTCAGAGAACTGATGTTGGACTCTTAAAAATAACTCTCTCAAAATATTTAGACTTTGCCATAAACTATAGAGAAAATTATTTAATTAGGAGCATAAAATCAGATTGCACGTGTGCCCTTGTCTGCAAGCAGTTTTCATCTGCTACATTGCCGTGTTATCCTTCTGGATGTGGGACATCTATCCTTCATTTCCATGGCATCATGCACAACTGGCTGTACCAAAACATAATGTGGTCCCAGAACATCAACTGAGACGCTTAGAATGGAAGGGAATGAAAACTCATTCATGATTCAATGGTTTCATAATCCAATACTGCCTTTTGTTGTTATGACCTGTATTCATTTTAATGGTATTTCCAACACAGGGTATTAAATATAAACAAAATAGCAATGTCGAGTTGCAATGTATTACAGTCTTAGAACACAGGAAAAAATCATTAATTGTGTCATATTTTGACTGTTAAAGCAGATGGAGTCTCCTGTTACATATATTAATCCAATCTGGATGTTTATACTAGGTCATTTCGTCAACCTGGTATGTACAAGCTAGTTCACTGGTCTTTTTTTTTCTTTTTTTTTTTTTTCCCAACACAGCTAGAGAATTTGTTTAATGAGGGCCAATTTTTTATAATTAAATTCTAACTAATTTGAACTTGGAACTCTTTTGTTTGTTCTTTCAGCAGTTCAGTCACCTCTGCAATGCAGTATTACCTAGGCTGGCTGTGCAATCTTCCATGACACTGGATAGCTAATGGTACCTTCTGAAAGTTTATGAGGTGTACAGCACCTCTCTCCAGAGCAGAGTATCATAAGAACCACTATGGGTGTTTTTTTAAAACCTTTCTTGGTCAGAAACTTTATTTTAATTTTATAACAATAAGAATGCACTTGATGTAAAGAACTACAAGACTACTGCCCTGGTAAAAATGAAGCCTTATGGTTCTTGTTGGAAAGCATCTGAGTCTTAAACCCCTCCAACCAGCTGTAATTGAATTCAGTGGACACATGCAGCTACAAGGCTGAGATGCATTACCTGTTCTTAAATACATGCATGTCCCTCCAGAAAAAAAACCCAAAACATTATTATAGAAGAATTTTGACTTATAAACTAATGAGGTTATAGGAATGTTGTGATTTCCTGTGGAGGTCAGTACTCAGTGGCTCAAGTCATTGACAGTCTAAATATATGACGATAAATGTAACTGTTTACTGCTTTATAGAAACCCACTGGTATGGCGGTAAAAACTATTACTTTTCTTCTGACTGTTTTTGGATTAGGCATCCCAAAAGATCATACAATCTTAAAAAATAATCCACAAGTCAAGGGAAAATCTTGTTATCATATATCCATAGCATATTGGGCATGGATAGTCTGTTAGAGATCACCTTGTCACAACAGCAAGATTAATTCTACCAAAATCTTTGCTGGAAATATATGTTAAACATTATTTAAAACCTGTAAAATCTATAACACTCCTTAGTGATCTTTACTGTAATGTACCAGTGTCCTGGTATGGGAAGCTTTCAGTCCAATTGAACTTCCTGTCTTTACGGTATTTATATTTTCTCTGTAAGGACAGAAATCAGTGGCTGCATTCTGCTCTCTCTGACCAGCTCTCCTATCAGTGACTGCATGGCATCACTAAAGGACCCAGACAGATACTGAGTCCTCACATATTGGCCACTTGAATTAATTTGTGGAAAAATGACAACACTAGAGCATAATAAAATCTCATGTCTGTTAGCAAAAGCCAAGGCAAACCCCTGAAAGATCAGACCTCAGCATACTTACTCTAATGATACAATAATAATTATTTTTAATTATGTTAGGATAATTATTGTTGCTGTTGTGTTGTCCTGGTTGCTACTGTTATTACTGTCACTAAATGCATTCCTGGTCTCATTTAGAAGGAATGAAATATTTATAAAGAATAATGTTCAGACAAAAAAACACTGCTACATCCATAATCAGAAGATGCCCAACAAGAGGAAAGAGTGATGAAAATGTTACTTTTAATCTATCAGTGAGACATTTACCACATTCACTGTTCAGACATCCACACCTGCCAGATTGTCTGACATTATAATCTGCCTAATTTATGCAAAGATCTCTCCTGTTGCTGAATACATCAGGATAATCAGGGCTCTATTGGAGTTTTTTTAAATTATTATTTTAGTAATTGTTTTAATTTTTCTTTTAGTAATCTAATTAATGGGAGAACTTGAGATGATATGAAAACTTCTGAGAGGAGGAATTTAATAACTATAAGCATTACTTGACAGTCCTTAAAAAGTATAACAGAATGTCAGAAAAATGTAAATAGTTCACAAGGGAGGATAGAAAGTAGAAAAAAGGTTTTAAAAATTGATGATCCTCATGAGGGAGAAATAATTAAATATTTCAGAAATACATAGGCTGAGCAATGGATTGAATTTCCTGAAGCTGTGATATTTTGCCATTTTTTTTATTATCTAAATCACATCTGGCTTATAGACACATTAGTTAACAAGTCCTGTAGCAAGCTTAATAATTCATAAATCCTCTTTTCCTGTATAATATTCCTTGGTTCCCTATAAGCTTACAATATTGATGATGGCTCCAAGAAAATTAATCAGAATGGATGCAAATATAATGACATTCCTTGCCAGGTAGGTCTCATTAATCCAGCAGCAAGTTTTCCGGAGCATTAAGGGTAAACATTTGTAATCCTCTGCCGTAGTGATCAGCACAAGAGCGGAGTGCAGCATAATCAGAATAGAAAACTGAATGACCATTGGTATCACCCTAGGGGAAAAAAAGAAAAAAAAGAATCCAGCATTAAACCTCAACACAATGCTACTGCTAATAAAAATAAATGTGTAAACCGGTAAGACTAGGAAATATCGGTTGTCATAAGTCTGAGACAATTAGTCTCAGAAGAAAACCCAGAGAGAGAAAACTTTCTGTTCCCATTGCCATTGCTTCACATGGTTTCTTGCTGAGAAACTTTTGTTGGACAAACAAGCCAGGGAAATAAGTCACTGCCATTGTCTATATGTATCTATGTGGAGTCCAAGTGTCAGGAATGTTCTTTCTTTTGGTACTCAGTTTTCTCTTATTTTTTTTTTTTTTCAGAGCAATTCTATTGAGCCTGTAGGATGCTGATGCCATGTTTGTATGAGCTGGTTCCACTCAGACTAGTTTGGGGGCAGTTTAGTAGAGTATTTGTATGCATCACATCACAGGTGTCTTAAACTCAAACTGTACTGAGGTTCATATTCTCTAAAGTGAGTATTGTAATGCAGACTGTTTTCTGGAGTAAGTAAGGATATAATAATTACAGAAATGCAAGATTCCCTTAATTTTAATTAATAGTGGGTCAACTGCAGCTAAGAATCTCATTGGTTTCTAAAAAAGCAAAAGAAATCATCTACTGTTTCCATGGTAGTCTTTCAAAATATAAAGCATATGAAAAAGTGTTCTATAATCCAAATGTTTAAATAAAACCTGTTGTCTGGCATATCCTATAAACTTTGTTCTTGTAAATGTGATCTTTAATCAAGTATTGATAAGTGCATACTCAGAATAGTTCAATGTCTTTGAACATACCATTAAACACCATAATATCTTCTAACCTAATTTTCATTTTATTTTTTCTAAATTTATTCCTTTTTCTAGCCTAAATATGGGACCTGAAGTCAATCAAGTATCCTACGTGGTTGGAAAATGCAGTAAATTGTTTTACTTCACTGAGTAGAAAGCACTCAGCACTTCACAAGTTTTTGTGTCCCCATTTGTGTCAGTCATTGTCTTTCTTTGTCTCTTTTCCCAAAGATCAAATCCATGCAAAATAAAAGTAACTCCACTGCTCCTGAAAACCTCTCCCCTCCTCACTCCACTTTCCCTGGTGTTTTTGCTATAAGGAGAATGATTAACCTTGAGGCTTTGAATTAAGTAATTAAAATGACTAGTAACCTCGTTGTATACGTGCTACTACTCTACAGTGGTTTAATCATAATGTCTCACAGAAAAAAGTCTTCGGAAGTGGACTATCAGTGTGCCCCAGGGAGACTTCTGCTCTTCCAGGCTGTAGGTAAGCTGCACTCTCTCATTAATAATTCTGTAAACGTGTTTTGTCTTATTGAGAACATGAAGTTTTAGATTTTGCTACAGATCACCTATCCTTCTTCTCTTCGGGTAGGGTGCAAAGCTATTTGTACACTTCTGCCCTACAGTAAGACATATTCAGGGGTATAAAGTGGAAATAGAAGTGAAAACATCAACACAGCTCTTCTTCTGTCATTTTTCAGTAGGTCAGTCAGGTCCACTTCCCAAAACTGAATGGACTTTATCTCAACTTACCTGAAACTCTCCTCAATTTCAGGCTATTCGAATCTGGGTTTAGAAGAGCAAAATTCTAAACTCATACAGATCAGAAATCTGATCCTTGGTTTGAGCCTTTTGACTTCAGCTTTCACTCTATAAAGTCTCACCATAGTGTAATAGATATGTTGCCAAGGAGAAAAGGAAAACACACTGATTTAATGGCAGGAGAGGATATATGGACACAGCAGGACAAGTTTGAGAATAAGTCTATGTTGGAACTGGCATTTCTTAGCTCTGGCTATGTTTGCAACTAATGAAGAGAGACCAAAATATTTGCACTAAGGAGACACCAAAGTTGCACTGGGTATTTTACGTGAAAACTGTGAAAATATCTTCCTCACAGCACTGATGTTAGGAAAAAATAACTTGAGAAAACAGGTAAAATTAAAATTTTTATATTCAAAAGCAATTTTTTTTTTTTTTTTTTTTTTTTTAAAAAGTAGATATAAGTCAGTGTATACATAGGGAGATGTTGGTCATGTCGGGAAAAGAGAAATAACATAGGAGGCATATTTGTCAAACTGAGATTTAAGTGCAGAACTGTACTCCTGGATATGTTAGCCTGTTTAATTTTGAACATTAACTTTAAAATAATGTTCTGATTTTTAATGTCCTAATTCATCTGTTATTATAGAAATTCAGGTACATTTAATCTGGTGGTTTTAAAAACAACATTTGCTTAAAAATCTTTCCTTTCTGATAGTCCAAACAGACAATGCCTCCTTTAAAGTATCAGGATGGAATAATATGTAATTTACTTCAAATGTTCTTGTTTATCACCTACTGAAATTAATCAAGCTAACACAGAAGTATGATCAAAGAATAAGATTTTGTAAACAAAATGTAAGACTCAAAATAATTTACAGTAATGCAGCTATGGCTCTCAGAACATCAGAATAAATGAGATTTGTAATGTAGGAGTCCAGAAAAGAATATGATTTAAAAAGATAACAGACAGAAAACAAGTCTATTGCTAACAGAGGGTTTTTCATCTGGAAAATGTCTGTACTGCCATAAGTAAGATATATATGCATACAATTATATTTTTTCATGGTACTAAACTATATTTTAAACATATTGAAATAAAATGCGAAAAATATCAGCATGGAACTTCTGTTCCCAGATGAATTTCAATTAGATGAATTGCACAGTAATGTCCATTGAGAGCTTCCATGTGGTAATATTCAGAACACTGTTCTGATGATGTACCATGGGTATGAAAAGTTTTCTTCACTTGGATCACCATTTCACTCCAACAAGATTTGTCAAAGTTTTGAGTGTGAGTTGAATACAGGACACTGCGATGCTCCCTAAAATGTCCCATGCTCTCCAGCAGCTTACCTAGAAGTAAAGTTTGCTTTTGAAAAAAAGAACAATATATTCAGCAAAACCAAACTGTATTATAAAAGAAAGAGTGAAGAATAAAGAAACAAAGTTTGGAGCAGGAGAAACAGATTTCATCCTGTGCAACTAAATGTTTTGCAGGAAGATTCTCAGGACTTGCTGAAAGTCCCAAAGTTACCAAGAAGAGACACAATGCCATGATGTCTTGAGAGCAGCTTCTGACTATGAAAATACACAGGAATCATATAGTCATGGAATGGTTTGGGTTGGAAGGGACCTTCAAGATCATTTAGTTCCAAATCCCTTGCATTGGTCAAGGACACCTTTCACTAGACCAGGTAGCTTAAAGCTCCATCCAGCCTGGCCCTGAACATATTCAGGGATGGGAGATCCACCACCTCTGTGGGAAACGTGTTCCCATGACTCACCACCCTCACAGTAAAGAATTTGCTCCTAATATCCAACCTAAATCTGCCCTCTTTCAGTTTGAAGCCATCCCCCTTGTCTTATCACTACATGCCCTTGTAAAAAGTTCCTCTCCTGTAGGTACTGGAAGGTCCTGAAGGGTCTACCTGGAATCTTCTCCAGGCTGAACAACCCCAACTCTCTCAGCCTGTCTTAATAGGAGAGGTGCTACAGCCCTCTGAAAGATGAGGGAGAGACAGTCAACAAATCCAGAGAAAAGCTGGACAATACGTTCATTGACAACCAGTCAAGGGAGTCAAGAGAGCTCAACAAGAGAGCCATGTAGTCTAGATTACTATTCACCTCAGTGCAGTCTCTTAGATTTATGCAGATAAGAAGGCACCTTGAGATTATTTGACCCATTCTCCAGTGGCTATTCTGTGAGCCTGGGTTATAGACACTGCACTGACAGACAGTGATGTGAGATAATTCCTTCAGTCTCCCACAGTGCAGCAGCATTTTGCAACAGTCTTCCTGTTTTACAAAGCCAGATGACTGAGATCTGATTTGGAACTGATAGTTTCTAACTATATCTCAGATATATATAGAAAGTATATGTATGCAGATATAGCCTACCAATTCTGCTGACCTAGCCTGACCCAGCTCTAAATGAAACCAAATTAAGACCTCGAAAAAGATTAGGATCAAGCCTCAAGAGGTCAGGCCTGAGGACACTAAATATGAGCTCTTATCTTGGATTGCTAAACTCTGTGTGTAAGAGCCATGCTACTGAATTAAGGTACTATAAAGGGATCATCTAGAGACCTAAATCTGGGATATAAATCTGAAATTCAGCATAAACTCCTTAGGTACCTGAGAAACTGTGGCCTTTTATTTGCTCACAGTAAATATATAGGCAACAAAAAATCTTCCACTTAGTTGCTCAATTGAAGATTGATGTTTTTGTCTCTTGTTTAAGCCTGCTCAATGTAAAAGCAAAAGTTGGTGCACTGTCACCTCCTAGATGACCAATCCAGTATCTGTGCTAAGATGTTGGCAGTACGCTGATAGGATCAAGTACTGCAGAACATATAGACAAGATTAGAGGAATTGGAACAAAAAACCATAATACTCTTCTGTCCATGAACTTCTGCAAGAACTAGGCCACCTGGGTTGGATTCCCCCTTCATTCAAGAAGAGATTCAAGACCAAATGGTTTTCTCTTTAGAGGTTCCCTTATTGCCAAGATATGTGAAGTTTGAAATGAGCTTTTACCTTCCCTCTTCCTCATGTACAGTCTTAAATCAAGACTTGAATTAGAAGGAAATTTTATGTAAAGCAGACAATGCAGGTGTTTAAATAAACAAGTTTGAGATGTTTTTTTCCTCCCCTCACAAGAATAATCCAGCAAAAAACTGACAGAAATAAGAGTAGTTCAGAGTCTACTCTAGTATGATCTATGGCCCTTATAAGCATATAAAAAGTTCATTGCAGAAATGAATGAAACTCCCAGGTCTCTCAGATGGAGCAGATGAATTACTGCAAGGTTGGCAATTTAACATAATGGTTTTGTAGAGGATAATTACAGTAGAAATATGGAATTAATTTATCTCACTTAGAGTAATTTACCCAAATCAATATTTCAAAAAATGAAAACTATTGCAAAGATTTTTAAATTCAGTGATGTGTCTGCCCTGTCAGCAAAAAAGTTTGAACAGATCAAATGTTTGTCCTTAGGAAGTTGGATGTGATCTGAGATAAAATTCTGAAACTCCCATACACAGTAGATTTCCTTCTATTGAAATGTGATTCCCTTCTTTAACACACAGACAAGCTACCTGGGAAATTCCCTGAAGAACCTTAGTAAGATATGTTTTATGATGATTTAAATAATGTTTTCTTTCACCAATTTTTCAGAAATCGCCAAAAGGCTCAGCTCAAAAAAATATTCTCACTTATATTTAAGCAAACACAAAATTTCATCCTTGTTCTACAGAAATCTGAAGCATTCACTGAAAAACCCTTAAATGAGAATTATAGTTATTTGTTTCATAGAAATTATTTCCATGCTACTTTACTTCTCTGATGTCTACCAGAGGTATAACATGTGATCATGCAGTTATGTGAAAGACTCTCTGAATCCAAATCTTGTCTTACTTTCTGATAGTTGGCTCATTTGCTCATACCTTGAGTTGCTTTTAGAACTGGAACTGAGGAAATTTGAACTTCCAGATTATTTTCTCATTCAATATGTTTGAGCATATTGAAACCTTCTTACTCAAAACTCCTATCCTGTTATTTTAGGGTTGCTCATCTGTTGACAGGCTTTTTAAAAACTGAAACACATTTTTTGAAGCAGAGTATCAGGACTTCAAAAATCAAGACCAAAATTTGCCTTCTTAAGCCTTGTCAGTGATCTTCAGGTCCTGATAGAACATAAGAACTGCCATAAAACATCCATGTGGCTCCAAAGTTTCACTCACAAAGGGGAGAGTGGTAAATATCCTTTCCCTAAATAACTTCTCTTGTTCCAGTAATCAACCTTTAAGGACATCGTTGAGGCCAAGGCCATATTTTTGTTTATATAACTCTGCTGATCTTTTCTGGTAGGAATTTATCTAATCTTCCTTTCAACCTATTTGCATTTACAGCCTCTTTAACATTTAGTGACATAAAGGTCCACAGGGAAAAGACTACTGGCAAGATAGGAAACCAGGTGGAGCTGAGACAGCTGCAGGCAGTGTGATTGTGTGACTCCTTCCCCCTAATTGCAGTGGCACCAGACACACAATGGCACCAGAATTAACAGAGATGAACTTGTTCAGTTATAAAAAAAAATGTACTTTGGTTGATATAGCAGCAGAAAACTTTTTGGAAATCAGATTAATCAGATCCATAAACCTTCCTGTACATATTGAGGAAAAAAATAGCAAACAAACAAAACAAACAAAGAACCAAATCCAGCTACCAGAAGTGAAGAATTTTGAATGCGTATTGAGAGAAGAACTTTAAAAAAGCAGTCAGCAGGCAAACTTACTCGTATCAGATTAACATAGCACATAAGGAACAGCAGAAGATCAGGGTATTTTCTCAGCTGAGAATTATAAAACACATGGGATGCCACTGCTATAGAGTGTAGTTGCCTGCCTGCATCTAACCACCCCTTCGGTGTTCTTAGACATAAACGTGGTGAATCGGGTCTTTCAGAAATTATCCAAGAAATCTTGCTGCATTACTGTATCACAATAAATGTCTTATTTCTTAATACAAATATTTTTAAGTTTACTCTACTGTCAGTGGAAAGTTAAGGTTCATCTGAGTGTTGGAAACCACCTGAGAATTATGTTCATCCAGGCATTTCCATTTTAGCACTTGCTCTATCAAAGACCAAATGGGACCAGAGGCTTGTTTATAGTGGCAGTCCTGTTATAGAAGACTGAGCTCAGTCCTTGCACACACTTTTGTGTGCTCACTATTAAGTAGTAGACAAAAGTGCCAATTGATGGGTTTGACTCTGAAATGAGAACACAGAGTTTTCATCTCTGTCACATTTTTGTCACCTTGTCAGGAAGTTGTTACCTGGTGAGCCCCAGAGAAAAGAACAAGTGAACAAAGATCTACCAGATCACCTCCTTGCTTCTTAACAGCACAAGATTGCCTTCCTTCAGCTTGGTAATAATACACTTTATCAGCAACAGAGAGTACAATTTTCTTACATAGCACGTATGAAACAAACCCAAAAGAATCGCTGATACCCAAGATGGTTACCAGTCACATAGCAAAGGCACTGTGATAAGTCTGGACCCTGTTTCACCAGGACATACTGTGTCAAATGTTTGTAACCCAAAGCTCCCACTTATCTCGGTGGTAGTTCTACTTGAAAAGACAGCAACACAATGACAGTAGATGCTGCTGTCTCACTTGAAAACATGTAGCTGCAGAAAATGTGACACGAAAGTCATTAATATTGCAAAAAAGTATTACCAAACACTTTTTGGGAACAGGCAGATTTCATCCATTCATTGCACATCAATCCTAGAAATACTATCCTACTGTCTTCCCAGGAGTGCCTAAATATATAGAGAGATATATTTCTGCATTTACCTGGAAGAAGGAAGTAAGCTTTGGATAGCCGTGATAAATACAAGAACAATAAATGCACACACCAAGTTTGATTTGAATACTTCATCCCGCATTTGAGAATACTAGAATAAAAAAAAAAAACACAGAAGAGTAAATTAGCTGTTAACCCATGCAGTAGTTTCATAAAGACTGATGTATATGGGAGATTTTGAGAAAAGTAGCTAATAAATCAATAAACCTGAATATGTTTTATAAACTTAAACACAACAAAAACAAATTATTATTAAGCTGGTAAAATATTTTAACCAAGAGAGAGAAACTCTGTAATTTGCAAAACAAACTTTTTCTACTTCAAAATTATTTGCTTTAAAAAGCCTCAGGAAGATATTAGAAGCTTGTGCTGCTGAGCAGAATACTAAATACTTAATATTTAATCACTTAATAAAATACTTAATGACAAGTTTCTTCACCTGAAGACAAACACTGAAGTCATCTGTGACCCTGCATGCATGATGGCACAGAGGTGTCTCCATGCTGGCTAAATAGAAGCCACTCTGGTTTTTTTAACTTTTCTTTTTTAAGAAAAATACATAGTTTGGACATTCTGTGACTATTTGGGATGTGGGTCATGATCTCTGTATCCTAACTTATTCAGGGGCTCTGCAGAAACTTGGCAATATGGGTATTCTCCAAGGAGAAAATGAGGATATTAATATGTAAAAGACTATTTGAAATGCATTATTATTAAAATTTATTGAAAAAGTATTTTTCTCCAGCACATCAAACTACTGGAAATGCTATTCCTTTTTATGGGAATTACCAAGAAAAGGAGTAACAGATACATCCAAAAACCACAGTGGATCAGTTAAAGTGGAAATGTTAACCAAGTCATCAGCTGGTATTTATCATTGCTGATTCAGTTAAACTCCTTAAAAGTTATTTACAGCAGATGAAGAATAGTCCATAGGCCTATTTTTGTATTTCTCTTTATCTTATATGGATACCACTAAATTTTCTTCACCTAATAAGAAATCCCACAGAGGTTTGCCCCAGTAAAATTTCCTCCTCTGAGTAATAACTCCATTTTATTTAAACTCTTGCAGTTTTGAAGGATCTAAGAGTTACTTTGGCAGAACAAAAGGAAATCAGAGTCAGAGATATTACACACTAGAATCTTTTCTCAGCAATTTGGAAACAGGGCAAACTGCTGTTATAAATGCTTAGAAAACATTATAACTGATAAAAAGTAAAATCAGTTAAGAAACATGGCAACAACAAACACAGAGAGAGTTCAGCTATGAGCTGGATTTTACAGTTAATTTGCTCTTGAAGGAAGATCCCATCTAGACGTCAGCTTTATTCCCTACCTGGACCTTTGGTAGGGACTTCATTTCAGCTATAAACATCTGGTCAAAGCAGCCTCAAGGTCCCCAAACGGGAAAAAGGATTTTCTCTTTCCTACTTCTATTTGTTACGAGTAAGAGAGGGGGTTTTATCTGTTGGTGTCTCTCATTTTGACTCCTCCTCTCCTGTGATTATCCCTTGTCTCTGCTGTTGGCAGTATCACTTTGACATTATTTTCGATAGCGCTCACAGGCAATTCCACTTTGCTTTGCTGCTGGAAGCACAGAGGAACTGGCCCTGATTTCATGTGCAGGAAAACAGAACTGCGTCAGTCTGCGTAAATAATAGACCAGGGCTTTTTGGGATCAGAGAAAAAGAAAGGTGTGTTCCTTAAAATACAACATGAAATCCCAACTGTTCCATAGGGAAATTATAGCAAACTAAATGAATGAAACACAAACATAGCATGGCCTGCTGCGTTGAGCATTATGTCAAAAGGATGGATGCTGTGTTCTAATCAGGAACAATATTGTGTTGAAGAATTGTTGGCATCCCTAGGCAGCACTGACATAAATGATAAACATAGCAGTTCTGTAGCAGTCTACCCCTTAATGACTTGGATAAGTAATTGAAGGACTGACTAAGCCTCAAGGCCCCTCAAAAGGCATGGGGAGGCATGTAGCTAACTAGAGCCATGTAGTGTGGTAGGAAGAATCATGTTGTGACCTTATCTGAAATGAAAACCTTCACTGCAACATCCCACAGACCTACCTGCACTGCAGTGACTTGCTCATGGCACAGTGAAGGGTCACCCTGCTTCCCATGGGGCTTGAGCCATTCACCTGCACTGCTGGGAGGGAGCAGTTTATCTTCAGGTCTGCCCAGTCAGCTGGCTGAAACTGAGCTTGTGTGAGAAAGGCCAAGTTTCCTCTCCTGATTAATGCTGGTTATTCCCCACCCCTCCTCTTTTCCCACAGCTCTTTGAATGGGGAGCACTGGTAATACGAGAGGCTTTACATGTTCACCTAGAGAAAATGTGCACTGGGGAGGAAGGTTTTTGGGCTTATCCTCACTGCTGCTTTTGACTCAGATAGGACCTTCTGGATGAAAAGAGAGATCATGGGGTTTTTTTATCTTCAGAGCAGTGGTGAAAAAACTTCTGCAATACAGGAGAGGGACAGAATAAGATGTATCAAGAAGTCCCAGGCAGATGAAGGAATGAACTTCTGAGAAGACTAAAGGGTAGACATGAATCTAGTTGCTGACCAATGATAGAAAAGTTGCTGAACAGGCATGGAGTTTGCCCAGTGTTTCTTGCAGACCTCCTTGCAACTGGAAGTTTTTGGGTTGAAGGAAGGAGGGGATGCCCATGTCTGCTGGGATAAACCATGCAGGAAGGCTAAAACTGTGCCTCTAGTCATTTAATTTTTATTTGTCTTACTCATTAGAAATTCCAAAACAGAGAAATCCATATATTTGGTCTAATATTTGAAACAAGAAAACCTGTATTATGAAATTCAAAGTCTTTCTGATATTTCCAGTGTGCTCACCTCACAGAAAATATGTAGCTACTTCACCTCTAAGACCAGTTTGATTTATAATCCAGATACAAATATGCAGGAAGACTTAGAATATCTTTATCTTTAATCCAATCTTTACACTGGAAATTTTCTTTAACAAAACCCTACCAGCATGTAAAATCCCTTCCCTGTACTTATGCTTTATCCTATAAGAAAGAACATGGTATCAATATTTACAAGTCACTGCTATTAAGGTAGATCATCCTGTTGATATCTTTTAATTATTGAAATAATTTGAAGTAGTAACATATTTTCCTTATGAGCTATTTGAAAACTCTTAGTATATTTACATGCTACCATCAGAAGCGCTCTCCTGAGATGAGTTGCTCTATCAGCCTACATGCTGTTTGTGAAAAGAACCTCTAGCAAAACTGAGAGTGAATTGTCCCAAAATGACATAAAAGTGATAATGAGTGAAACCAAGGTTAGTAATGACTAGCCCATTTGAGTGAAGGATCTATAAAGTATACCAGGTGGGGATCCTGCACAACTCCTATGAAAAACAGAGATTTACAGAATTCACATGGGAATGCACATACTGCCTCAAAGAGATAATGCATTCACTAATGTAACCTCTACTGCTTGCTGTGGAATACAGATTTATTCTATCACCGAGAAGGACATAGAGCAATGAGATAAGAGAGAACTGGGATGATGTCCCAGTGGCTTAAACTGCTGTGATATACCAGTCATTTAAATCAGTGCAAACCAGGATCTGTGCTCCATGGTAGTTTTGGGTATGCCGATTTCAGAATTATTTTGGGACTTTTTTTCTTACTTTTTGAAATCTCAAAGGAAGTAAAACAGAAATTCCATTGCTAGTGTAAACCTGATGTCTGCAATTGTTTAATGGTGAAAAAAATCTCAAACTAATCTGAACTGTTTACACAGAAGTCCAGTATGACATTTCAGATCTATTCATGTCACCCCATGATCCCACATGATGGTAGTCCTGTTACTAATTCAGGAGGAAGAAATATAGTTTATTGTTCATATGGTTACTCATTTCTCTGTCATTTGAGGCACAGAACACTTACACAATTCTCAGTGAACAAGGTTAACACTTCTTGACCAGGATCTCAGCCATGGGTACTGGTTCTTCTGCCTCCTGTAAACTGTTATGTCTGGGGTAAGAGGTACTTACAGATAACAGGAATAAGTATTAGGAAAATGCCAGCTCTGCCTGAAAGTGTGATGGAAAAATGAGAGAGCACAAGAGTCTACATGGGGGAAGTTGCTTTACTCCAGAGCTCCCTCTGACTTCAAGCTGTCACTGGGCTGAACGGAAGGTGAGTGGCAGCAAACAGGAACAGAAGTGGGAGATGGGAGGGCACTAGGCACACACTGTCTGCACTATCATCCACTCTGCAGGGATCAGCTCAGGACGGTGGTGTAGAACGTCATGTAAGCAGTTGCAAAATGTTAATGGCTGGGAAAAAAACCCCTTAATTACAGACCAAAATGTTAGGGGTGGGGAGAGCAGAGGAAAAAGACTGCTGGAAGAGCTTTACGAGATTCCAATTCAAACCTGAATTTGGTTTGTTTCCTAAATGGGCAGGAAGAAGGGAGAAAGTGGTAGTGATATAAGATAGCATTGGGGAAATAGCTACTTTCTGTAGGAAAATGATTCAAATATTGCTTTTTTCATGTCTGCCTGTAGACTTTGGTTAAACACTAAGGTTATTGGTTAAACACTAAGGTTATGAGGACAAACCTGTAATTACTGCACAGGCAAATGAGGAGGGAAGGGACATTTCCCACGCGGTCCCTCAAGACATTGCTCCTGCCTACAACAAAGAGGACACTATGATTCATCTTCCCTTAATCCACATCATCCCTTTGTATTCTGTTGCATTCCCCGTCATTATCTCAGTATACTTATGGTGTCCCAGCATTCTGAACAGAAGCAAGGAAGTTGCTGGCCAGCAGCTGTCTAACTGTTTGAGGTTGGATAGAGCAAATGTACCAGAGCAAATAAAGCAGTGGTGATACTTTTTAAAACTTTACTTCTGTGTGTAATGTGAAAAACCAGCCTAATTTAAGAACAGAAAGAAGATTCAGTCAACTTTACTGGAAAGATTTTGTGTTTCTGCTGCCTGTGTTTACTGGTTGGGATCAACACCTAAGGAAATATTGAACAAAAGCATCACTTTCCAAACACTGCAGCACAGTTTTCCATTAGAAATGTCATACTGGGAAGAAAATGTATCAAATCTACTAAAAATGTTAACTCTTAAATAGACCTTTTGTCATCCAGATGCAATTAAAATCTTTATAAATATTTTAAATCTGACCTGTGTAATGTGATGTATTAGAGTATGGTTCTTCTTTTTTCTCCTTAAATTCCATTTAAATTGAATTCTACACTTCTCTTACAGCTGTGTTTTGTGGTTTGGGGTTTTTTTTTTCGTGGCTGATAATGGATATCGGCATTCTAGGATTTCCCTTCCTCTTGTGTCCCTGTCAGCTTTGCATGATAACTGCACTGAAAAAAAGGTCTTCATATCTTCTGTTTCAGTAGATAATTATTAGTGGATAATTTGGGTTTGGGAACAGAAGTGAACACACTACCTTGTGTCTCAGTGTTGTAAATATCCTCATGGGGAAATGGAATATTTTAATTTTTTTTTTTAACAAACATTTCTTTTTCCTTCTACAGGATTGCTTATGCAATAAGGGTTCAGATATACTTCAAGGTCTCACCAAGGGGAGTTCCTGAAGACTAGTCTACCATAAGTCAAGTGAAAAAGTCTGTTTTCCAGTGGAGGTTAGAGTGATGATGGAGAAATGAGCCTCCATGTTTCCAATTCCCAATTATTGTTATTTCTTTTCAGTCAAGTACCCATCATATTGCAGACCTGCTGTTGCTGCACTGTAGTAGCATACAAGTCAATGAAATTATTTGAGATTTGTGCAACGTCACCCTGTGCCATCAGCTTTCAAGGAATATTCTCCCACTGCCTTGTCTTTTTAAACTTATAACTTACATCCAGATGTAGACTGAAATAGAAACTAGTGAGGTCATATTGGTGTTGAGAAGCAGCAGAGACACAAACAGTACTGACCTATTAGAAGCAGATTTTAAAAAAGGCTTTTAAAACAAAGAGTTGAAAAATTACTATTGACTTGAAATAAACAAAGCAGCTGCCTAGAGGATGTCAGAGGGATTCTATGACTAAATGAAAGGAAAATATCTATGTAGATATAGATATAGATATATTTTTTGATGGAAGTGTCAGTTTATTAACATGCTCAATCATTGTTAGTGCCAAAGTAACCTGTCATCTGACAGAAAACTGCTTATACTCGACAGCAAGTGGAACACGGGAAATGGATGTTTGTGCTGTGCACTAATTTTCCAACAGTGAAATGCAGTCATTGCAGCATTATAAGACCTGTATCATGACACCATGTATTATGAACTCTAGCTCAATCCCAGCTTCTGAGAACTGAAAGAAAAGGAAAAAGAAAACCAAAACAAGAAAACAAACAATGCAAGCCAGAACCTACAGCTTCTCTACTTCAGTGAACATTTATTACAATTTGAGTTGCGAATAATGCAGCTACCAAGACCCAGCTACCTTATGCTCCAGGCTGGAGTCTTTAAACATCAGTGAAAAAGGCTTGATATGCTCTCTTCTCAATTTATCGCCACTCCGTAAGTCGATGGTGTGCTCTATTCGCTTGTTAATTTCCTCAGGCCCAGACTGGACATGCAAAGCTTGTGCAAGATGGTTTGGAAGCAGATTTATTGAATTTCTTGTTAGGGCAGCCAGAGTCTAGGGGAAAGCACATGCAAACAGAATAAACCTGCTGGTCCCCTTGGGTTAAAAATGCAATGTTTTAGATCATGTTGCATTGCAAACCATTACAGCACTCCATGCAATTCATTCAATGAAATCTACAGAAGTGTAAAATAATAAGTCTGTTCCACTAAACACATACAGTACATTAAGGGGATTACTTTGATGCCTTCTTTAATACAGACTAGGAGGTTTGCTGCTGCACTGAGCTCTAGGGCTATATTCTGCTTTCCAAATACCGTTATTTAAATATTAGAGCATGCATGAAGGGAGTAGTTCTAATAAATAGGAATGGAAACTACAGAAAACAAAAGTCAGAAAACAAAAGTCACAAAACAGGATTAATGAGGTTTTTCTTATCTTAGAACTACTGTATGTGTGTAGTTAAGGAACAGATCAGTTAGTCAGGAGTGAAGAAGGTGACATTTCTGGTTACTTCAGCATGGGTTTTCAAATAATATGTTCTTCTTCACTACTGGTATATTTCAGCCAGTCTAGATTACAGTTAGGCTATATTATTTAATTTAACTGTAATTCACGTTATTATTTTAAATATTATCTCAAATGCATTATTCTTTTGTACTTCACTGGGTAATCCAAAGGAAAAAAAAAAAAAGAAAATACTTTCGCACAGCTTTGCAAAGGAATTCTAGCAGAGATAGTGTGAAGGGTGCTTCACCTTCAGCAAAGAGTTAGAGTTTGTTTTCATAAAGAGAATAACTCATTTCCTGTTTCATGGTATCACTTCATGACACAAACCACAGTGAAGCAGCTCTTTAACCCACTTGAACAGGAAAATAAATTCTACTGCTGTGATACTCCCAAGGTTTAGGAAATGTTAATGAATGGAAAAGATATAGAACTTCATACATCATAGCATGAGACATTTCAGAATTATTATGGATAAGAAATACACTTTTGCTTGAGAAAATTTATTCCATAGGTCCTTTCTATAAAGACCTTCAGTTGTATCTCCTACTGGCCATTGCTGAAGCAGGAATTTGGGATGTATTGTCACTAGATAACCCAGTAAAGCCAATTCTTTTGAATCATGGGATTACATACAGCAAATGATAGAGGGAGATTTCCCGTGTTCATATTCAAACTATCATCCCCAGATACATTCCGATGAATCTTGGAGATTATATTTAAAAACAGGAAGGGTCTCAGGTACCCACTGCCAAACCCCAAGTGGCAACTATCCTTACAGTCCTAAAATCACGTCCATGTACTCCATAGTCACAGACAGTATCTCATATTCCAACTCTTCATCAGTAGCTTAAGACACCAAAATAAAGGCAGAAAAGGGCATCAGGATTTAAATATTCTCTCTGTTTAAGTGAAAAACAATTTTTCTGTTGCTTGATAGAAAAAGGACTTTAATTGTGCCTTAAATTCTTCTGACTAGCAAATCAGTATCATCAACATTTGGAGAAAAAATCAGTACCAAGGAAACTTTACTCATACTAAAGTTTCAGATATGCCCGAACCCGTATCTTAACCTTAGAGAAAACAATACATTGAGTGAAATGGATAAATACTACATTATTACACACTAAGATACTACTTTAGTTTATGTACTCCTGTCTCTTTAAAAATGAGCTTAAAGTTCTTATTAATTTTTAGTGACCCACAAGTGGGTCTGAAGTCACTGTTAAAGGATAAGATCACATCAGATGCTGTTTGTGCATTAATTCCTCAGAATTAGCTCATAGTTCTGCTTCTCCACTGGAAATGAGGGTGGAGAAGGTCCCTAATGTTTTAGCTGGGCATTGCGTTTTATTTACATGAGAAAAATAATCTCAATTCAACCTAGTAAACAACTTCATTTAGCTTAAAATTCTATTCTAAGATTTGATTGATAGGAAGACTTGTCTTCGGATTGTATTAAGTGTTTTAGAATTCATGGCAGATGAACATGACATAATATCACCACTATGTCTATAGTGCCTGTGGTATTAGTGCAAAAATAGACTCTGAACTTGCATTTATTTTCAGAAAATAACAAGGCGATTCATATTTATGTTTCATGGAGTTTTATATTCCTTCCACCCATACACCTACTTAAGAAAACTGCTTCCCTGTAATTAGTAATAACAACAATGAAAAAATACCATGCAAATTATTGTCTCAAGAATATGTTCTAAACACATTTTTTCTCTGTATCCTCCTCTTTACTCTGCATCTTTTAAGACTGTGTGATGTCAACATAAAGAAATATTGGTTCTTCCTATTACCTCTCCTACACTTCTGTGAACAGCCATATGGAAGACACAGTTTTGAATTCTACAATGGGCTTTTGAAGTTTCCAGATGCTGACAATAACCATTCATCATGCAGGAACAAACACAAGGTTCTGTTTGGGAAAAGCCTAGCCAAGCTTGCATCTGAGACTGAAAAAGGGTGAATGAAAGCAAATAAATAATAAAACTCCAACAGTAGTCATATTTTATAGAGACTTTGAAATGGTAGCTTAGATTAGATTTTACTTCCTTCCTGCAAAATTTTCCTGCAACAGGTCCAAGCACCCTGCTCTCAACAAGAAAAGTTTTAGCCAGTGCCATTTAGAAGGGAAACTTTTAACCAGTGCCATTTAGAAAACTCTAGAAAGGTTTCATATTATTTTGTTTTCATACTGCAAACATCAGGTTTTGGAGGGAAATAAGGAAATGCAAGGTCACATCTAAAAAGACAGGATGAAGACAGGATTTAATTGAAAAGGAAGACACCTGAATGAGGGTGCCCAGCTGTTCACTGTCTAAGCTTCTAATCCTGCCAATCTACACTCCAGGTGCTTTCAGTTGCCCTGGGGTACCCTGTACGACAGTCAGGAGCCAGGAGATGTTGGCACAAGACTTAGGAACACGATGTGCTGCTGGTGGGTGGTGGGGACCAGCTGGGGTGCTCTGGGGTGTCTCGAGCTGCAATAGGCAGCCACAGTCCAGCAGCTGAATCAAGCTTTTACTCAGCATGTTTCAACACAGGTATTCAGCACTACCTGAGACATCAGAGTCTCTTACCTGGCCTTCTGACTGGTAGTCCATATGATTATGGGTCTTTTATAGGCTCCTTGTCAACCAGACCATTTTAGGCTGCCTAGAGCACCACGAGTGGCATGAAATCCTTATGTTTGGGAGCTGAGCTGTGTGAGGGATCAACACCTGGGACAGTCAGTAGGTACACAAATGCAGGTGCTTTGTTCACAATGCCACCCTTTTGTTTAGACTTGCCTGTCATCTTGGCAGTCTTTTAGTATAATTTTTGTGACAACTGTTAAGACTCACTGCAACCACTAGTAAAATATGCTTATAGAAGACATTCTATATTTTTTTTCCCTAATTCATGCCATTAGAGGCCCAACAGGTGCCTCCAGCACCACCCACACTGACCATATTATGCTTTCAACTACTCCTTTTGTAAGGCACACAGAAGAAATTCCACTTTATCAACAATTAAGGCCTCCTCCTCATTTTAGAGGAGGAGGTCTTCACTCTCTTGACAAAAAATAAGTTCTGTCCAACTTTCTTTGCTTTAAGAAAGAAGCCCAGACCCTTGTTTCAATAACAGAAAAATCCATCCATATCGGTCATGTCTGAATTTTAGAGCAGACACTTGCACCCTTGGCTTACCTCACCATTAGAGCCAGGGCACACAGTGCTAAACGTGCTGTGGACAGATGTAGTTTTTGTTAATATCTGTGACTGCCTCCATAAAAAGTGTTTATTCTGTTCCTTACTCATATCAACACACCTTCAATGCTCCCTTCTTCAATATCAACACTGACTTGGACTGCTAATAGAAAATGAGTTTAGGGTAATGAGCATGGATTGGGATGAATTTGAGTTTGGTATGAGAACTCAACCGAGACTTTGCTCCTTCACATGCTTCCTGACATAACTAGAGCTAAAAGTAATATACATGTAATCAGAGTTGCTCAAAATTTGTTGCAACTTATACTGGGTAAAGAAATCATTTAAATGCTATTGGCAAATATTCAAACACACAGAGTGATTCATTGTTGGGTTGCTGCTACTAGGATTCTCAAAGCCTGCTGCTGACAGTGACCTTTAAGCTGCATAATTAATGTTATTAAATGCTTATTCTGTCCAAGACTGACACACCTCTGGAAAAAAGTTACTATATACTAGTATAATTTAAATCTACCATCGGAATTTTGAGCCGAAATACATTATTTATGAGCAGTACTCTCTATTTTCTCAACTGTAAAGTGAAAATTACATAACAATTGAATCATACATGGAATAGCAGATTTTTAAAATCTTGTCTCCACAAAAGAGCTTATTGTAAAGCTGTGTAGTATAAAATTACATCTATTTCCAACACAAACCTAAGTTCCTAAGAAACAGCGAGAAACTGCTCTAAAAATGGATTGTTTATTGCCATGAGACAAAAATATGCTTTAAAGCAACTGTTTAGCTATGCCTATTTCAATTATTTTTGTGGCCTTTTTACTAGTATGCTGCAGGAGTTGTTCAATAATTGAATAAAAACACTAGTACTTTATTTCATTCCTTGTCTTTGTTAGCATCAAGGTCATGTTTAGATGAGAAAACGATCAATAAAATGATAACCTACGCTGCGGAGATTTTTTTTGAACTACAGAAATTGGAATATCTTAAAGGGAAAGAAGAAGAAATGGAGAGAGATCAGAAGATATTCACAGCAGCATGCACCCATACCTCTATTTCTAATGAAATGAGAATATAGAGACAGGTCAACAAGATACAGAGAATACTAAAAGGCAGCATACATGCAGATACACAGATGTACAGAACATATATAAAACAGGTGTTTTATATAAACTATGCCATGCTCCAGTTCAGTTTGAAGAGATGAAGACAGTGCCATGGGTTGATTGATTGTGAAATTTTATCACTTCTGAGCGCATTTGTAAGAAGCAGAAGACAATTGACAAAGCAAGACCTCCACGCAACAATGCTTGAGGTTCAACAGACAGTTCAGACAAGTAGGAATAAGGTTGTGCAGTAGAAGAAAGAATATACCTGTCATTACAGGTCCCTCAAAGAAAATGGAAGAAAGCTTCAGCCAGCCTTGTTTCATAAAGAACTTATCAATCTTTCAAGTGCAGTGAAAAGAGTGGAGTCTGAGGGAATTTTAACCTTTCCGTCTTTGATTCCTCTAACCAAGGAATGATTTTTTATTACTGTACAGGAATTTCTCATTGCCAGGGTTGCTAGCAGTTAACCATGTAGCGTTTCTGGAAAAGATCTGATCAGGAGCAGTTGCTATTATCTCATATTTCTATTGAGCTACACATGACATTAGAGCCTAACTCATCTGCTAGTGAACCTTAACTATGTCTTAGAGCATGAGGTTTTAATATTTTTTGTGAAAAAAAGTGAAAAACGCAAAACTTGTTTTCACAAGGTGTATTTTAAAGGTAGATATTTTTATTTCCCTCATCTATTAGTAACTTCTACTATACTTTTTCCTCTGGCAAAACATCTTTTTCTCATCCTTTTACTTGATGACAGTGCAGTGAAGCTGTGCAATGAGATACACACTCTGACTAGAATGTTCCAGCTAGTAATTTTAGTAACATTAGCTTTATTTTTAATTTACTTTTTCACGGACTGGTTCAATTAAAACTAAGTTGTGTGGTATTTAATTTTAGTCGGAAAAGAAAAACAACCCCCAAACCTCTGGTCCACTGGCATTTCCCTGGTTTGGAACAACTGAATTGCCTCGAAAAAATTTGTTTAATCCTCTGCTGTTACAGTACGTGTTAGAATAAAAGTTAAATATGAATTTGTCTCCTTTGAGGCCTCCGTTATTAAAATGCACTCAAGCATGCATTCATACTTGATGACATTAAAGGAAGTTTGACTTACGTTTTGTTTTCCCACTATGTTATCAAATGGAAGTTCAGGGCTCCAGGATCCTTCGGTAAACGTAGCTCCACTGTTTCTCCTGTCGGAGGAGCTGACAGCCTCTTTCACAATATCTTCAGGCAAAGTCAACAGACTCTCCTCAGGTTGTTTAATTAAATAAGTCTCAATGTTATGCTTCCTCAAGAATTCATTACGCTCTTTGCCATGCCCTTCTTCAACTTTATAATCCCCATTCAGGCAGTCCAGAGTGGCTTTGGAGATGTGAATTCTCCTGCATAAGTGAAATAAGGAGGAGTAAATACTGACTGAGCTCTAGTAGGTAAGAAGGAGTTTTTGAGCTCTGCACAGTGTTTAGCATCATGGATAAATAGAAGGCATTCTATCATATACCATGATTTCCATGAAGAAAACTAAAATAGTGTATTCACATTTCGGGGCAAGTACTCTTGAGACATGTTTACATCAAAAGGATCTCATGAATAGACAAAGACCTGTCACAGGAAAAACCCTTTGACATTCACACTTGACGTCTTTACTCACAGTAATAGTTTAATGGGAGACCTTCCTGAGTAAAATGGTATTCAGAGTGAATGAAAATTGGCACTTCATATGGTGAAAGGAAAATATATGATATGCATTAGACCAATTTATGTCAAGCTCTTTAATTTCCTTCTGTTACCTGAACTAGCTTAAACATTGAAATTAGTGGTCTGATTGCACCTGCAGTGAATAAGGGAAATAGGGAAACTATACAAAGGCAAGTGAGGTAATAATTTCTGTTAAGAGATTAAGTGATGAATTCAGAAAGCTTTGGCAAAAGTGAAGTTGAATTTAAGAGCTTGGATTTTGCAACAACATGGTAGGAATTTGGATATCTTCCAACTAAACCTGGTGGAGCTTTCTTATTTCTATTTTTTACTTCTATTTCTTATTTCTATTATGCTTTTATGAGGCACCAGAATTTGCTTTTTCTCCTGTGAAGTAAATGGTGCTAGCATGCCACTTGGGAACTTCCTTCTGGAACAGGGTTAAATTCCAAAACATACTGATGGAATAAAAGACTATAGGTGCATGTATGATGTGCATGTATTTCCAGAAAATAAAGTGCTCATCGTCTTTAAGCAGTGTGAAGTGGCCAGGAGTGTCAGAATTTGGAATAAATCATATTTATGTGGAACATTAAATGTCAGTATCTAATTAAAAGATCAAAATTTTGTATCTCAGCCAATTTTTAACCTGTCTCAGCTTCCATTTTTTTTTCCTGTGTTTTGTGTATCTTTCTCTCTCTGAAGTCATGATGTTACAATGACCACAGAGATAAGTAGTATTTTGTAGTCAAATAACAGTAAAACTACAATAAAACCCACTAAAAATGTTTCTCAAATACAAGCAACTTTTGACCTGGACTTTAAAGACAGAGTATAAGACCTCTTGGAAAGACAATACATTTCCTAACTCTTAGAAATCCAAATTGGCTAAACTGATTTAAGTAAAGTGCTAACATAAAATTAAAGAACAAAACAAAAAAAAGAAAGAAAGAAAGAAAAGAAAGAAAAGAAAAGAAA
>VXAY01000602.1:1887956-1957490 GCA_013399855.1 Oxyruncus cristatus | reverse complement strand
AAGAAAGAAAGAAAGAAAGAAAGAAAGAAAGAAAGAAAGAAAGAGAAAGAAAACAAGCAAGAAAGAAAGACATTAGTTGCCAGGGTGACTATTTTTGTGCTTAGTTTCAACTAATATATTTGGGAAGGTTGTATTATATAGCCCTGAAATATGGATTTTATAATGGAAATGATAACAGATTTAAATAGTGTGGAGATAGGTATTGATGCAATATACTTAAATGGACCAAATACTAATAAATAGTTGGTAGATTAAAAAAGTATTTTCTGGTTTCACCTTTTACACTTCTTACTTAAGAAAACCTAAAATGTGTCATGGAGAGACATCTTTCTAATTTTAGACAAATACAGTACACAGGGAACCTGAGTATTGAAGTCAAAAAGTATAGCCTGTCCTACTGTGGAAAACATATCAGGCCCAAAGTGTTAGATGATACCTGTCATTGAAGCATCCTGGAAAATTATTTATTGGGTTTTGTGTAACTCAATACCATAGATGAATACCTCGATACACCAGGCAAACACTATCAGAAGGCAGGATCCTGGTAGAAGAATGTCACCGAAATAACACTATAGGATCTTACATGATTTCCTTCTCAGGCGTTGTGGACACATTTTTTTTTCCTCTCAGAAAACCAGAAATGACTCTCAGTGTTCATAATTGCCTTCTCCCATGGCAGCTGAGCTGCTGGCTTATGCTGCTTCACTCAGGGGTGATCTCTCCCCTCATCACCCATGCTCAGGAGGTCTTGGGGTGACATGCAGCCATTGAAGGAAAGAGCTGAGTGCCTTCTTTCATGCTCCCAGACTCGGTGGAAGGACCTTCCCCATCCTGAGCTAACTCCCTTTACTATGCCCTCAGGAAAGGGCTGTGGTTCATCTTTGCTCTTGTTTCACACTGTGGGAGTAGGACCAGTCATAACCCCAGGGAAGCGCTTGGGAAGAAACAGCTCTGGGAATGGGAATGATCTTGGTACTATGGCAAGCAGGGGGATTTGAATACTTACAGCAGAAAGAAGTAAAGAGAGGCTGAAATGAACTTAAGTGCTCTATTAAATCTGTTTTGTGCACTAGGAAACTCTGATGTAAACCATTATTCTGAGGGGCTTCATGAATTGCTGTCACATACAGGCTTTGTTGTGCTGGCACACTGATATCCAGGAGTGGAAACCCCTCTGCTCTGACAGACTGAAACCCAGCCAGGCATCTTATCTACGGCAAGGTTGTGCATTTTCTGGGTTATTCATTAATAGCCATACGACTTGCACACATTAACAGCAACAGACTATGCTTTTCACAGGTACGGATGGTGGAACTCAGATGATTGATTTGCTCATGTTAACAAAGCAGCACCTCAGTTGTCCGGGGTTACCAGGTGGGATAAGCAGCAGGCAATGAAATATTTCTTTGAAATTTTATACACTGGTGGCATATGCAGAGTACAGAAGTTGTTCTCAGAGCACACAGTATTTCATTTTCTGCTGATTCCAAGAATATACATTAGTGTTAAGGTTTACTATATAGAACTGTGGAAGGGGCCTGCATTTGCAAAATATGAAGCAAATTTCCTTCCAACTTCCTGGGAACATGACAGCTCTGACAGATCCTGATGTGTGTGGAGGGAGTACAGCACATGACTCAGTTTTGATGACTTAAAATCTCTGTCATTCAAGGTGACAGCATCACTTAGACTTTTTCCACAGAAAGCTGTTTGCTGGTATTACTTCTAAATTCCATGATTAAAAATTGAATTGTATAGGTGATATTTTTCTACTTCTTTCATCAATGAAAGGTGGAACTGAAAATGAACAGAAGATTTCTGCAATCACTACTGTTGCTTCAAATTTAGGACTTACAGCTTCCAAACTAGTGTGATATATAGACCATGTCAGGCAGAAATACATTCAACTTCAGGTGAATCAGCTGCCTCAGACACAGAAAAACTAGGCAGTTCAATGGAAAACCATACATTTCCACATTCAGACAGGTTGAGAAAAAGTCTCAAAACATCTACTAAGACATTAAATTATTCAAGAGACTACCTAGAGAGCCTGCTGTTCATAACAACTTGCTATTAGCATATTGACCTATGAACACATAATTCTTCGCACATTTTGCGTATTATGAAATAAAAGAAATTATAGCCTTGTGCCTCATAATAGCATTGGAATGCAAGGGATGAGAAAATGAAGCCTGGAAAACCTCATGAATGGTCAACGCCTAACTGGGAAATTTAGGCTACCTCTGAAAACAAAAATTAATCTTTTTCAGGAAATCAAGGTTGGCAAAGAAAAACAAATATTTTTGTCCTGTCTTTCCAAAAGACTCTGCAAGCTGACCATTTCTACCTTTTTTTGATTGTAGCCTCACAAATCCTTGCCAACCACAAAATAGCAAAAAAAAACCCCCAAAACAACAAACAAACAAACAAACAAAAAACAAAAACAAAAACAAACCAAACCAAAACAAAACAAAAAAAAAAAAGAAAAGGTCATAGTTGATGAAATAACACAAGACAGTTAATGTGTTGGCAAGGTTAACAGTGTAATGTGTTGGCAATGTTTTCTGACTATGGGAAATACACTTCGCCTTACCCAGGAATTCCACCTGACTCGAGTTTGTTTGCGATATCCACGTCCCATGACCAGACATCAAACTGCCACTTCCGCAGGCCCAGCACTCCGCACAGAACCGATCCCGAGTGTATCCCTATTCTCATGTCAATGTCGTGCTTCGTTCTCGACCTAACGTATCTGTTTAACACAACACACACAGAAAGAAAAAAGACCATATGAGAGTATATGCCCCAGTTTTCAGTATCTTTTAGAAAAGGGTATGATGTCAAATGATGTCAGTTTGTTGTAAAGTGCAGCCTAGCCTGTAAAATGAAGAGATAACTCTCCAGGTAGCAAAGTACAGGTAGTGATAAAATGGCTCTAAAAGCCAGTTTATCATTAAGCACTTAATTGCATGCATGGCTCAGTGGTACACTTATTATCCTGGTCAGATAGAAAGAGAAAGATAGGGAGAGAAAAAGATGTCTGAGTGAAAGTATTTTGTTGGATTTATTGACTCCTTTAGCTTGGAATTATAAAAGACAATTCAGGAATAGTATGAAAACTATTTTCATCAAACCTGTGTATACTTTTATTATCTAGTGTAGTTTTTTAATTATTCTCAAATTTTCAAAAATATTATTTTATTGATTGGGACTTTCCAGAGTTACTTTTTGTGCAAAGTTTAATTATTTTTAGTAGGTTTGACCAGAACACCATTTGCTCTGTTATGATAACTGCGTGAGTTTAAAATCAGTTTCTTCCATTCTATGTGATGGCAAAGACCATTTCACTGTTCAAAAGTAAACACATGTGGGTATATTTATTAACAGTCTCAGAAGAGGGACTTTGTCACAGCACAGTTTTCAACTAATACTTCTGTTAACTATAAAGGGAATGTTACTATTTTAAAATAGTACCTTCCTCTTCTGATATGAGATCACAGATATTGTACACGGCCACAGGCACCTTAATTGGTGTCTTAGACCCAGGAATAATCCTTCCAAATGAGTACTGAGATATATCAGCACATCAGTGCTAGACACTGTTAGGTTAATGGTTGGGCTCGACAATCTTTGGGGTCGGCCTCTTCTCCCAGAGAACCAGCAAAGGGGAAATGGCCTCAAGATGTGCCAGGAAAGGTTCAGGTTGGATACTGGACAAAAATTCTTCCCTGAAATAGTGTTCAGCATTGGAACAGGCTTCTCAGGGAAGTGGTGGAATAACCATCCCTGGAAGTGTTCAAAGAATAAGTAGGCACTCTGTGATAGGGTTTAGTGTGCATGGTGATATTGGGTTGAAGGTTGGACTTGATGATCCTGGAGGTCTTTTCTAACCTTAGTGATTCTATGATTCTGTCACCTTGGGAAGTTCACAACTAAAATAATTGAGCTGTATCCACTGGGATGACAAAGACACCACTTTTCCAATTCTGTCTGCGTGATAATAGTTATTTGTGCCAGAAATAGGGTTAGAGCTCGTGTTCATTAATATTTGAATAGTGTGCTGAGGATAAGAAAATCATGCTGCTACTGTTGCTCTACAAACAAAGCTGCTGTTTCTCTGTAAAGAGTCTCAGTGCTACGGTCACTGAAGTCAACAGAAGCACAGCAAGATCACACCACAGAGCAGGCAAAGAATAAACAGCTCTATTTAACAACTCTGAAGCTAACTACCATTGCCTCAGATGCCTCAGTCACAACCTTGACAGATTTTCTCCAGAGAAGAAAAGGGTAAATGGCTTACAGCATTCAATATTTGGCCTTTCATTGTTGCAATGGAGCATCAGTTCAGTTTGCAAGGGAAGGAAAAAAAAGGAAGAAGAGTTCTAAAATGGAGAGAAACTAGTTGTATAAAAATGTGAAGAAGTGAAAATAAGAAATTCATCTTTATTTCCCTTTCCTGCATACTACGAAAACTTGAAGAAAGGCAGGTATATGATAAGTCCCAGTGCAGTCATTTGCCTACAACAAGATCCATTCATTTTATCGGGAAGTCAACATATTTCAGATATCTAAAAGAAGATTTTAAAAAGTTGACCATAAAATAATAAAAAAGAAGCTTTGAGATGGAATTTATCTGTGTTCCGATACTTCGAGTTTATAATTCTCATTTACAAATTTCTTTATTGCTTTGCAAGCTCGAGGGCTTGAAATATCAAAATCAAACAAACAAACACCTGTCTCTGGATGATGAGATGTGCAACAACTCCTCCACACTGAAACTCTTAAAGCGTTGTAAGAACAGCTAAGAGAAGTGAGACCACTGTGATTTGTACTCTGTTCTGAGGAATTTTTATATTGTACAAAAATACCTAAACTAACACTCGTAACTGTCAGAGGAATTATCACACACCTCCCTCCATGATTATTCCCCAGCCTGCCCTTTTCCTTTGTTCAAACTAAGATAACTATTTCTCTTTGTATGTCTGATTTCCTTATCTTGAAATAAAAGCTAATTGTATCTATAAGAATAGTTGAGCAAGAAGTTTTCATTGAAAAATGTATTCAATAAGAGGACCTTACATTTAATAAAATGTTTTAATAGCATATATTTATGTAATCTTTCTCTATGCATGTATAGACACACACTCTATTTTACCAATTTATGTTTTAAGTAATATAGCATTTAATTGCCAGTAAACGTTAGTATTTAACATTGGACAAATACTGGCACTGGACAATCACCAATGGTATGGAATTTAGGAAGTCCAAATGCCAGATGGAGTAACACTGGGTGTGAATGTAGACTGGGAGAGCAGTGACTGGAGATCAGCCCTGCAGAAAGGGATCTGACAGTAGCTCAACGGGAGCCAGCAGTGAGTGTGCCCTGACAGCCCAGAGGGCAAACCCACCCTGGGGTGCATCAAACACAGCACGACCAGCTGGACAAAAGAGAGGATTGTCCCACTGTGTTCAGTGTTGGTGTGGCCTCACCTGGAGCCCTCTGTGCAGTGCTGGGGCCCACCTGTGAAGAAGGATGTGAAGGCCCTGGAATGTATCCCAAGGAGCACAACACAGCTGGTGACAGGGCTGGAAGGCACATCCTGTGAGGAGCAGCTGAGAGCTCTGGGCTTGCCTAGTTTGGAGAACAGGACTCTGAGGAGGGACCTCTCTATAGCTTCCTGAGCAGGGGAAGGGGAGGAGGAGGTGCTGAATGTTTCTCCCTGGGATCCAGTGATAGAATGCATAGGAATGGTCCAAAGCTGTATCAGTGGAGGTTCAGCCTGGACATTAGGAAACATTTCTTTAACAAGGTGATGGTCAAACTGTGAAATAGGTCGAACAGAGAGGTGTTAATAGCCCAGGCCTATCAGTGTTTAAGAGACATCAATCAAGGTCCTATCCCCTTTGACTTATCGGTCATCTTTCACAGTTTCCCAGCAACTCTTTCTGTGTGCTGCTCAGGTGATATCAGATCTCAGCTCTTCATCAGCTGACATTGTGGATTTGGCTCCCTGCCTGCACCCTTTGGCTGAGGGACATTGGATTTGACTCCCTGCCTGCACCTTTGGCTGAGGGACGTTCTGTTTCTCTGCTGCAGTGCTGGTGCAGCTGCAGGTCCCTGTCTTTGCATTCTCCTCTGACTCGTCCTGCACAGCAATGTGCTCTCGTGTTGATAGATGGGAAATTAATTGCGTGAGGGGCCCAGACTGAATAGAGCTGAAGGCAGTCTGAAATATATTTTAAAAGCCCTGTCCAGGACTGAATCAAAGCACAAGACTAATCTAGGATGGCTCATATTACTTCATTATTTGCAACGTAAGAAAGAGCAGAGCTGTTGAAAAACTGTTTGTGGAAACATTAGTCTTCACTAAACTTTTGTTGTAAGGTATCAAATTGAATAAAGAATAAGTGTTTGTAGTTTAAATGTGAGGGGATTGATTAATGTGTAAAAAGCCATGGAATTTTAAGTATTCTTTTTCTTTAAAATTTGGAGTGGTGTGGGGTAAAACAGATTTCTGAATTATTTAAAGAAAGGGATTTCATCATGGTCAGATCCAACTCCCTAACAGCCAGACTACCACGTACTTTGGGAGGTCTTGTTTATATATAACTAAAGGAGAAAAGCGCTTAAAACCTTTGAAACCTAAAGCTTGGATCACCTTCATCAATACTGGTAGTTCCAATTCATTCAGACAAAGCTTCTCATAAATAATAGCATGTACTAGATACTGAAAAAATGGAGAGAGTTCATTTTGCATGAGCTCAGGTGTTCCACATCTTTTAGTTCTCTCTCTTAAATTTTTTCAGCTGTCAATGAAACTTCTAATTAAAGAAAAAGTATTTGTTTCAACTACTTTACAAGCTGTCTGCAAATACTTTGACATGCATGAAGCTGCCTTATTGATGATCTATAAAGCAGTCCTGTTTAGTTCACAAGCAGTTTGACATCTTATCCAGGATGAGGTAACTGTGACTGATGCTATTCATGCTATTCATCTCATTTCAGTCCAGAAAGTGATAAAAAAGTAATTGATTTTAATTGTATCTAGGCACTTCCTTCTTGTCATCATTCTTTGATAGATATTTGATTTTTGTCCTGTTAATCAGAGCTTTTTGAATGTAGAAGGTGAGCCAAAAGCCTGTAATTGTCAAAAATCTGAATGCCCTGTAACTCACACCTTGCAGGTTCAGGAAGTGACACACTGGCTACATTTGTGCTGACCAGTTTAACTGTGAAGGTGCTGTCTATGCTTTGAGATACTTAAACCAGCCCCAGAATGTTTCTTCCCTGGCCAACAAACTCTCACACAACCTGTTTCCAGATTCAACACTTTGCATGTGATGAAGACCATTTCCAGGAGATAATTTGAATGCAGCTGGCTGGTTTTGGAAGCAAAAAGATTCCAGAAGAATGGAGTTGGCCAGTCTGTTCTACTTTTTCTTAGTGAGAGCAAACACTCCCTGGGGCTGTTTAATTTACCCATCAAGTTATAGTCACTATCCTCCTCATGCAGATGTAATAGGAAAGTCTATGTATTTGCTTCAAGTAAATAAGGATTTTAGCTGACCCTGCTTTGAGCAGAAGGATGAACTCCTGATGCCCTCTCCAAACTGAGCTGTCCTATGATCATAAGGTTCAGTTACACTGAGAACTTTTTGGTTTAACTCAAGAGAATTGTGGAATTTTCCTAAATGAACTCAAATGTTTTTTGATGCTGACATGAGAGGGTAGTAGGTGAACTGAGATAAATAATCTTTTCAGTAGGACTCTGGAACTTTGTCATGCTTGTGAAGGAGATACCAATTATTTTAAAAAAGCTACATAACAGGATGCACTAAAATACTGAACACTTTAAAGAATACGGCTCAGGTAATATGATTTAAAGGATGTAACATTTTGCAGGGGAACTTTGGACAGGTTGAATTTACAATTTAAGGGAGATATTATCCCAAGAAGCCAGTTTAGAACAGCTGCAGGCTGAGTTTAACTTGGAATTAAAGCTGGAATCCAGTGTCAGCAGAAACTGCTGTCTGGAGAAGTTTCATATCGTCAGACGCATCACTAATATAACTGACTTGCTCCGATTTCAGATGGATGCTATAGCAACATGGGCAGAGTTAAAGTACTGCTGCATTCCTGTCCCTTATGTTGATTTGCTCTGAGAGGCAGGAAAATAGTATATTACAAGGACAACACACAGTATTATTAGAATTCTCCTTTTTCATTTGAAAATTATGTTATAAAAATCTATATAATTATATACATATATATATATATACTTCTATACCATTTTGCCAATATAGCTTTGATGGTATTTGATGGCACATTCAAAGGAAAGAGGCCTCAGAAGGGCATAAACCTATTCATCTCTACCTGGTTCAGTTCATATAGACATCCAACAGCAAAAACAGGGAAAGAAAAACTGTCCTGATGCTCTTTTCATTCAGTCAGTGGCTGAAACAGACACATGGAGGTGACAATATGATCAAGTCTTGGTGTGAAACCAATTCACTCTGAAAACTGCCTGAAAAGTGCAGGCTGAACTTGTGAATATCTTGCAATGTCCTTTTCCACCACCACACAGAAATGAAGGTAAGCATTAGCTTTTGGTTTTCTGAAGACTTATTCTCTCTTCTGTGAATCAGAGTTCATTGTGTCATGGGCAGAGCCTTGTACATTATAGTGGAAATTATCTGCGAAAGGAATCCAGAACTGTATCAATTATATAATTATATAATGATTTGTTAATAATGGAATATGAAAACAATTGCTGGCTCTTTTACTGCCTGAGTAACTCTTTTAACAATCATTGATCACTTCATGATTTTTGTTAATACTCAATAGATGAAGTTAAAAGCAGATTTTTCATGCTAAGCACGGGAAACCTGCCAGGTCAGTCAGTGAGATCATCTGAAATAATTGTGGTGTCTTGAGGTATTTTTGGTTGTGGGTCTTCATTTGTTTTCTTCTCTAGTTTTCTTTTATTTCCTTCTCTCATGAATTTATCTTCATATTAGTAGTTAATTACTGACTTTTAATGAAGACAAGCTGTTATCTAATTTCTGGAGTTTAGCTTATGTTGTATGCTTGGACTATTTATTCTGTCATAATAATTACTCTTTGAGTTGGTATTTTAGTGGAAAATAATTCAACAAATGAAACCACTCAGGACTCCTTGATTTACCAGTCAAGTACACCAGCACAAAGGTTTGTTTGAATTTCCACTGTTATAGGTATTGTGTGATTTCCATTTTTATACCATGAGACTGAGTCCTTGAGGAGCTGAGCCTCACACAACATACCTCCCTCCTTTCCTCCCAGTCACAGAGATTTTAGGAATAAGGATATTTGAGAAGGTGGTGTTATCTCTGATACCCACTTAGCTTGGGTGATAACTGTGAAAACGAAACATTATCATCTGATGACTAAACATTCCACTAGTATCTCATTTCTATCAACTGTCAGTACAGACAGGCATTAATACAATAAAATTAAACACAAGGAGAGTTGTGCTGCATGTGAAAAGATATTAGAACCAGCTGAATAAATGAACCCCTCATGAAGAGCTTATCCTTTTTATTTTAATTTGCATTTCCAGTTGCAGCTAATAAGAATTTAGAGGACATTGGGTTTTGCAAGACAGATGGAGTTAGGAATTTTGCTCATGCACAATCGTGATGGAGCAAAACTACCTTACTTTGGAGTAAATACCATACTTCATGGAACCTTCCCATGGTTGAAAGTTGTCTTTCAATTGTTCTCAACCGTTAAGGGAGCAAAGTACAAGAAGACAGATTAGAATAACAATAATAGTTTTTCTTTGATAAGATTTTTAACAGGGCACAGTGATGCAAAAAAAATCATTACAGAGAAAATCATGACCTTTCCTGGATTATTCTGTTGAGTTCTGAACAGTTCCTTTAATTTTCAAAGAGAGAAGTGGAGCTGCAAGACTCAAGTCTAGATCCTCAGTATGTGAGCATAAAATGAAGCTGTAGACTCTCAATTAACAATAAATTAACAATTTAGATGTGTGGATGCCAGCTGTATGAAAACACTCAGAAGTCCCTTCTTAGACAACCCATCCATGTAGATTTATTTTACATGTTGTGTAATTAATGGATTTGACATTCTTGTTCTATTCCCTTTGACCACAACGTCATCAAGGAGACTAGAAGGAATATTCAGCAATGATACCATGAGAACATAAGTCTTCAGGGCACTGCCTCACCAGAAATGTTAGTACTGATCACTACAACGTTACCAGCTACCTTTTGTCAATGGAGAGAAATGTTTGTCTGTATAACTTCAGTGTAGCTGTTGATTCTGAAGGATGGTTTCCCATGTCTTGAATCATCTCCCTATTATTTCAGACACACAAAATATTTATTTTGTAAAAAGTTCAGATGAAGATAAAAAAATTTATAATCATCAAAATGTCATTTCCAGCAGGTTTTAAATATGACAAAATTTCATAGGGACGAATATCCTAAAAACTTTTTCTAAAGAGGATTTTTTTCATCCTAACTGCGAAAGATATTTACTTTATTAATTCTAATTAATATACTGTAGAAAACTCTAAAGTCACTCAGAAATGTGCATTTAAGTATTTCTAATATTCCATGGCAAGATTGGTCCTTCCTCTGAACTATATAAGCACACATTAGGGTCAGTAACATAAGACTCCTATACTCTGAACAGAAAAGCCTGGGGAAAGAATCATGCTCTTTGAATAGACAGAAATTCAGATACTGGAATTATCAAATAAATTGGAGGAAATCTGAACTGAATTAGTCTGAGATGGATGACCCAAGTCCCAAAGGACTTTGGTTTCACGGCTCCGACTGTAGCTGTCATTTAAGATACTAAAAATAGAGCACCATTTCTACTGGATTACTGCCTTCAAGACTCAGTTCATGAAAGGGCACAGGGTGTTAGAGACTTCACTGCACATGTGTAAGGAGATTTGGAGAAATTTATTGTTTTAGAAGGAAAAGGACTTACAATGGTAATGGTTAATGGTTGCAGGTGGTATTACCAACCAAATACAAAACGATTTGATGTGTGTCTCCAAGAAATTTTGACAATGCTGGTAGATTTTTTTTCATCACTATGTTCTCTAATTTGTTTCACTTTCACTGTGCAGATTCCAGAAGCAAAATATTGATTACTCTGTGCAATATTTAGTCTGTGATAATTGAATCCAGCCTTCTTAGATATCATTGTTGCATAACCATTATTCAGTTAGATTTTTCCATTAATTAATTTTTGTCAAATTCTTTTTTAAGAGCTCAGTAATGTAGCAGTAATGTAGCAGTATGCATTAACTGTCTGATGTATGTCATAAGACAGACTCAGATTAAAGGGGCAAAGCAGTCTGGAAAAGAAACAGATAAAGAGATTGGACAGCAATATTCCCACAGAAAGAGGAGAATGGTTGTGTTAGGCTACACTGTTTTATGGAAAACAGCAAATGAAAAATGGTTTGGATATGAGAAGCTCAAGAACTCCAATATGTTATACCAATAAAAAATTACAAGGATTAAAAAGATGGAGAAAACCTCTCTTGGAGCATTAGATGTCAGCCACTGTCATGGTAACTCATTGGTCAAGCTCTACACATGGACTACTGAAACATGGTTATTATTAATTGTAATTGCATCATAATACAATAATCTATCAGCAATATAATTATATTTACATGATGGGAACACATCCCTTAATTAAAACACTTCCAGTGCTTGTGGATTTAAGCACCAACCTAATTTAACAGGTAAAATTTGCTCATCTGGCAAATCTCAGTGCTTATGAGTTTGTCTGTGAGCTAGTTTCCAAGCTAAAGGATAGCCACAGCTGTCTATTTTGTGTTTATATTGTTGTTTAATTTTATTAAAGGGATTATAGGAAACAATTCAGTCTCCTCCTCCTCCTCAAACTCTTCTAGATAATGACAACAGTACAAAGTAAGAACTGCCAAGAACTGTGAAACCTCTCACTTGCAATGCACACACAGCTATTGTGTTACATCTCTAAAGCAGCACAGGTTAATAAAACCATTCAGTAACTGTTCCCATGCACTGCATGGATCAAGAAAGTCCTGCCCTTCTCACAGTGATAATCCTGAGGTTTCTGATCCAAGATAAGAATTTCTTGTCTAGTAGCAGCATTCTCAGGTAAGAAGTTCAGGACACTGGCAGAAACAATGAGTCAGGAAGAAGGGGAAAAAAAACCCCCAACATTACCTGATAGTTTTGATCATGCTGAGCCCCATTTCCACACAGCAGTGTGCATGGTCCTGGCGAGGTTCTGGCAGCCCTGACACACAGTAGTAACAGTCCCCCAGGATCTTTATTCTGAGACAGTGATGTTCCTAAGCATAGATGTATCAAAGAGATAGAAAATATTTGGGGTTATTTTTTTATAATTTTGATGTGAATATAAAAGTGGTTTAAAAACTACTGTATTAAAACCACCAAAAACCAAATAATTTTTTTCTCTCTATTTCCTGTTTGTCATTAATACAGTTGTGATTCATATATTTTTTGAAATAAAGTATCTTTCCGTTTTCAGAACAAAAGGATATAGTGCTTTTTCGTTTATGCTATCCAAGTTGTCCTTGCTGATAAGGAGAAAAGTTTCATCAGAGTTAGGTGGAAGCTAGGCCAAGGATTCAGAAACACCAACTGAGATAATGAATAATCCATTTTAGACTATATTCCTCCAGGGTATCTTTTCTGCCCCTTTTTTACACAACAAAAAAATGAAAAACCTCTTTCCTCCCACTGATAATCCCTTCCCAGCTAATGTTTCCACTGTCACACTCAAGCATTCTCAACAGCTATAGAAGCTGATCAAGTATCTGCATTTCAGGGATCTCAAAAAAAGTGTCTTGCATTAGGGCCATGCTGTGAGAGAAGGGAGGTTTCTTTGCCATCCATCTAGAGACATCCTTTACCCTAGGAACAAATTGTGAATTTCATTTCTAAAACAGCAAAATTTGGCTTGTGGTATGTGTTTCGGCTTTTCTCTTCTTCTCTCTGGCAACCTGTGGTGGAGACTGCAGTAATCAAAGGAGAGGGGATACATTAAGCACACTGGTAAAGAAAATTTTAAGTAGGATATAGGAGCATATGTGAATGCTGGCTCTGCCCCAGGAATTGAGTATTGTCCAGATGAGTGAGACTACAGGTCCCATTCAAAGTTTTCCCATTCTAGGGAGAATGAAGCTTTGTAGCCAACCTCAGACAAGTCTTTAGCAATCCTGGAGTGGCACAGGGAACCTACACACTTGTACCCAAAGCTTTTCCTGAAGTCAGCTGAAGCCTTAAGTATTCCAGTTAGAGTAAAATCTGCTCTGGGCTCAGGGCCAAAGTAAGCTGATTCACCCTGAAATCTCCTTAAACCATCAGTAGGCGCTGACTGTGTTGAAGCTTTGGTTAAGTCTCCAGCTAATACCAATGCTGTCTCGCAGAGTGCAATGCTCTGCTATCCAAGTTTCACACAAAATTCCAGATGGAATTCAGGCCTCTAAAATGTCAAAATTCACACACGTAACTCTTCTTGTTCCTGGCCCTCTTTTCTTCAGCCCACCTGCAGACCCACACAAGTGAACACTGGACACTTTTCATATGGCTGTAACTGATATCGTACTTCCTAAAATCCACCAAAACAATAGGGATTTTTACACATTTTCTCCTCAGTGGAAAAAAAAAAAAAATAGAGAGTTTCACCTTTTTTTTTTTGCTATAGACGGGAACAATCAAATATAAAAGTTAATTGACAAGTAGGTAGGGCTCAATGGCATAAATCAATACATGTCAAACTGTTAATGGGCTTCCTTAAGCTTCAGTTTGTGTTCCCTGGTTAGACAGAATGCAAAGACATAAAGATATGATAAACCACAGATTCTAAACTTCTTTGGCTTTTCTAATAGTGCCATTCAATTGATTCATATTCTAAGTGATTTTTGCTTTTACATATACAAAGTAAAAGGATCATTTACAGCATCATATCGGTTTGACTGAGGTGGAATAAAACACAAAGCAGTACTTTTACTCTATTTAGAGTCGTTGCATATACATTACAAATAATATCTTCATAGTAGAATAGAGGATAAAAAAGGGAAAGCCAGTCAATTTCTAGGAAAGAAAGAAAGAATGGAGGAAAGGAAGGAAGAAAGATATATCTCACATATTATCATATTTTAGGTTTTTAATTACATTTTTACATGCAACACTTATCATGCGCTTATCTGAGGATATGGAAAGCACCTACTAAGTGAGAATCTATTCAGCACAGCTAAAAAACATAGTCTATAACAGAAAAAAAAGCCCTCAGTTGTTTGGTTCTTAATGCTTTTCTTAAACTGGCTGAACTGTTGATCCCAGTAATGACAGATGAGACTTCTGTCAGCTTGCTGCATGTCTGAAATTCAGAACAAAGCAGACCACTCCAGAGAGATGTGCTTTTTACAAGAATAAGAAATAAGAATCTGAAGGCATGACAAGACCTGCTTATTAGGGTCTGCTGTATGCAAGTGTGAGTGCATGTGTGTGTGACACAGGAAATCTGTTCAGCTGCACATGAATGTTTGTTTTTTCTTGTCATGATATGTCACCTCACTCTTTTGCCAGAGCTCAGGAAGTTGTCCATGGAGTGAGATATCCAAACGGAGGTGACTGTATGTGGGTGTCCATATGCCAGCCAGCACTCAAGCTTGCCATTACTGTCAGAGGAGAGCCAGGCAGTGCAGTCAGGGAAGCCTGGGGACTGATTCAGCTCACAGCTAAAGCACTTGTCTGGGCTTCAGTTCAGTTGCCTGTACCTAAACTTGCGGTGAGAGACATTTGGGTCTGTGAAATACCCACAAAGAACTAACAAACATGACACAAGATTTACATCCTTCTGGGCCAGTGCAGGGGTCAGGCAAGGTGTCTGTATCAACATAAGAAGCTGTAAGGAGCTTTTAAATGATTCTTTGTCTTCTTTTTTTTCTCTTAGTCAAGTTAATATGACTGTTAAATGTGAACTGTGTTATGGTCTGACTATAATGTTCTCATGCCTTTTATTCTTCCCTTATTATTCCCGTTATACTTATTTCAAAAGTAAACTCTGGACTTTTTAATGACTGCAAATATTTCATCTAGAGAAAGTTAATTCAAAAACTGACAGGAAGGACAAGGGGGTAATGGCATCTGCCTTTGGTAGAGAAGGACTTCTTAGTCTCCTGAGATTCCCTCCAACAACTCAGTAGTCTAATCACATCTACAATTTAGACCGGAGGCTTAGCTGGAGTGATTATACTAGTGCATTAAGGTTAGATTCATGGCTAATGTGGGTAGCCATGCTGTAGTTTTAAATAGGAGACTGAGTTTTGTAAGGGCCTATCCACTTTTCAGGGGTATAAAATGATAATAGCAGCAATCAAGATTTTTGTCACGCTGTAGAGATCAAGCCCACTTCCTAAAATCATCTCACTGCAATGGTATCCTAAAGTTGATATTAAATGAAAATTAATGAAAAATCTAAACATGTATGAAGAAACTGTAAAATGAGTAAATTATTTAAATAAGAGAAAATGGGACCACAAGAACAATGATACAGGTAATATTTTTCAATACAGTGTTAAAACATTGTTGTGAGGTATCATCATCTTCCCTTTAATTTGTTCTGTTCCTGTTTCCCTTTTCATAAACAATTCCAGAAGCTGTCCTTGGGCATGTAAATGACAGCTGATATTATACAGACATTCACATCAGTATCCATCAGCCTCACACCCCTTCCCATACTCATTCATTAATAGCAATTATTGAAGGTATCAATTAAATTCTCAGCTTGTCACAAATAGGGGCTCTTTTCCCTCCTTATTTGCAGCTTTTCATTTGCTGCAAGTGAAAGATTAAGGGGCCTGATTCTGCCAAGATTAATTCCAATCAGAATTTTTGCCTGGGGAATATTGAGCAGACTCAAACACTCAACTATTTTTAATAATATTTCTAGATTAATTCCAAGGCAATAGATAACAAATCTTTTTTTCAATTCACTGTAATCCAGAGCAAAAGAAAATATGCATATTTTTCATAAATAATTACCTCATATGTGGTGAATGATTTATGTTTTAGCTTATTAAATACACCCCTAGTGACTGGAAAGGAATCAAAGCAAATTGGCATAAGGTGGAGCTGCAGAAATGAGTTGCTTAAATATCAAGTTACTGAAAGACACAGTCAGAGACTTCATTAATATTTCTTGTTTCCTTGGGCTAAATTTCTGACGAGGAGAAAAAAGTTATTGTGTTTTATAAGTTATACCACTTTATAAATTCTGCCTGTGGTGAATTAATCACTTCCCCTACTTTTGAAGGGAACCCTATAGGCTAGTGAACAACCCACAGAAAAGTCCATTTTTTTTTTTTTTTTGCAGTTTTTATAATTTTAAGCTAAATATTTAGAACATTGTGGATGAGAAATCACTCAGGTTGAACTTCAGAACACGGAGATCATACACACAAGTCTTCTTTTAAAAGGCAGCCAGAGTGGGAGGAGGCAGGGACTTGGCCTTTGTGTACAATATCTCAGTTCCTGAAACATTTGCCAAAGGTGGAGGAAACCTGGATAAAGGGCTTTTCTCAGCATGAATGGGGTCTAGGCCAAAGCTCTTAATCAGTAGTCTTGTTTAGGGTGGGTGGGAGAGAGTAGTCCATCCAAATTCCTTCTATTGCAGCTCTGTCACTTTGGAAAACAGAACTGGGACCTTGAGAGAGCCAGATGGAGGGGAGTCCTCAACCCTGGTGATATAGGCAAAAATGAGGACAAGAGCTGGGACCCCGTTGCAAGGATTGTTTCTATTTTTTATACACATAAAGGGAAAAATGTGGCAATCTTTCATCCTCTGCCTGAACCAGGGAATACTTAAGTATGGTATGGCCCTCTATAAACATTTTCTACATATTTTAACAAATTGTGTAAGGAATGTTATTTTTTTTCTTTAGAATAACCTATGGTGAGGTGGTTAAGACTTCTCCAGGCGGACAGAAAATATGGGCTTGGGGTCTGTCATGCTGCAGAAGGAATTGAGGCACGTTCCTGTGTGAGTTTTATATTATATTAACACCTCTGTTCCTCGCCATACTGTAGAAGAAAAACAGCTGTGGCTGTTGTGTCTGCTGAGCAATTCACCTTGCCAGCTAATGTTAATTAGGAGATTACGCTGTGATTTCAGGGGCAGAAATCCCTGTTAGAAAGATTCAAGGTGTTTCTTTCTAGATAAGGCAAGAGTAATTCTGACAGGGAATTCTGCCCCTTAGGAGTTTCTAAAACTTTAGTTACTTCAGGTATGTGGGACAGTGGTTGATAACTGGTTGAACAAGCATGTGCTCAGGTGGCAAAGAAGGCAAATGACTTCCTGGCCTGTATCACGAATAGTGTGGCCACCAGGACCAGGACAGTGATTGTCCCTCTGTACTCAGCACTGGTGAGGCCACACCTCGAATCCTGTGTTCAGTTTTGAGCCCCTCATGAGAAGAGAGATAATGATGTTCTGAAGTGTATCCAGAGAGGGGCAACAAAGCTGGGGAATGATCTGGAACACAAGTCTTGCAAGGAGCAGCTGAGGGAGCTGGGGGTGTTTAGCCTGGAGAAATGGAGGTTGAGAGCAAACGTTATTGCTCTCTACAAATGTCTGACAGGAGGCTGTAGCCAGGTCGGTCTCTTCTCCCGAGTAACAAACTATAGGACAAGAGGAAATGGCCTCAAGTTGCACCAGGGGAAATTTAGATCGGCTATTCGGGAAAATTTCTTCATCCAAAGGGTTGTCATGCACTGGCACAGGCTGCCCAGAGAAGTGGTTGAGCCATCAACCCTGGAGGTATTTTAAAGAATTGTGAGTGTGGTACTTAGGGACATGGTTTAGCAGTGACACTGGAATTGTTAGGTAAATGGCTGAACTCAATAATCTTAGAGGTCTTTTCTAATCTATGATTCCATGATAAAGGGTGAGATGGGCAATTTCTGAGAATATACTTGTGAAGCCTAAATTTCATTCAAATCCTAATTTAGTCACAAAGTCAGGCTTTTGGGTCTTTTTTTTCTTTTTTTTTTTTTAGGTTTGGATTTGCATAAGTCTTCATTTCTGAATCACTGAAAAAACCTGACATTTTCATCTGACTTTTTTTCATAAAAAGCCTGCATACTATCACTTTTAAACTGTTTTGAGGTCTGGGGTTTTATTTGACTGTTCAGGTCTTTTGATGGGCTCTTTGCAATCTGAAACACTACTACTTTAGTGAGAACATTGTTTGATGGGGTTGCTTATTCATTAGCATTAGGCAGTTAATTATTGACACTGGTTAGGAGGAAAAACATCCTATAACTAAGCACTGTGAAAGGAGTATTCACTCCCTCCCTTTACTATAATTCTATATATTTGATATCCATATAAGGAACTAAGTATCACATATGAATGCTCATAATCCAGTGTAACTCTGCTTTTTGATACAGTAACCCAAACACATACATGTGAAGAAATTTCCACCTTTTTTTCACTAGCATATACGTTTAAACAGAGTGTTTTTTAGGGAGTCTCTGGAGTCCTGCGGATTATAGGCTTGAACGTAATTTCACCAAAGAACAAAGCACCGCCAGCTCAGAGCTGAAATGTGGCCTGGAAAAGAAAAGCACTTCAACAAGAGTATCTTTATCAAGGAAACAAAAGAGTTGCCAACACCCTCCAGTCGTCCCTTCCTGATACCAGCAGGTGCAGGTATTGTGCTGGGGCTACAGGGTGATGTATTGTTGAGGAGCCTCATAGTTAGGTTGGTTTCCACCCCTGGAAACACTAGTCACAAGTAAGATTGGTAATACACTGTTGGAGGAATTTTTGGCAGCTTCTCTGCAACATCACAGGAGAAAATATGATCGAGGTTACAGAAAAAGGCCACCTCTCTTAGAAAAAAACCCAAACAAAACAAATCCATCACTTCTTTAATAAGCTCCTTTATTTAGGGTTTTACTCTTTCCCCTTTGTCATATCTACACACTATCTACTACGCACAGCACAGATGCATTTAGAAATATGACAATTTAAATCATAGTATTGTCTGACATCTTGCACTGCAGAGAAGGCAGAGGAAAAACAAACATCAAAAAACCCCTATTATTTCATAAAAGCAGGATCTTTTTTAGGCTTAAGTATCTTACTGAATGTCATCTTGTTTCCCTTCTCTCCTCAAAATTTCTGCCTAAGGAAAGTATTAATATTAATTAAGTTTCTGTTTAGCCCTTTCAGTAGATGAATATATAAGGAAATGTTTTCTTTAGTTCTTTTTTATACCAACTTATTTCTCTTCCTTTCTAAATGTCATTTTTCTCTTTAATAACTACAAATCTTTTACAAATATCATGGAGTGATTAGAAAGGGGAAGTAGATGTACATAACATGTTATTGCATTTCTTTCTTATATGAAATATTGAACTGAGTTCTAACTTTTATTCAAAGTGTTCTGTGGTAATGGTACAGATATTATAGATTTTTATTAATTATATGCATCAATAGATGCCATAATACTTGATGTAACCTAGAGAACATTAAAAAAAAAATCTCAAAGCTCTCATTACTTCTGAATTGCTTAATGAGGCTTAATAAGAGAAACAAGAAACTAAATCAAATTGCATTCATCACCAAGCTGTGAAATAGTGTCTTCTTTAATATTATATAATTTATATAAGACATTAGAGAAAATCCAACAATCTTTTCTATGGTATTATAAAATAATACTTTTATTTAGAAGTAAATAAGGATTTATAAGGATTTTCCTTAAGATCTAAAGAAACTGCCTAAAGCTTTCAGCAACTGACCTCTTTGCTTTGATGGTAATTCTTAGCAAAACCCAAGAGTCTGAGTAAGTGTCTATTTGAAAGAGTTTTGATAACTCTAGTTAAGCTGATTAAGTACCAGTTAAATGATAGATCTGAAATCTAGATATGAATGTGTAATCCTCCTTACTGGAAGATCCTTCTTGGGAGGTCTTGAAAGGGCCACTTTCCAAAAGGCCTGTCAAGGATTAACAGGCAAGTAAGAAACCATTGATAGTAACATTTGCAAAAGGAATAAGACAAATAAAATGAAAGATTACAATGCAAACATGGGAATCACAACATGACAGCGAATACATAAACCCCCAAAATAATACTTTTCAGTACAATAGTGTTATCACTGTATGCTCAGAAACATGATATTTGGACAGTGATCAAGGAAAAAGAGAGTAGGAGGAATGGTGTTGATCTGCCTCCGTCACGCTAGTGGAGGTTAGTCCAGAACACTGTTTTCAGTTCTTTAAAAGGGATTATGAAAAAGTGGAGGTGTTCCAGAAAAGCAGTCCCCAAAACTATTTGAAGGAATAAATCTTATGGAATAAAAAACCTCACAATGAGCTTGGTCTGTTTCTTTTATCAAAAGGAAATGTGAGAGGCACCTTGATCAAAGCATGCAGATGTATTCCCAGAGAAAGTCAGTTCTTTTGTCTGGGAATAATGGGTTATAGCAAGAATCAAGGGATGTAATTCAAAGTCAGAAAAAAACAAAATAAGAAACAAGCCATGCTGAATTAACAGAGTAAGTCTTAAGGCACTGGAATAGACTATCAAGACACACAGGTATTTCTCCATCTCCTGGTACCTTCAGATGAAGACCAGGAATTTTTCCAAAAGATACACCTTTACCAGGTGTGAAAGCTTCATACAATATCAGTTGGGTAGGTTGGTAAGTCTATGTAATTCACAAGTCTTTAAGACCTGGGACAAGAACCAGTCAGTGGCTATTTCCAAAACAGGCAAAGGGGAAGTTCGATACAAGTTTTAGACACTTTTATTTTAGGCAGCTGGTCCCCTCCATAACAGTCCAGTGCAGAGTCTTGGTTTCCTATAAAGTGTAAAGGGAGAATTTATCTCCTTGTGTTGGACTGAAACACCAAAAATCTCTCTAGGGAACCAAAACCATCTCCTTTCTGTTGAGTATCACTTTTGTCAGGATATCAGACAGGTGCCACGACATCCAGGTCTCAGAAGCCACAAACAAGGAACACAATCCTTGTTTGTAAAAAGAAATCCCTTTCTTTTTACTAAATTTTAATTAGTTCTGGTCAGATCACTCTAATCTCTGTAGTCAAATCTGTTCAATTTCTGCAGTGATTCTTGCCCGTGTCTTCCACTTTTCCAGAGGATTATTCTAGACCAGTGGATTAGTCCAGTCAATGATGTGTAGAAGAAAAAATCAAATTCCCAGACTACAAAAGAAAATAGATGAAGTAGTCTAGACTCTTGAATTAAGGGACTGGGACATTCCCATAAAATAAAAATACCAAGTGGCAAGTGAGGGAGGATTCTCTGGGTTAGACTTTCAGGTGTAAATACCTTCCTTGTTTCTAACTCCTTTATTGGATCTAGTCCTTCTATGCATAATCTCTATTAGTTTAATACAGTTTATGGAATGATTACAAAATATGGTTAATGATCATGAGTGCCAGCCGAAACTGAATTGTGAAGCAAGGCAATAAAGCATTTTATGTACATATTCTTCCTAAAATATTTCTGTGACATCCATACATTTAATTTAGTGTAAAATATATTTCTTCAGTTAAGGTAGTTACTTTTGTCAAGCCATACAAAACCAGACATTACTCCTATGATCTTTCTAAAAGATGGGACTGAGGTAATTCTTTCACTCTGCTTGGTTTTTGGTGTAGATCAAAATTGCTGAGGGATTTTTGTTTGCAAAGCAAATGTTGTAAGTTGCATTTACCAGTTTACCAATGCCCAGGCAATGGGTTATGGCATCAGTCTGTACATAAGAAAATATTTTGCCATTTGAGATAAAAATAGTTGACTCAAAAGAACTTTGAATAATTATGGAAGTCTTACCTTCCTTGATTTAATTTTTAAGCTAGGAGAAAACCCAAGGCTCTCACTGATGCCCATGCAATTTGTGTACAAATACCCCATAACCCTGAACCAGAAATGTAAAAAAATCAGCGAGGGATGTAGATCTGTACATCAGACAAAGCCACTCTGGGCTCCCTTTATAGTAAATAGATTGCATGGTCTATGATATTCAAAATGCCATTCATGTTTTCCCACAGTAGGTGCCTTCCTTTGGTTGGATAAATTATAAGGTAAACTCTACTGAACGTACCTCGTTGCCTCCACTTGATAGCCTTATTAGTCAGCTCAGATGTTGACATCCAAAAATAGTCACATTAAATGAAATTTTGACCAAAGAAACTTGAAAAAGAAGAAAAGATGCAAGCCTGGCAAAACTGAGCATGTGATCTGCTTATAAGTCTGTGCTTTGCTTTTTTTTCCCTGATCAGTGCTAATTAAGTAGCAACTAATTTGCCTGATGTAATAATTTCCTCTTCTGTGTTTAATTAATTTCATTGTTGAGTTAGATAGAATCCAACCTAAATATTGTAAACCCTGCTAGTAACTAACCACTACAATGATTGTGAGGAGTGATTATATGACCTTAACCTTCTTCATTTCTCAGATGAAAAGACAAAATGAAGCTATGGTCTAAAAAAAAAAAAAAAAGACAAAAAAAATTTCCAGCAAGTACCAGAAATATAAAGCTTCCTTAGATATTGTGGTAGGTGATCTACTTTCATACCATTCTTGGTCCAGCACTACAGAAGCGCAAAGTTCTGATGACTACCTCAGCTTTCACTTGCTATCAGAACTCATCACTTTTGATGAAATTTGTCAGTGTCTTCCAACCTCAACGGTTGTACAAAACACCTATGGTGAAAATCTGGATGAATATTGTTCAAAGCGTATTTCCCAAAGCTCAGAAATACAGAACTAATTTTGTGTTTTTTTCCGAATAAACTGTTTAACTCACGTGTGCTAGTCGATCAAATCTGGCAAAGAGTTCATTCAGCATTCGGACCAGCTCCTGGGCTGACAGAGTTGTGGAAAGGTTGGTGAACCCTTTAACATCTGCAAAAAGAATGCTAAAAAAAAAAGAAAAAAAAATATTGTACTGCAGTCTATTTCCTTTGATTTCTGAACGTTCTAAGTTACTCCCTAGTAATTTACTGTGGAAGGATCATTTTTCTAGCTTAAGTCATACTAGTTTTGCTCTCGACTTCTGGAGATTCAGGAGTACTGAATGCAAATATTGAAGGGATTAAACAAATACTGCTAAGCAAGTGTTTTGCCAAAAACATAATTCATGCAATTCTGGATTTTCAAAAAAATTCAGGAAGATATAGTTAACCCTTAATAAGTACAGTTGTCCCCTTTTATTAATGAGAAGCCTGAGGCATGGTGCACCCTTAATATAGAGGGCTGTATAAACAGATAGACCTGGTGCTCACAGGTCTATTAGTATCTGACAGTGTTCTTTGAGGGTGGGTTTATGTATAGCTGGTTTCTTACAGCAGGTTTGATTTCAGCAATTTCATTTTACTGTGATTTTCAGGCTTTTCTTATCTGTGTGCTGTACAAGACTCAAATCCTAAGTGTACAGGCAGATTAATGACAGTCTTGATATATACCAGGCTCGGGACAGTTTCATTGCATCAATTTTAGACATTTGACAGAAGCACCTGGGTTAGAAGTACAGTGCTCTTTTTTTAAGGCATGAATCTTTAACTGGATAATTCCTTTTTCATTCTTTTGACTTTACAGGGAGCCCAGTGAGATCATACTTTGATGTTGGGTGCATCAAATCGTGTGCCTGAAGTTGTGGTGGAATCTAATGATGCCTTCTAGCACCTGGACTTAAAAAAACTCAGGAGCAGTTAATTGGGGTGAGATAAGGGTAAGGGAATAAGGGACACTACTTTATAAAACTATTTCTACTACTTATAAAACTTACAAAACTTACAAAAATTAGAAAACTACAAAAAAGCCATCAGGGCTTAAGGCATCACTAAGATAACAAGCTAGTTGCAAACAGGGTTTTATCCTATATTTTAACATCCAGTGAATTTTCTAGTCTTTTAGCTCTTCACTGTGCCTACAATGACCACATGTGAATATAGAGAAACACACACACACACAAACTCTGTGGTGTGTAAGTTATCACCCAGACCAAAGCATGTAATAGGTCAGTGCTTATTAGATGAAGAAAGTGTTGTCTATTTTAAAAAGTAGTAATGTTCAAAAAGTCACACATCATTCTGGTACAAACTGGTAATAACTAAAATGAATCTTATTAGCACTTGAAAGTCAAGTAATAACTGCTGTTACAGTTTGAGTAGCTGAAGATTTTGTTTCACTTTAGCTGCAGACTTGTGTCTTCTCAAAGATACACTTTGACAGTGTGTGAGAATTACTACTGTACCTAATAATAAATACGGTAATGATCAGGTTGAATACTGATAGTACAGCTCATCTTCAAATGTATGGGCTGGTAAGGATTTGGGTAAAGATAAAGTAAGAGGCTCACAAACTTGATTAGATTTTTACCAGTAAGAAAAAGTAAAATTAAAAGGTAAAGCACCAAGCTCTCTGAAGAGGAATGAATAGTAATAATAGCTTGCATTTACAAAAATAAGATTTTCAAACTGCCATTTTCTACGATTTTAATTATCAAAACAACAAAAGTTTCTAACTGGATACTAATTTTAAGGATTCATATAGCTTTGGTTTAGGTAGTGTTCAGTGCTCAACATTTAGGAAAAAAGTAAGGTTAAACCTAGTTTTAAAAGGACCTGGTTTCTGGCAGTGTGCATAGAAGCCAAGCAGTACAATCTTAATTTTAAATCTCTTTCAAGCATAAAATATGTTTCGACTTTTCACCTCTCACTATAACCCTTTTCCATTCAAACAAAAGGACCATCTTCTCCCTATTTTGATTCTTCTACAGCAATACTTACCTTGGGAATGAGAAAGGTTAATGGAAGACATTTTAACTAAGTGCAACTCAAACCTTTTGTGAGGGATCTTGATACTTTCAAGCAGATTTAATAGAATAAAATAATATATCTGAGCTACTGCATGGCCACAGAAGAAGTGGATAATCAATTTACTCTTTTGTAGAAGTGCAAATTACGTTTATTGAACTTGTCCAGGCAAAGTTATATTTCAGTTTCATCAAATGGCAAAGTACATGCTTTCCTAGCAAATTATCTCCCAGCATATCCAAGAATGTTATTTTTCACTTCCTTCAATGATGATTTCAATGTTGCTCTCTCAATCATTTGCCCCTGTGGGTTGGGACAAACCTATGAAACATGTTATTGGCTTAGCAAAGTATTCCGGGGGTTGGGAACCACAGTAAAATGAAGATTCTATACTGTCATGATTATTCTAGTGCAAATGTACAATTAAGACTTATTACCTTGAGTAGCAGCTCATAGGCAGGATAACTATCACCTTCCTGCTAACTAGCTCTGGGAAAGGCAAAATTTAGAGAGGGGAATAAAGAAATAGGGTTAAGAAAATAATAATAAGAGTGATTAAATGAAAATGGCTACTAAACAAGGAATCATCTTTGAGAGCATCTTACAAGTCTTCATCTCATTTTCCAGTGTGTGTGGTAAACCAATAAGCTGTGTTAGAATATGTGTCCACACGTAGGCAGGGATCCACTTTCTGTGCAACCCTGACCAGAAAGGAGAAAAAAACAAAGAAAAAAAAAGACACAAATGGTCCAGACTCAGAGTTCAGTTCAAAGAGATCTTTCCATGGTAATGGCATCCAGCCATCCTGATGAGCAAAATAAGGCACCAAAATGCTTCTCTGCTCAGGGATTAAACAAGGGTACACTAATTTTCTAATTTATTAATTAGCAAAGCAACAGAAAGGAAACTCTAAAACAAGAGTCATTTAGCACCACCCGAGACCTTAAACACTTGAAGACAGGCTGCTCCACCCACCTGACATTCTCATAGCGGTGAATGTAGATCTTATGAAACTGGTGTTGCAAATGTTCATCCTCTACATTGGTCATATCATTTATCATTTCCAGGACTACAAACCGTGGTAAGACAGACAGCACCAGCCGTTCCTAAAACAAAGAGGAAAGCAAAGTGTCAGTATCAGTCTGAACTGGTCCTTCACAATGCCCTGTTTAGAGCTGGATAGCTGATTATTTATGGTGTGACCCTTTTCTCTAAAAATTCTAGTTCAGACCATTTGTGATAATTTACCTTACCAACCAACCAACCTAGTCCAGAGTATAGCATGTCTCTGGACTGACTGGTTTAGATAAAGAAGAATACAAATGAGTTCAGCTGAAGGCATTCAAACTGGCCCTCTCTGCTAGGAAGACTGGAGAACATATTCAGCATTTCTAATGAGTTTTGTCTGTGTCTCAGGAACACTCTGGAAAAGTAACATTTGAGACAAGTTGAAGAGGTACATGCACATGCTTACTTATAATGTATATCTTTAATGTGTATTAGTAAAATATCCAACTATATTAGTTTATTATTAGTGTGCAAACAAAGTACATCAGTGACTATTAATACTTCTAATATTAGTGTATAAGGAGATACATACATATACATATACATACAAGTACTGTTTTCCAGCCCCTGTCATATTAGAGCTAACCACAGAACTTCCATAGAATTTCAAAGAATATTCTGAATTGGAAGGGACCACAAAGATCATCCAACTCTTAGGTGAATGGCCTGTACAGGGATTTAATCTGTGACCTTGGTGTTATCAGTACCATGCTCTAACCAACCACATGTAAATAGAGCCAGGAAAGCCCTCAAAAGATAGTCAGTCTTTCATGAAAGCCCTAGATCATTGCCTGAGAGATTTTAGAATGTCCCTGTTTCAGTAGCTCATCAGTTTGATGGCACTGACAGATTTTGCAAGTATCTAACCCAAATCTGTTTCTCTGCAAATTAAGCTTTCTTTTAATCCTTTCCAAGTGGCTATAGATAATTATTGATTGCTGCTTTCTCTGTCATAATATTTTTGTACTAAAGCATTGTGATTATGTTCCCTTACCCTCAGTCTCTCTTTTTTTAATTAGACAGAATTGGAATATATCACCCCAAATTACTCTGAGGCAAAGCTAACAGTTTTTCACTGAACTGGTTCTTCTGCTTTACAGGATTGCAAATAGTGAAATCTTAGTGAACTAAAGAAGACAACATAATTTCTGTAAGCTACTTATCACCAAATTTCAGATGGCATTTTGGGGAATAGGATATATCCAGGGAAAGCCAGACATGAACCTCCAAATCAGGCACATGTGGAAACCGCAGATGACACAGATGAATAAAGTTCTCCCAGGTAATGCCCACAGAGGAAATACAGTGCAGTGTGAACATCCTCCTGTGTTTTCAAAGCAGTTTAGCGATACTACTGTGGAGAATGCACTGACAGGGAAGGGCATGAAGCTGTGTCAGGGGAAGTTTAACTTGGATATTAGGAAAATGTTTTTCAGCCACAGGGTGGTTGGACACTGCAATAGGCTCCCCAGAGAAGTGGTCACAGCACCAGGACTGACAAAGTTCAACATGTGTTTGGACAGCACTGTACCGTCCCCTCCTCTTCTCTCCTCTCCCCTTCTCTCCTCTCCTTTCTGTCAGAGAAACTGATCTTGTTTTTTGTGAGGCAACTTGATATTAAGAGGATATAGAATAATCTCATCTCATCCAGGCTGTGGGTTATGTCCCTTCTGGAGGCTAAAAAGTTGGTCAGAGAGAACAAGACAGATCAAACAGGGATGATGGATGGAATGAGAGAGATATGCAAAACAATTATGGGAATAATGATTTTTATGCCAGCAGGATTCAATGTCATGGATGAAATGTAACCATAAATGAAACATCTGAAAAAAATGAAGGAATGTCTCCCTAGGATTCATAGGAGGTGATATCATTCCTGGTTCACAATTTATACAGTGTAGCTCATGAGGAATTCTCACTCTGAGTGGTCTTAGTCAGTAGTTAGTAAACAATGCTCAGCTACAATGGAAACACACTGTGGATAAACACCTCCATTTGTCTCGATGGCAGCCCCAGCTGAGGTGAACTGTACATTTGCTTAAGAAGGGAAAACACCTGTTGCTAATTGCCTAACTGGAGCAGAGGTGTATTAAGCTCCATTCTGAGACGGTGGCTTTCTCCTGTGCTCCTGCCTGCATAACATGCTAACAGAGAAAAGGAGAGAACTGAGAATCTAACTTGTTCTACAAACCTTCACTAAATCAAGCATTGTCTTTGGGAGGGAGAGACAAAACATGATGTGAGGTAGCAATGGCTGATGTAGAGCAGGTGGTGAGCTATAATGCAGCGAGCTCATCCTTTATTCTCCTAAAAAGCCCAGCTCAGACTTTCTGTTTCCCATACAAGGTGGTGCTAATCTTAGCATATCTACATTGTCTTGACTTTCTTCCACCCTTTCCACCTGGGAATTCCTCTCTCCTTCACTCTTCTGATGTGCAAACACTGGATGTGATGCTTGCAATAGCAAGAAGAAAACCAGTCCCTCAGGAGGTCCTTTATACTCCTGCAAAAGCAAGTTTTCACAGAAACATCTAACCCTGAGGTAGCTTCACTCATAAGCAAATGTCCCATGGCATCTGAAGGTGGCATGTTTGGGAAGAGCTGCTGATTGATATTCTAGGAATTAGAAATATTTTTAATATTTCTTCTTCCTTAAGCCTCCTATAAGAGAAGGTACTCAGGTTATATATTCTCTTATTCCTTCACTATTAAGATACATATCTCAATATGACCATATAATAAATCCACTCTCTGAACAAATCAGATCAGTCTTTCAGGGAGTCGTAAGATTAAAGTGTTTGATGACTTCTTGTGAAGACACATTCAGAATAATATAAATTTTTTTCACAGTAAAAAGCAATATGTTATTTCCTACCTTATCCATGTAAGAAGGCATATAGGAACACAAATTCAAAATGAAAATGAGATAAAAGAAAGAAAGCAAACAGAAATCCTGGTTATTATTGAACTGTTTATGATATCTGTGATAAGAGAACATAAAAAAAGGTAATTTCTTCATAGATATATGGCTTAAATAGGGAATATTCTCTTTTTTTCCTGATAGGAAAATCTTCTGTTCCTTATTTGCATTCACTGAAGAAGGTATTAAGCAATGACTCTAGAACGTTTATTTAAAATAAAACATAGTTGACTTGGCGCATGTTCACTAAGCCAAGAAAAATGTGCCCAGCACATTTGATATCTTAACCTTCATGCTACTCATTAAGGCAAGTTAAACATTCTTGTCTGCACATAAGATCTGGCAATGACCCATAAAACTGAGGTTAATTAGTACGCCCCTGCAGCAGCCCTCCTTCATTAGTGCAGCAGCATGTGATGAGCCTTTGTTGGATCACAAGTGAAGGTGCATACACAGCTCATGTCACTACTCTGCATTACCTATGTCATGCTATGGAGGAGCACTACAAGAAAAATAACATTCAATTGTGTATGTGTGAGTGTGTCTATATATATTTTTATATGACATTTCAGCCACCAATCAATTCTTTAGTACTGAAACATTCAAAGGACAGAAAATTTTTGCCCTCTATGGTAATCAGAAGTCTCTTGCTGTGCCAAGCTGCTCTTACAGCACACCACACTGACAAGGTGATGGGGATGTTGAACCAGGGCCCTTCCTCAAATTGGAAGCTGAGAGATGGACTCTAGTGTGGATCACTTCCATCCTTTCTTTTCCTACAGCTGATGCTAGTGTTCTGTGGACCACAATATGTTCCTCTTCACAGGCCTTTCACATCACTTTATTTTTTATTTTCTGCTTCAATACAGCAGTTAAAAAATATTTTTGGTTACTAAACGAGAGTCAAGTCACTGTTCCCTTTATATAATGATCCTTGCCACATAACTCCCCTTCAAACTTGTTAAATATTATTGTTCTCATTTCACAGATTTAGATACTGTGGCACAGAAGAACAGCACAAATGAGTGGAGCTCATGTGCAAAAGAGTAGTAACAAATCCCAGAGAAAAAAAACTTTCAATTTTTTTTATAGTCTTCTGTACCTTACTATTTGCATGATCAAAAAGTCCTCACATTTCTAGTCAATCTCTCTTGGAAGGCGTTTTCAGAGCTGGAGGGAAAGGCATGAGAAAAAATATCTTCTCGATTTCAGAGAAGGGCCTAATAAAGAAGTGTCATGAACTCCAGGGTGAGGGAAACTGCATTACCCAGTTCTATTGAAAGCTTGCTAGTTGAGCAATGGACTAAGTGGTTCAAAGGTGAACAGCAGTAGCAGTAAGTGGTTTCAAAAGAAATGGAGATATATTTGTTCAAGAGAAAAGACACAGAAGAAAAGATAGCAACAAAGGGATGCCAGAAAAGAGCTGGTGAACTATTATTCTAATAACCACTCATGACATGAATCAGCCCTAGTCTTTAGGATGGAGCAGTCAGTTTATAGTAAATAAATGAAAAAAGAACCTTTAACTCAAAGAATAACCAAGGTAAATAATAAAGATCAGTAGAAATCACCATATGTAACAAACTGATGGTAGGATTCAGGTCTGAATTCAGACACCTGATTTTTGGTGACTAAAATGTAGGTATGCCCAAACTTCCATTTTATTCAATGAATCTGGAGAGATACTCAACAAATCATATGTAGATGACTCCTTTGGTGTCACTACAGATCTCTCTGGGTTCTGTTGTCTGTATTGACTAGATCTCAGCTGACAGTAGTAGGACCTCATAGGTGTAAAGAGTGTGTAGTCACCTAGTTTAGGAGGTGTCTAAATATGGAGCTGACTCCTACCCAATCTACCCCTCCAGAAAAATTTAGGAACAGTGAGACAAATCCTGTAGTGATAAAGTAAATGAACTTCATGAGTCACACACATCTATTTAAAGTCTCACAACTGTAATATAACATTGATGCTGTCTCTAAGGCTTATTTTTTGTTTTATGCATCTTCAATAGTAATTCTTTGTTGAACATCTCTGCTGTGGTCCGCAGGCACCAATCCCTTGTGTCACTTGCACTGAAATCAGGGGATATCAAGAGTGCTTACAACTCACAAACGTAGCAAGGCACATTCATGGAGAAATGGGACATATCCCTGATGACTAAATAGTGACCTTTGCAACAGTTTTTGAGAAGAGGCAATCAGCCACTGTGCGAGGTCTCAGTTCTGTGATAAAAACAGGAGACCTTTCCACTGGGGCTGATCAAAGAGAACAAAACACCAACAAGCACAAAATATCAACAAGAAATTTGGGATGTGCAGGAGATTGCTAAGAGGAAGATCAAACTCCCCAAGGTTTCTTTGCAGGGTCTGCTGTTGCCATAAGCTCCCTGCACCAGCTCCCCTTAGATGGTATAGATTTTCCTTTATTTTACAACATCTTTATTGGGGTTGGTTTTGCCAAGGGATGAAAAGCCTCTCTTGACTGACAGGTCAGTTTAGGTTCTGTTCTTCCTCTTCTACACATACCATCAAATGGGTAAACCCACGTATATGTTGTGGGAGGAAGTCTTTGGATTGGGAAACAAGTAGCTTATGGCTGTTCCCAAGACACTACTCTAAAACTGGAGTGGGCATACCTCAGAAATGTTTAACTTGACAGAGACTCTAGGGAAACTGTTCCACATTTTTCATCTTGATTTTTAAGAATCATTGTTCCAGAACTATCAAGCTTGTCTTTAACAACATTTACAATTAATACCGCCGAGGTTTTATTGTCTTAAACACTGAACTTAATAGTATATGAATGGGGCCACTGAGAGCAGTGGTTTTTAGCCTTTCTGGAGCACATGAGCTTTTATTACATTTAAAGGAAGTAGATAAAAATGGTATTGTTTTCTACTGAAAACCTGACAATGTTCAGAATAGATGTAATTATTGTAAATGCCACTCAAGAAAATGGGAATTAGTACTTCTCATTATGATGAACAGCTTTAAAGAGAAATTCCTTTGTTCTTACTTGGTGCACAATGGACAGCCTATTTGCAGCTGTTCTTTTTTGTTTTTTATCAAGACAATGGGAATTAATTAAAAAATATGGAGCCTAACCGCAATATATAATACATTCAGACTTGTGGGGTTATGAGGCTGCCTGTCAGCTTTTACTACCAACTGCTGCAATGTGCGATATGAGCCGTATCAACTTTGCTTTATTTTAATTCAGGCAATTACCATTCCAAGTCATCCTATCCTTGGCTTCATGTTCCATTTAGGCATCTGCTGTTTTCAAAGAGAAACAGGGCCAGATCACACAGGAGGTCTTGGAGTCTCCTTTTGTTTAGCTATTGGCTATGCAACATAGCTAGAGCCTCATCCAAACGGATAACCCAGTGTCTATGGGTGTCATGACTTTTTATAATCAATTAATTATTAACTGGAAAGTGCTGCAGAGTTTGTGGTAATGCAAGAAGAAAAAAACTTTTTCCACACCCTTCTTGTAGGAAGGAGACGTTATCCAAGTGTTTCCTCAATACTATTGTCCAGAACAGCATAAGACAACATATATAGCAGATGCTGAAGGGAAGGACTGCAAGGTATTGCTGCTCTTTTGCTTTGGTTGGATGGTGAATAGTTTAAGGTTCAAGTACCTGAAGTCACTTTACAAAATCTTTACAGGGTTGAGGACTAACAGTCTATTTCCAGGTGTAAAAGGAGGTGCCTTTTTGTCAGCCAGTTGGCTATGTAAGGATATCACAACCTTGGAGCCTGCCTGCCCTGAAACCCCGGCGAAGTAGAAAGCTGATTCCAAGGCTACCAGTTTGGGTTATTTTCCCAGTACCACTTTGGCTTCATAAATACTTAGCTGATCATGTAGCATGCTGGGAAGTGGTGGAACAACCCTGCCTGTAATTTTTTTTTGGCGTGATGCTGGTTACTGCTACTGTGTGTACATTTTAACGTTAAAAAATGCATTCCTCTACAAAATATTTACAAAACAATATTTACAAAAATAACTTAAAATCGAGCTCAGTTGATCATGGTGCTAACTGTAGCCAGTGATTACACAGTATGGCACAGGTGCAATGAATCAGCTCATCAGAAGGCCACATCAGCAGCACCAGGACAGCAGCACAGGAGTGGGTGGGAGCACGTACCTGGAGATAAGAGCTGCAAGATGACCTGTGTTCCTTGACAGCTGCATCCAGGTGTTTGCTCTGCTACACATGCTACATCATGAGACAATCTCCTGACAGCACTTTGTCATTTGAGCTGCCTTTAACTTAGGCAATAAGTACTACAGGTCTCAAATTAAGTGCTCTCAAATTAAGTGTCTGTATTGAGTACATGAAATGGTTAATAATTCCAGATCCTCTGGATCCTAACACATGATTTTTTACCTCTTGAATGAAGAGCATGTCAGACTTACCTTTCATTGTGAAACCCAATTATCTCACAAAGATCTGTGGTAAAAAGCAGGAATTACAAAACAATTTGTATTACCACTCTATCTTATAGACATGAACATTTATCATAGAATCACGGAATGGTTTGAGGTGAAAGGGATCTTAAAGATCATAAAGACTGGATGATCTTTAAGTGGACGAACACCTTCTACTAGACCAGGTTGCTCAAAGGCCCATCCAACATGGCTTTGAACACTTCCAGAGCTGGGGCATCCACAACTTCTCTGGCCAACCCGTTCCAGTGCTTCACCACCTTCACAGTAATGAATTTATTCCTAATACCTAATCTCAACCTACTCTCTGTGAGTTTGAAGCCATTTTTCTTGTCCTATCACTATAAGCCCTTGTCAAAAGTCCCTCTCCATCTCTCTTGTAGCCCTTTTAGGTACTGGAAGGTGCTGTAAGGCCTCCTTGAATCATTTTCTTCCCCAGGCTGAACAATCTCAAATGTCTCAGCCTGTCTTCATAGCAGAGATGACCCAGTCCTCTGATCATCTTCATGACTCTCCTCTACACTTGCTTCAACAGGTCCATGTCCTGCTTATACTGAGGACTCCTGAGCTGAATGCTTACAAGTGATACCCTCCAGCCCCACAGTAATTCATTAGACATATCTAATACATGGAAAAAGGTATAGTTTTGTAATTTTGTTTCTTCCAAATATCATGATGAGTTTTTTGTTAATTGTTCTTTATTAAACAATTGTAGAGGAGACAAATACCCAGAAGAAAAAGATTTATATGGAAATAAGACACATATCTCAACAAAAAACTTTGTACTGTTTTCTGGAGTATCGACTTCCATAAATTTCAGTTAGTTTGCACTGGAAGGTCAGGGTCATAGCTAAAGAACAAAAGAAAGATAGACACAACTACTGGAGACTAATTCCATAATGGCATAATATTAAGTTTTTCCTTGTTTTACTGGGATAGAAAACGAGCACAAAACAATTCCTACAATTCAAATTTCTTCTAAAATATTAGAATGGCCCCACATAACTTTAATGCCTGTTGTGCTGTATTTGTACCTCTCCAGAACTGCTTTGACTTATCTGCTGTTAAATCCTCATTTGATTATTCTTCACTGCTTTTATTTTCTATTAATTTAGATGTCTCTTCTTCCATTTTGTGACCTTTTTTTTCTTGTTTTTTTTTCTGTTTCAAAAATTACTATACAACTTCACCAAAATGCGCATTTCTCAAGTTATTGCAGCTAATGACACGGAAAACGTCAGAAAGAAAGCTCTCATGCCATTTATTGTTCAGCTTTATATAACTAAATCACTGCAGAATAACAAGATGAAAATGACCTACATGGCCGTTCATTCTGGTCAAAGCAAGGGATATAAATTGTCAGAGACTTACAAGACTCCAGTATGAAACAGCACAAGCTGGATAAAACTTCCCTTCTCTAGGTGGGAGCAATAACCACTTTCTGAAAATCAAACCTCTTTTAATAGGCTTGTAGATGTGCACTTGAATACTGATTATGGGAACGACCATGAGCCTGTTTGTAAATGTAATACAACTATTTTTTCTTAAATTATCTCATAAATGGCATCAGTAACTTGACTCTGTCTACCTTGGAATTGGTACTGTTTATGGTCAGATGATTTAAAACCATCATCCGGATCACAGAGTCCATTAATTACACATCTTGTAAGGACATTATTTTATGGTTCTCCCACAGTCCTTTCAAGGCACTAAGGAAAATTCCTTAGTACCCTAAGAGTTCTAATCCCGAACTAGAAAGAAAGATGACCTTAAAATGAGTAAGTATATTCAGAGCTCAGGACATAACTAACCTGATGAATTTGGAGCCTGCAGTTCTTTATTAAGCAGAGATGACTGTAGGGCAGCCCAGCTGGCAGAAATGTCTTATCACTGTAGGGGGCTGAAACTATGTCAGCCCCCTTACTCATTTCATCTTTGTCCATTTCCCTGGCACATCACCAAACGTCAGTAGTCTGTGGCGTCTGTGGCATCTGTGATAATGGCTTTTTTTTTTATTAGACACCTCCCTCTGCAGCGAGGAGCTGAGAACATAGGAGGCACACGACACCAAAACCCAATCAATCCCATTCACTATCAACCAGCATGGCGTTTGAACAGACTGGTTTAGAAATCAAAGTACCACACAAATTTTCAGAAAGGAGTTTTATCCTTAGTGAATCCAAAATCTGTCTACTAGAAAGGGGGAACAAAGGTTTCCTTCTCACCAATTTCTTCCAGGGAAAGCTCCCATGTCTGAAGATCTGACACTCTGGGATTATTTTTCCCCTGTAGAAATTGTAATTCAAGGTCTGATTCCCATCTCTCTAGCATTGGCTGTAAATCTCATTATTCTGATTCAGTCCATGTGACCTCTTCAGATTTGCAAGGAATGGGAGAGAAGAAGGTGGATAATTTTTATCTTGATTTTATCTTGGATTTCTACTTGAAAACAAAATGTGGGGGTTATGCTCTGATGACAAGAAACAAACATCAGTAGCAAATGTAAAGGAGCAACATCTAAAATCTGACATTTAAAAGGTTTTGGTTTTTACTTCAAATGTAATAATAAATGGGCTGTTTGGAGACAAGGAGATGTAGCAACTGTACATACTGGCACCTACAAAAGCATAAGTGCATGTATATATTGCTTGCTGTCACCAATAAGGAGGAAAAGTCTGCTAATGGACTTAGATAATAATATGGATATGGATTGTGAAGAACAACATAAACTTTGCATACTCCTTCACTTGTATTAAACAGTGTGTTTTACTTTGAGTTTAATCCTCTTAAGTGCTGAAGGAGTAACATCAAGAAAAAATTTCTATGGGGACCATGGTTCTTAAGCAAAAGGCACTAAGATGAAAGGAAGTCTGGATAACTGCAAAATTTCAGACAATCTCACATTCATTCCTATAAAGAAAAAAAATCTGAATAAAACGCAATATATAACCATAGGTTTACACAGATTTTTTTGTCCTTTTATTTTTTGCTCTTTGAAAATAGAGCCTGTTATTCTGATCAAATTTTTTAAATATGAAGCATTTTAAATTACTTTTAAAAAGAACGAATATGTGCTCTCTAAAATTTAGATTATTTTTTTGTTCTTTAACTAAACCTGAACTTTATCCTCATACTAATTTAGAGGGATTTTAATATTCTCAGCACCAGTATATNTTTATGGTGTTTAGCCCTCTTAAAGTGTCCCTTCAAATCCCAGTCCAATCTGCTCTTATTTTAGAGGTTGCAAAGTACTGGTGGTTGATTAAATTCTAGATTTGTAAGAGCTTGATAAACCCTACATAACATGTAAGCTGCTTTAAAAAAAATAGAATTAAATTAAAGAAAAGAAACAAAACACCAAAAAACAACACCAAAACAAAGCAGAGTTCATCAATCTACAGAGATCTTCTTAAAGCCCTTAAAAAAAAAATAAAGATTGTTGCAGGGGAACTTGCGGAAAAAAAGTCCTCTAGAAGTAGCAATAGAAGGAAACAAATGATCAAACAGAACAGCTTTCTGATGGAAAAAGAGATTAAGACAGGATTACAGTTTTTCCAAAGATAACAGGCAGGAGAGGCTAAATATGCCAACAGCAGATTGTTCTGAAGACTAAGGACTGTCTTCTCATTTTACAGCTCTCATACCCACTAAAAAGATGGAATGTGTGCGCACACCTGGAAAACAAAACAATCTCCTTCTCAACTAGACAAATGGTTCTTTCAGGTCTTGAGCTCTAATCCTTTGTGGAAATCCAAAGAAACAATATCCAAACTGTTTTGATTTTAAAAATGAATTTTAATCGGATTTTTGGAATCCCCCAGGAGAAAGAAATTAGTAAGCCAGTGGCAGGACTTGCAGGGAGGAACTGTCTGCTAGAGTATTGTCTTAGAGGACTCTTCCCATTAGACCATTTAATGTTGAAAAGTTTTTTCATCTTGCTCTCCACTGATCTGACCAAAGCCATAATTAATACTTGCAGATGCCCATCTTCATCCCTCCTTGACGGGGAGCATCCCCAGAAGCCCAGTGGGTTGGGAATGATACCAGCCTGGACATTCTCACCTGTGTACTCCTTGCGAGACTGTAGGCAGACAGTGCTTGCTCCCCACTACCTTTCTTTGCTCCTTCCCCCAGCCTTCAGCTCCCTTTCCTCTGCCAGTGTGTTAGATGTGCAGGAATATTTTCATAAAGCTTAAGGAAGCCATTAAGAAGGAGCTTTATTTCCATGAAAGAGGACCTTCTCTTTGTAAAACCTGAAATTATGTCTGCAGAGGAGTCTGCTTGCTAAAGACTCTGTTGGAGAGGGATTTAAACAATACAGCTAAATATACTAATGTATTGTGGCTTTAGTACCTTTCAGCACTAGGTAACTCCACTGAAACTGCACAAACTTACAGTTAAAATAGAATAATTTTCTCTGTTTGGTTTGTCAGGACTTGAAAACCAGAGGATTTCTTTCTGATTTGAGTTTACTCCCTCCCGATACCTTAGCACAGCAGGGGCAGTGCAGCTTTGCTGATGTGCTGTGCACACCAGGTATGGTTTTCTTTTCATGAATGATGCATAACCTGCTACACTGAGAGCAAGAATGAACACCTCTCCAGAGGATGAATATAAACATCAAACAGATATGGACTGATTTCTCCTCTCATCTCAAACAATGCAAAGATCCTTCTTTCATAAGATGCTATTAGGTCCTCTAAATCTACCAGAAATTATGCAAATAAAATGTTTCAGAGAGGTTATATATTGGGTTTTTCTGAACATTAGTTCAGAGCACAGGTTATTCATATTACTACAATACAGTTGAACAACTTTGTTTAGCTTGAAAGCAACCTCCCATCCATGTTGCTTTATCCAGGCTTTATTAGTCTTGGAGAGGTCTTGGATAGAGAGTAGAAGTGTGGCCATGACACAGAAGTTTCTTAATTATGAGTAAAATGACTTTTCTATGAATAGTTGTCCTGCAATGTTGCAATCTTATTACAAGATAAGAGGTAAGGGCTTTTATAGCCTTTTAGCTTTAATAACTTTAGCTATTTAACTTCTCTGATTTTCCCTGTCTAGTCCTTTTAAGCCTCCATTTCCAGCTTCAGTTAGTCAAATATTAACCTCCTTGCACAATAATAGTTTTCAGATATATATAGCTTGGCATATGTATATGTGGCGGAGGAAAAAGCAGTCTCACTGTTATCTGAGAGACTCTTTATAATTAAATGGTAGTATTTCAGGGTTTAAAATGTTAAACAAATTTCAAGTAGAGACTGGAGAAAGAGCAGGTTAGGACACCAGGCATATATTATAAATGTAATTCTTCATAAAGTCATCAACATTCAATAGGTGTCTGGATTTAACATGTCATGGATTTAACATTTAAAACTTAGGGATTTTGTATCAGGAGAAATAGAAATGAAAAAGAAATTTAGTGCAGGTTCGTGCTCTTCATTAAAGCAATTTCACAGTATTCTCACAATGAGGGAACTTACATGCTCATTGTTTTTGAAAGGTTTTCAGTAGCTAATTACAAAAGTGTGTTAGTTTCTATTTTCATTGCCCAGATATGATGAAAGCAGAATTACCTGCTGTGTCCTTACAGTAAAATCAAGGTAAAAAGGAAGACAATGTCTTTGAAGTGGTTATTAACAAAGTATAGCACTGTCTGTCAATATTTTTTGAAGCATATAGATATCAAATGAAAATATTGACCCAAAATTTCAAACAGGTAGTGGAGTTACGATATGGTTGGAATAAACTGGACTTACGAAAACTGATAACCTCATGGGTTTTTTTTTATTCATAATTGCAATGTGTAGAAAACAAAATTGGAAGACATTTTATGGCTGCTGTATTTGGTCGATTGATACAAATACAAATCTTAAGCACAAGCAGCTAACTACAATTCATTAGAAAATATTTAAAGCACTATTTTATCAATAACTGCTAAACTGAGACTGCTTTTACAACACATTTGTCTGTGCTATCTTCTGCAGCTTGCTTCTCTGATATTTCTATCTTTTTTTTATGCAGTCTTTCCAGTACTCGTCAGCAGTCGAGTCTCCTTTTACTATGCCAAGCTCTGAAATGTCTTCACCAAAATTCTAACTGTGTAATGAAAATTGGGAAATAAATAGACACAGATGTTCCCCTCGATTTCACAGAGTGCTGGAATTTCCACATGGTGTCACACAGATAATACCATACAGTTAAGTGCATAAACATCATTAGCAATGACTGCTGGAGTAATTCTCCTTTGTAGCCACACTACAGTTCACTTTAATAATAGAGTAATTAGAGTTAGAAATTTCATTGTAATTGAAAATGCTAATATGTACTTTTAGCAACCCCAGGTGCTTAAAAACAAAAGAATAACAATTAAAAAAAAAATCAGATCCTTGATGATGTGAAAATACGACTGAAAGTCCTGACTTTCTGAAATACTTGTGAAAATTTTGTTTAAAAGTCTTGTTGAGAGCAAATGGTGATAGAGTAGGGAGGATGAAAAAATATGTAGGAGTTTTTCGTATAGACTTTTGGAAACATGAACACTGGAAACTGAGTCACTTAAAAACTGGAGACACGTTTCCCTGGACCAACCAGGCACCATAAAGTCTTTTCCATCATCCAGGTCTACAGTTCATCTTCTTCCTTCCCATGCAGTAAGTGAATAAATTGAAATTGGCATAAAAGCTGAACTTGCACTTGAAGATATTTTCTGTGGACGGTGAGCCAATGGAGCTAATTCATGTTTACAGAGACCATAGGCCCAGACATTTCTGAACAACAAAATGGGTTTGACTGTCAAACTGGAAAACTTCAGAGCAATAACGAAATAGAGCAAGGAATTCCTGAACCCTGAAAACTCCATAAGAGGGACAGACTGCTGGAAAGTAATGACATCTGGAAAACACACTACCTCATCTAACTGTCCAAATTTCACCTCAGAGTAGCATGAAGAACAACAACAAAGTTTTTTTATCCTTAGTGGAATTTTGGCTGTTTCACCTTCTATTTTTATTGCACTTTTTGCAATGATGACAAGTGAATGAATGAAACTGCTTTCACTGAAAAAAACCTTAGCTCATGTGTATGAAAAGTATCTGGAAATACAGAATAGTCTCTTGTATTTCACCACAAGACAGGAGCTGATACAGTAGAAACTGTATTTTTATTCCAGAAAATCTGCAAATCCTGATTAGAGGGTTCTTAAAAAATAGAGAAATCCTTACTTATCAGTATTATTGTTTCCTTCTACAGCTCTGTATTTCTGCTGGGACCTCTTGCTTGTCTCTAAAACATGGAGTATGAAATGTTTGGCGCACATTTGGGTGACTTTCCATGACTGACTCTTTCAGGCATTGCACAATACTCCATGATAGCAGTAGCATTTATAGTGATTAGAACAACAGATGATTAGAGATTATAAATCTAAGGTATATTGAGAAATTGAAAGGTCATTTTGAAAGGGCAGAAACTTGATTTCTTAGTTTTAATAATGTACAGTAATGAATAGAAGTGTATCTGAAGCATTTATATAACTTCAATGATTATATCAAATTGGAGCCTTATTCAGCAATTGCTTATGGATGAACATACCACTCCTTGCTGTAGTTTTAAGCTCATGTTGCTTTTTGAACATACCACTCCTTGCTGTAGTTTTAAGCTCATGTTGCTTTTTTCTTACTTTAATTTTACTGGTCTTCTGATTTAAACAAAGTAAAGACAAAACTGGACTCTAATGGGACCTATCTGGCAAGCTGTCATACTTCATATGACGTGCCGTATATATGATATATTAATACAATTACCCATTGTAATTATCTGTTATTTTCAGTTTAAGAAGCAGAAGCTATGTGGGGATGAAAGAAGCCCTGAGAGACTTAAATTAAGTAATACATTACTATAAAATGTAGCAGTACCACCATTGAAAGCTACAAAATATTTCACCCTCCTGTAAGAAACCTTTAGTTTAGACAGTTTATGGGAAGTGAAGGGGAAAGAAATTGAAGTGGAACAGAATTTGGAACTCCTGGAATTATTATCTGGAAGAACTACAGAAATAATGATTAAGTTATTTTCCCTGCACATTTTTAGCTCATCAACCATATTTTTAGAAATTTTCAGAAGCCACAACTATTGTCTTGCAGTCTTTTTTCCACCTTTTTTTTCCCCCTCTTCATATATTACAGCTATTTTCTAGAATTAATTTAGTCTACTTGATCAGGATTTAATCCTTGCTTTTTAAAAGGCGATAAGCATTAACAGGTAATAAGATTTTAACATTCATGTGAACCACTGATCCCATGTATTATGAAATATATGTCTTCAAGAGAGAAAAGTGCTAGCAGTCACTGAATTGAGGCCTGTGTACTGATCAAGTGAGCATGAGCAAACTGCTAAAAAAAGTGGTCACCTAAAATGTGACATTGCCAGTCTTATTAAGGCAGATATGTTTTAAAATTGCTTCAGTGAGATGTTACTGCAGAAGCAAAGGGAAAAAATAGAAGACTGAAGGAAACAGGTTCTCCATTACTCAAGATGTTCCAGTGTTGGAATATTTTGTTAACATTGCTATAATTTACTGTTAATAATATATATACATAGAGGTGTGCATAACGCCACTTCAAAATGCCACAAAAATTAATGGGAAATATTTCAAAATGTTTTGTACCTAAATTTTTGGTTTACTTTACTATTAAATTGAGTTTTAGAAGAGATCTTTCATTTGGTGTCCTGTTGTCTATATTTTTGTCCTGTGGGCATTTGCCTTGGCCCAAGTACAATTTCCCTGATGCATTTCCAGTCATACGATGCTTGTGACACACTACTTTGTTTGGTTATAGGTGAGTCTCAGCTTTGGTGAGGTAATTCTCCAGGAAGTTCTGCCCTCAGGGAACATTACAGCCCTGAAGCCTTGCGAGGCACTGGGCCAAGACAAAATGCACAATTCAGCATTGACTGATTAAAAACAAATATTTCAGACCCAACCACTACCTTCCCCCTCTCCAAAAAACAAAAAAAAATCTTACCACCCAAATGGAAAAAATCTGTCTTCATTTTCCTAATAGAAAGTACAAGTTCAGCAAAATTAAATTTCTCAAAATCTTTGTACAAACTTCATTTCCCATTAGAGGATAAAATAAATCTAATGGAAAATCCTCAGTATAATGTGGAACAAGGAAACAAGGCAACCTTTTGTTAGTGTTTTGTAAAGGTTTTTTATGATGAACTCTAGAAAACTATGGTAAAAATGAAGATTACAAAATAATAGTTCATGAAAGATTAGAAAAAAATAAAAAGGAAAAAATCCCACCCCGAAAGAATCCAAAAGGCATAAAAATGTGATCCTACAGTTAAAATGAGAACAGTGCATCCTAGATGACATCCTTCTAAGCCTCTTCAGTCAGCAATGGCTACAAAGATGTTCTACCAGAGGTACTTGGCATTACTCAGCACAGTTATGCATTCGTACTGGTCATTAGTCAATAAAGCCTAGAATAAGACATCTTCCTAGAACTCTGCATAAGAGTATGACTTTCAAGGGGCAAATTAAATAAGTATGGGAACCAATATACATATTTTTACAAAAAGGCAAAAGGAATAGCTAAATTCATTCGAGAATGAAATAGCAGCATAACATAGAGATATTTATATACACAGGTTGTATTTTGATCTTAATGCAAGATTTTAAAGAGTAGGTGAACCTTTGATATTTCAGTTGGAATGGTAAAAAATATATATAACATGCTATATCTCATTGCTGTTCCCTTGGTATAAAATACTAAGCAGCAAACATCTTTTTATCCAATACCTCTTATTTTGTATTAGAAAAGATGATGTATCTAAGAACAACCATACTTGTTCAGATTAGAACTTCACTTGACCCAGTACGCTATCTCACACAGTGACCAAAAGTTGATCATATCTTTTCAGAAGGAGTTTGAGAGCAGGGAAAGCATACAGTGATACTCCAGCTGCAAAAATTCTTCTGTGAGCCAGAGGTGACACTTTGGTATTTTCTGCCTATACAGGGTTTACTTCCAGGAACTTGGTTTTCACAGACTCAAAGAATCACAGAATGGGTGAGGCTGGAAGGGACCACAGTGGGTCATTTGGTCCAACCTCCGTGCCCAAGCAGGGTCATCCCAGAGCACGTGGCACAGGATTGCATCCAGAAAGTTCTTGAATATCCTTGACTTGACTAATAGAAGTTTTACTATCCTCAACACTCCAAAACACAAAGTTCCCCAGCTCAACCCCTCTTGTATAAAGAACCAGTTTTTTAATGCCTGTCAGTTGCTGTCTCATTTGATGACCTCTTCTATGGGAAAGGACAATGAAGAGCCACTCTCTGTTCATCCTGTTTCCCAGTGGAAATCTTTAGAATGTCATATCAACTCACAAGCAATACACACCAGCAGAATAACAGCATAAAACTCACTTAACCTGCATAAATCAGGTAGCATCACGCTGGAGTCAGCAAGCCCCAGACAAAAGCCTGGTCTTGTCCAATTATCAATACCAGTTAGTACAAAAATAGGATTCTTTCTCCAATACCTGTCGCTGGTTTTCTGTCTCCAGTCTCAGTCTGGCCTCTACGCATCTTCTGGTCTCCAGGAAGGCTTGACGTTGTGCTCTGTCTGACAAGTAGCTAATGAAGATTCCTGCAGTGTTCATACACATAAATAACACTGCCTGAGCTGCTATCTGCAATGAACAACAAATAAGATTTGATTAGACAGGAGAAGCAAAAAATATCTGTTTAAAAAAAGAAAGAGACAGAGAGAATGACTGCTCTGTAGGCTGCCAAAATAGCAGTTAGGAAAGTTTACATAGAAGAATCTCTTGGATCTTAAGCAGAGGCATCAAACTTGCAAAATTCTATTTGCCTTGAGGATGAGATGTGTAGCATTTGGGGCATTAAACTCTAGTTGAACCACAAATGATATTTCCAAAAACTGACTCACAGAGCTCTACCCAGAAATTATTACAAATGTAATTAACAATTTGTTTTTGCACTGCCTCTCCTGCAAGAGCAACTTTGTGATTTGTTCCATGGCTTAGTTTGGGAAGCAAGCCATGTTAAGGAAAACAAAGAATGTCAGTTAACTAAGAATTAATATCAGTGATACTAGCTATTGTGTTATTATTGTCCAAATTATGGAAATTCATTTTCAGCTCATGCCAAAGCACGAATTTCCACAATGTGAATTCTGAACCATTCAACAGGGGAAGCTGAAAGGATAACCAAATTCTTGCCTAGCCAGTGCCTGTGTACACAGACCTTTTCTTTGCTGAAGTCTACATAAGAGCTGAACTAGTTTTTCTTTTAGAAAGTGTTTCCTTGTGCGTCACAGCTTCTTCCTTTTCCATGTGAACTCAAAGAGCCAAATAGGAGTGGATCCTTGGACAATATAAATTTTGGTAGCTTATTTGTCTTTCACTGACATCTCTCTATGCTCTGCATGTTTGGGAGGCAGGGCATATCAGCACCATTGAAGTGAGGATAGTTTGGGAAAGTGCATAAGAGACTGGTAATATTTGACTGCACTAGAGACAAGACAGACATGAAATCTCAGCACTTTATCCAATATCTCATTCTTGTTACTGGTCGAGATTTCAAAGGCACCCAGGCTCTGATTGTAACAACACCAGAACTACCACACCAAGACAGATCAGGTGTTCATCATTCAGGATGCTTGCTGCCTCTGGCAGTGGAAAACACAGAGTGCTCAGACAAGAGCTCAAGGATAAAACAGCAGATAATGTGTACAAGAGTACAGCAAGCATTCAGTGATGGTTTGTCAAAACAGTTCTTGAGCACTCCAGCAATCTGTGATTGCAGGATACTTTGGCCTAGACATTGCATTTTCTTAATATTATCTAATAATCAGTTTTCCTAAAATCCAAGTGTTGTTTGTCCTAATAGAAGACTCCCTAATCTCATTGTGATGCTTTGACTCGGATCTGCAGGTCTCAATCCCCACAGCCACGTGGGTTTGAAAGTGAGATCTGATATGAAACAAAATGCATCTGGAAGAAACTTCAACTTTATATATTCCAGTATTTCTGGATCTGGAGTACTGTTCTACTACAGTACAGGAAATTAATTTGCACTTTATAAGCCATGATTAAATAATAATGCATATCCTGACTCCAGATGAGGTTTTGTTGGACCTTTTCCAGTAATAGATGTCTAGGCTAGGCTTGTGAGATGTAGGGAATGATTAGCATGATCCTTGCACCTTCCTGGATTCCAGGATCCTGCAGTTTACAGCTAGATGTGGTATACCTACTGCATCTGCACATTTTTTCTGATTCCTTTCTCAAGTTAATTGTACATTTGGTCCCTATGACATTCAATAACAAAGATTTTCACAATTTATTTAGGCACTTCATGATAAAAATGTTTCCTTTTTTTTTTCTTTTTTTTCCACAGCTTTATCATTTTGAGTGCTGCATCATGCTTATAAACAGTGACTAATCATTTCCAATTCATTTACCTCTCACTATTCTTGATTTTACTGACTTAAAACATAACCCTTTACTTCTACTTTTTGAAAGGGAGGAATTTGAGACTCTTTAGTCAGTCTGTGTTTATCACTATTCCACCTCCGTGCTTACTGCTTTTCCCCTGTTATCTACCTTACCCTGTTTTACTGGAGGCAGGTTGCCCTGGACCAGCCAGCTTCCCCCAAGCACTCTCTGCATTTGCTCCAAAATAAATCAGAGAATGAATTAATTCAGCTATGAGATAACTCCTTTCTGGTGCAGGCTACTGGGAGGCGTATGATGAGCTGACATGAGATTAGGACTAGTTCAGAATTGCATTGTTCAGCAGGACAACTGCAATCAGCTGTGGGTGGCTGGAGGAGTCAGCCTTTCATGCCTTTTTGACTGACTTTTAACTTCGACATGGACTGATAATTGGTGTTCAGCACACTAGGAAAGCTAGAGCAGAGGACGGAAAAAAAAATCCCTTCAGAACATTTGAAATGTGCATTTTCACATTGAAACAAGTGTCAGGGTGCTGTCTGCTCACAAATTCAGTCTCAATTTCCTCATAAGCCCATTCAGTCACCCATCTCTGCTAACACTCAGGACGACTGCCACTCGCTTCAGCAGATCTCCTTAGAGCAAATGTATTAGAATTTGGCCTTCAATTAGATTTCATGAGCATATAATTTGATTTGGACAAAGGGAATAATGGAAAACATGTCACAGGTAAAACAACAGCTCATGCAGAGGCAGAATCTGCTTTTCTGACACATACTAGTCTGATTGAAACCAATCCAAAGAGTAAAGCACTGTGAGTTGCAAGGCATACTAATTTGTGGCTCTTTTTAATAAAAGAATAAATAATACATATAAGACTTGAATCCTTTATTGCCACTCCTTTTTCCTAGGATTTACTGGGGCCAATTCCAGAAGTCCTGGAGGATTTTCTACAAACTCTCAAGCCTACAAGCCAGGGTAGACTCTGATTTTAGAGGATGTACAGAGTTTCGTATCTTTTTGATTCACCTGAAAATAATCAATGCTCACACATTAGGGCAGCTAGGGTATAATACGAAAAGAGGAAAATATTTTCACGTTTATAAGACTATTTGTACCTTGCACAACACTCAAATAAGCAATAATAGTAGACACAACAAGAGATCCTAAAAAGCCATGACTGACACATTTTGATGCGAAATACGGCTCTGAGGAGGTCTGCTTCTTGAATATTTATGAAATGCAAAGAAGACACCCATCACCAACTGCCTGGGAATATCTGTGTAACAGGATCATCACTGTTCCTGTTGAAGATGCAGTTGCACATAATCACATAATAGGATGAACAGAGCTAAAGGAAGTTACTTTGCAAGATCATCGAGATGCTTAGAATCACAGAATCATCAAGGTTGGAAGAGACCTTCAAGAATCTCAGCCCCATAATCACTCCTAAACCCTATTCCCAAGTACCACATCCAGATGCTTCTTGGCCACTTCCAAAGACAGTGACAGTGACTCCACCACCACCTTGGGCAACTTATTCCAATGCCCAACTGCTCTCTCAGGGAATTTTTTTTTCCTAATATCTAATTTAAACCTCCCCTGGTGCAAGTTAAGGCCATTTCCTCTTGTCCTTTCACTTGAGACATGGCAGAAGAGACCAACACTCACCTCTCTACAACCTCCTTTCAGGTAGTTGTGGAAAGCAATGAAGTCCCTCCTGAGCCTTCTCTTCTCCAGACTAAACAATCCTAGTGCCCACAGCTGCTCCTCATAGGACAAGTTTTCTAGACCTTTCACCAGCTTTGTTACCCTCCTTTGGAAACACTCCAGTACCTCAACATCCTTTATGAAGTGAGGGGCCCAAGAAGAAGCAGACATTAAAATTCTTGCTCCAAAACTCCGCTCTTAATTTCTCATAGGAGGAGAATACGAACTTGTTAAATAAGTTTTCATTCACAAAATGTCCTTCATACAGGTACTTCAGAGCCCTTTGCAAAATCAGTATGGAAACTAGCCAAAACCAAAGGTTATGAAAGGAGAGGATGCAAGTCAGACAAGTAAGCTTAGTTTAAATTTAACAATACATGTTGATTCAAATAATTTCCTGTTTATCTGCCACTCATTGAATTAAAAGGGCTTTGCCAAGACCACTGAAACCAAGGTAACATTTTCACTTGATTTGGGAATCAGCAGATTTCAAAGGAACAATTAAAAGTTACTGGACACAGCTGGTCAGGAAGAAGTTTTAATCAAAGTAGGTACAGTATAGTAGTGCAAGAGAACAGGAAAAGGAAAATTCATTGAAAAGATGGTAATGTAGCTCTCAAGTCTATTGTGAAGTGATAGGTAGTCAGCCACAGACGGCTTTTAAAGACAAAATTGGATGTAGTTCAGGAAACAGGAAGTTCAGAAGAGCACAGGTGAGTTACCAGACTGGACATAACAGCAATTTATGGGCATTTCTGCTATTCAGAGCACCTAATTGCACTGGCCTTCATTTGGAATTTACACAGAATCCTGTGAGTTTATGAATGACTGGGGTCAAGTTAAAGAAGTGTTTGCAAGTGCCAGAAGTTTCAGAATTTCAAAAATTGTAACTGAACTGTGTTTTAGTTTTACCACGAGTTTTTGTTTTGGAATGTGCAATTGTCCATCAGGGAATATAGAACCATAAGGCCAGCCATTAATAAACATTTATGGAGTGTGTAATGATTGACTGAGTTCAGCACTTCCAAAGAGCCCATAACCTAAGGAAAAGTGAATATTATGAACATTCAACAAACCCAATGGATTGGAAATATGTTGATTGATAGCTGGCCCTAAAAAAGAGCAATTGCCATAGGTAATTTTCATCATGAAGTTGAGCCAACAGCTCAGGATACATCCACATGGAAAGCACAGTGGAGGCAGCGGAGAAAAGGCTGATAATGTTTAGAAACAATTCTGAAATCCAGAATGACACTGAATTTGTGTGCTACTACCTCAAGTGCAGAAAGACACCCCAGTGAGCTCTGCAGAAAAAAACTTATTATTAACCTCTTCAGCAGGTAATTTTGTTCTGCTGCATAGAAACAGAGCAGTGCTGGGGTTGATGTCACCAAAACACATGTGAGAAGCAAAGAAATGGTTTTCAGTGTATTCTCTAGCTGTATGGTCTCCAGATCTGTCAGTCTTAAAGAGTAGGAATTTCATTAATTCCTGAAATGAGTCGGTAGGAAATTATTTAACTATTTTCTTATTTTGCTTTCTAATTTTGGATGGCTTCAAAGTAAATTAGAGTAGTTCTTGTCTGTTTTGGGAAAGCTGGAAAAGTAAAAAACTGTTTTGCTTCTTTAAGAGTGTTTTCAATGTGTGCCACATAAAACAACTGGTTGCTATGGTAATTATTAATGGATAATTAAGATTGAAGAAACAGTTTGATTCATCATTAGTTGTTTAACTAAAAATAGAAGCTTACCACAAGGTTGTGTTTTTTATAATTAAAAAGTCTCAGAAAACCCATTGCCCTCTCTCCCTTCTCCATCACCCTCTTGCTTGTGTTTAATCAAGGGAAAATAACATGCTGGTATAAGAACTGATCACCAGGAATGAACTGAGGGTTGCATGAGAAGACCAAAATGCTCTACTTTGTCTAGAACAGGAACATCTGGCAGCACAGACTTTACCACACTCTCACTGCTGAGCTACAGCAAGCCTCCATCTCCTGCTGAGAGCATGGGTTTATGAATCAAAGCTCTTGGCAGAGAAACTGGTAAGTACCTGTTTCTCTGCACTGCCTCTTGCCCACCTTGATCCCTCGGTACAGTTTCCCCTTTGTTGTGCCAGATCAATTATTTGTGGGACCATACTGTGAATTATATCAGGGAACTTGGCCAACTTAAAAAACAAACATTTGGCGCTGGCAGTGATTTTCGTACCTAGAGCAGTCGTCTGATTAAGTTCACAGCACAGCCTCCACGGGAAGAGGAAGCACGTGAACATTCATTGCTGCCACTGCTGCCAACTCATTAAACTGAAATCATTGCTGCCTTATTGTTAAATCACCTTGTAAAGCATGTTTTTATTCCCCAGGTTCCCTCCTGACTTCCCCTGGGTCTGACTGCTAAATGCCAATGGCCATGGTAAAAGGGTGTTTGGTTTGTTTTGGTTTGTGGTTGCTTCTGCATCAGCTTTTATTGGAAACCAACCTGGCCCACAAAGGTGCCCAAACTGATGCCATGACTTTCCAGAAAGCTCATCTGTCCCCGATCCTCTATTCCAGCGGATTAGTACAAGAGCTGTTTAACTCCTACTCACAGCTGGAGTGAGTGCTAGTCTTTCATCTGATCTACATATACATACTTTCCTGAAAGACAGAAAATACACCATATCCCTGAGAAGACAGGGATGGAGAGTAGCATAATGTTTATTCATGGTAAATTTATTCAAGCCCAGACTATGATGGTTAAGAGCAGTGCTTTACACCACCCACCTTTGATTTGCTAAATGTGAAATAAGCCATTTGTACCAGTGTCACTGTCTGATTTTGTGTTTAGAACTGAGTTTTGGCGTTCAGCTGTGCACAGCTCCCATGGGAACACTGGCTGGTTCTTCAAAAACTCAGATGTTATTTATGCCTCTAGGAGAGCTGAGACCTTTCAAGAAGACTAATCTTGCTGCTTTCGGAGAGGTCTTCGCTACGTACTTAGGGACACAGCCTGGTCTTTAAGGTGCATGAAACCTGCAGCCTGCAAGCCAGGTTGCCCTATCAAAATACAGGGTGTACCAAAAGAAATTATTAGATTACTTTCAATGAGAGCTGATGCTTTCACACACAGTTTTCTCCATCCTATTGTAGAATATCCTAACATGCCTATTGCTTCTCTGCTGCTAATTATTTAGAAAACAAACACCATTTTCCCTCTGAACAATGACATGTTTGCATAAAATTGATTGTTCCAGTTCAAGACATAATTTGAAAATATTTACCTTTAATATTCAGAGCAAGAGCATAATTTGCTATTAGAAAAAGAGTTATTTCCTTGTTCTTCTCACTGAATCTATTAGAAATGCAGAAAATTGAATGTCTGATTAGGTTGCTTACAGGTAGCTCAAACCATACAAATTTGGTAAGTCAGCTACGAACCATGGCAAGACTTTTGCAAGATGGTGTGGTACAAGAGATCTTTCAAGAAAATCGTATCATATCATATCATATTCAACACATAAGGCTGACACAGCTGGAGTGATGCACAGAGGCAGTCAAGCAAATACATAACCCTGCTAGTGCCGTTGAGCAGCCCCAAATTTTCAGCCCATCTCCTCTAACTCCCTTCGAGTTTGTCTACAATTTAGAGTTCATGAATAATGTTAATTAAAAAAAAAAAAAAAGTTATTCTGGGACTTTGGATAACCTTTTTTAGGTGTTTTGGGTTTTTTTTGTAGATGTTAAAGTGACTAGACATGATAGGGACAATGTCAGTGGCAGGGTCATAACTCATGAATACAAGAGAACGGACAGGGATGGGTAAATGATCTTCACTTTTAAGTAACTGTTCTCTGTGGCTATGGGGTACTTTGCTGAACTGTCTGACCCTCATCTAGGAAATGATCCTGAACTATGCAATAAAATCTGGTGATCATGCTTCCTGTTCACTGAGCAGCACATCACTCTTTTGTTATCATTTTACACACTGGGTGCTATTACCTGCAGATACCTGAAATGTTACCATTTACAAAGGACAGTCTTATCTTTTTGACATGAACAACCTTTTTCATTCAGTGTTTTCTGTGTGCTAGTTAAGTACCTTCTCCCTCTACTCAGAGACAGCTGTACTGCAGGGTAATTACAATGAGAAAATAAAGCCAAACCTTCCAGATGTCATCATTTTATTGTCCAAAAACATCACCTAATTTAGTGTCTTTATAAGCAAGAGTAAAAGACTCAGACAGGAATCTGTTTTCTCCAAATCTATGTAACTTCAAAACCACAACACATGTGCTTCAGAAATATTTTAAATTACCTGTGCTGTCTAACCAGGAATAGACCCTGTAACAACACTCAAAAAGAGCAAAAAACAAGGCACAGCACGAATACCGCTACAGCAGAGAACATGGTTGGAAGCAGCCTGTGGCAGTCAGGGAAAGTTAGGGAAGGAAGTGATAGTATTTCCCCTATTGCTGCTCAAAAGGGAGTGTAAAGCAGCTGTGGAGTTTCCCTTTCTGCCCTTCCTTATTTCAGATTCATGAAGCTGTGTCTGACTATAAAATTTTCCCTTCACTTTTCTATTGCTAATGATACTAAACTGGGAGGAGCTGTTGAGTCCCTTGAAGGCAGAGGGGCCCTGCAGGCAGACCTGGACAATTACAGGACTGGGCAATCACCAACTGTATGAAGTTCAACACAGACAAGTACCAGATTCTACTCCTGGGACAAGGCTGTGTAAAGGGACCTGGGGGTCCTGGCTGATGGCAAGTTGAGTATGAGTCAGAAGTGCCCTGGCAGGCAGGAGGGCCAACCATGTCCTGGGGGGCATTCAGCAAAGCATCACCAGATGGGCGAGGAAGGGGATTGTCCCACTCTGCTCTGCACTGGTGCAGCCTCTCCTTGAGCCCTGCTTGCAGTTTTGGGAGCCAAAATATAAGAAAGACATAAATCTATTAGAAAAGGTCTGAAGGAGTGCCACAAAGATGGTGAAGGGCCTAGAGAGGAATCCGTATGAGGAGCGACTGAGGGCACCTGAGTAGACAAGGGAGACCTCATCACAGTCTACAGCTTCCTCCTGAGGGGAAGAGGAGGAGCAGGCACTGATCTCTTGTCTGTGGTGACCAGTGACAGGAACTGAGGGAATGGCCTGGAGGTGTGCCAGGGGAGGTTTAGGTTGGATAAAAGGAAGAGGCTCTTCACCCAGAGGGTGGTCAGGCACTGGAACAGGTTCCCCAGAGAAGTGGTCACAGAACCAAGCCTGATGGAATTCAAGAAGTGTTTGGACAATGCTCTGAGGCACATGGTGTCATTCTTTGGGATGGTCCTATGAAAGGTCCATCATAGGGATGGTCCTATGAAAGGCCAGGAGTTGAGCCTCGATAATCCTTGTGGGTGCCTTCCAGCTCAGAATAGTCTATGATTCATTGGTTCTGTGCAGAAGTTGATCTCCCTTAAAAGTTGAATATTTATTGTTCGAAACAAATACCAAAGAAATTATGTTCAATAGAAGCCACATTCCATTTAAAACCATGGTAGAAATTAATTACTTAGAATAAAAGTTACAACATCCAACCAAAGACTTAAAAGAAATTAATCTGAAATGGAGAAGTATACCTGCAACATCCTTGGATATTAAGAATCAAAAGTAATGTCTGGGGTTTTTTTTTGAAGTAAACCTTACCAAATGCTAATTTTTGTCCTTGTATTTCATGCATGGATATCTTAATTGCAGATAACTGTCTCCCAATAGAGATATACCAGTATTTGGGGACCAGGCATTAGCCATCATCTCAATCACAAAAAATTCCAGCTGACACCTAGTCTGGAAAAGTCTGAGAGCATCACTGAGTTTTAGGATGAGCCTGTATAGTCACAAATAGAATGTCTAAAGTGAAAGTCATTTCTGGAAATTTTCCTCAAACTATCACAATAGTTCTACCTAAGTCAATGCAAGACAACCAAAGCAGAACACCTAGTAGTTCCTTTAGCAGATTATGCAGCTGACCAAGAGTAGTGATCGATGGAAAAAGAAAAAAAAAACATTCATCATAACTGTTTTGCAGCACTGGAAAGAGTTTAACTACATTTTAAGGAAAACATAATCATGTAGTGTGCATTTCTGCTAAGTGGGTTTGGGATGGTGTTCTGCACAGCTGTTTTTATTCCTCTGAATAATGGTCCTTATTCAAAGATGTCAAAATTGAGTAAGTAATAATTATGTTTGTAGGGCTGACAGCTGTTCATCTTTTCTGACATACCTCAATGCTCTTCTCATCTGCTCAAATGTATCCATGTCCCAGAAATTAGCTGCAGGACATATTTCATGTCTCTTCCCAATGGAACTGGCAATTGTCATGATTTGTGTGCAGGTGACCCTGCTTTGGTGAATTCTACAAAGCACTAAAAACAGACTGCACAAGAGAAGTTTTTCATTTTTTTTCTTAGCTGTGTTAGGCCAGACCTTGTGTGTTTTCCTCTGAATTATTAAGCTGTGGTCATAGGAGGAAGAGAGAAGCAAGATTCTGCAAATATTTTTCCCTTTTGGTATTGCAATGGAAAAAAGAAAGTAATAGCAAAACATAATGATCTTTACAGAATCAGAGAATCATACAGATTATGCTGAGTTGGATGGGATCATCAAGTCCAACTCCTGGCCCAACACAGGACCCAAGAGTCACACCGTGTGTCTGAGAATGTTGTCCAAATGCTTCTTGAACTCTGTCAGGGTTGGTGCTGTGACCACTGCCCTGGGGAGCCTGTTCCAGTGCCCAACCACCCTCTGGGGGAAAAACCTTTTCCTAATATCCAACTTAAACCTCCCCTGACACAACTTCAAGGCCATTCCCTCAGTTCCTGTCACTGGTCACCAGAGAGAAGAGATCAGTGCCTGCCCCTCATCTTCCCCTCACAAGGAAGTTGGACTGCAGTGAGGTCTCCCCTCAGTCTCCTCCAGCTGAACAGACCAAGTGCCCTCAAGTGCTCCTCATACAGTTTCTCCTCAAGGTCCTTCTCCATCTTTGTTTTCCTCCTTTACTCTTGGACTCTTAAAAAGGAATAGACAACCTTATGAAAGGCACTCCAGTCTGTGTGAGAGTGAGAATAATATCTATTAAAAAGTGAATTGGCTTAACTCAAATAATACTCAAAATACTGGTAATTAAAAAATACTTGAGGGATAACACAGTGTTGAATGTCCTTTTCCAAACAACCCTTGCCCTTCAAAGTCTGTTTCTACTCTGATGGGAAGCTCTACTAATCAGCTCTGTGTGTTAATCAGTGATACCTGCTGACAAACAAACCACCCCCTGCAGCTGTTCTTTTTTTAAACTATTCAAAAAAAAAAAAAAGCCAAAACAGTGCTGGAAAGAAAAACTTTTGAAAAGTGACCTAAAAACTCCAGTAAAAATTGATATTCTCTGTATTTATTTTCTCCCTTGGTGTCTCATTTTCTTGCTGACTGTAGTGATCTCCTGAAAACCATGAAAAGGTAGAACTCAACAATTCCGATTTTAGATTCCTTTCCCAGTAAAACCTTCAAATATTCCTTGAAAAATACCCAAACACCAATTTCCTCAGCTATCCCTGATGCTAATGTTGGGCTATAAACATGAAACCTGTCCTTACTCTGGAAAAATCTTGGGGACAATAAAGGCAGTAGGTTATAGTCTGACTTCAGTGTACACAGGACCTCAGGTATCCTTAACCACACTGAGAAACAGTGGTTGATGTGATTTTGAGGGACTGCAGAAAATGTAAAGCCCATGAAGATACAGATGAACTTGCAAGGAAAACTTTAAGATGGTTGGGGTTTGGGTAATAGAGCCCAGGAGCCTTTGTCCTCCAGGGGTGAGCTGAACACAGCTTAGGTACAGCAGAAGACATGAATCGCTCAAGGTTAAACAGGAATTTTAATAATCTCTAACATTACTTGATATTTCCTTAAGCCTACTTTATCTTAATTTTAAACTATCAGGAGATATACTGGACAGAAAATAGGGAAGGGACATGGGAGTAAATGGAAATGTACCAGACAAAAGCCATGAGAAGTTACAACGTTCCAGACCAGCTGGATTAAAACTTTATCTCAGAGACTTAGGCAAGGACAAACATTTTCCTTTGTGAAACCTGTGGGTGTTGTATTGCTATTAGTCACGGTGAGTGCCTCAGTGCGGTGAGTTAGAAGAAGTCAAACTGTCATCAAAAGTACAGAGTGCTGTGGGAAAGAGTTGATACAGTCCTTTGGCTGGCAGAATACACCCCAGACAAATAATGAAGGATTAGGCTTCTCCTGACACTTTGTAGCAGAAGAGACATATAGCTCAGGATTCATTCTGCACCACCACTGGTGTGACCTAGAACTAATTCCTTTGAAGGTAGTGGTTTACGCTGGTTTAAAACAAGAATGGGATTAATATCAAACCCTGATATTTACCATTGGCCAAATTCTCCTTGCCTGACAATACAAGCCGTACCTTTGTTTTCCCTGCTTGTGTAAGCATGAGAAACAGAAACTGGTCTGTTCATGGAATATTAAATAAATGGCACAATAAAACTGCTGTTTCTGATGTTTAATAGTGAATCCTGCTGATACCAGGGAGAGCTACAGGAGACTATTAAATCTTGATGGACATAAACTAAGAAGAGAAGCCCCCCAGATGGTTTACATCACAACAATTGTGTACAGGTCATTGAGGGTTTGATCCAATGCACAGCCACGAATGATGTCCACATTTTTGCAGTTTTGTGTAAAAGTAGCCACTCTGGAGCAAGGTCAGTCTTAACCTGCTCACACAGAAGGTCATTGTCTTCAAAAGGAAATTTTCGTGGACAAACTGGTGTTTGGTCTTAGTGAGCATTTAGCTCATGGATCCAATACTGAAGTCAGTATAGCTGTAGTCAGGATATGTAAACATTTCTCTCTTAGGAGCACTCAGCAGACCAGTGCTTGAAAAGAAATTGTGTGTGGCCTTGGACATGCTACCATATGAATACCAAGGTTGATGACAAGGTGTTTTGTGGCACGAAAACCATCCCAGAATTTCAGCCAAGAATTAGCTGACAAAGTAAATTTCTAACTGGAATTTCAGGTAGTGGAGAGAATGTTACTTCTGAGCTTCAAAAAAGAAAAAAGACAATCAGTTTTATAAACTGATATTCCAGTTGGTTAATGTTTTTTAAAAGTGACACAGTTCTAACAGTTAAATCTATGAAGAGGTTTAATGACAGGTTGAGACACTTCCCAGTGTCTAACACTCGATCCAGAGCCCACTCTGTTTGATGGAGATATCCCTCCTGGCTCTGATGGCTTTTCAAGAAGCTGCCTCCAACAATCTTACTTTGTTAGATATCAGAACACGAGTGAAACAAAGCATTTCAGATATCCTAGAGAAGCACCTGGTCTCCTTCTTGACAACAATTTTAATTTTTTTTTTCCTCTACAAGGGTGAAATCAGTTCCTACAGCGTAAGCTCTGCCACTCAGCCAGTCAGCACTGGTCAGATACACCCTTTCCGAGGTACATTCAAATGTTTCAAACTGAAAAAAAAAATAATATTTTCTTTTCTTAAAGAAAAATAAGACCCCAGCCAAGTCCCATTTTTCAAGTTATTTTCTTTTTGTTTGGATAGTGTGGTGCTGAAAACAATTAAAACCATGTCTTTAGACAGCACTATGAACACAGTAGTTGTTGATATTAAGCTGACAGCTCAAGGTTGATACTGTACAGTAACCATGTGTGTAACTTATATTAAATTCTGTGTAAAATCAAGAACAAGCTCAAATGACTTCTTCATGTTGCCATCCTCATGAACATCCACATCAATTTGTTAAAGTCAGTATAATTATTCATTAAGTTATCATAAACCTAACATGTTTGTGCAATAAATTCACAATATATCAGTATCATAAATAACCTTTTTCGTTCATTCTGGCCTTCTTTCTTACCTTCTGACATGTTCCTGTGTGGTATTTACACAAGAAAGAGAAAGCCTCTAAATCATGCCAATTATTATTTTTAAGGAGAAAAATACCACTAAAAAAAAGGTAGAACAGGGTGATTAAATACCTCACAGGGTGATATTAGAAAAAAATAAATACTGGGGAACAATGTATAGAGACAAGCACCAAAAATCTGGAGAACCAGTACAGTTTTATGGAGTGCTAGCTGTAAAAAAAAAATAAATGTGTGTGTCAGCGTGTTAAAATTTTCAGTTCTTGGCGGATTATATAAAAAAGCCCAAAACCCTCACATTTTTTCTACTTCCCCTGTAAGCAGTGAAGAGGTGCAACTACTGTATTTCTGAGGAGCTCAGACCTTTAGGTGTGCAAATGCCTTTCTTAGATTGATACATCTCTGGTGGCACCAAGAAGGGAAAATGTGGCTACTTAGAGATATTTCAGATTCTGAACACACTTAAAGCATGTGGGCAGCACATGGCAGCCCTCAGCTTCCAGTTTCCACTGAGTTCAACTGAAGTGGAAGAGTCACGGCCACTCAGATCTGCAAAATCCCTCCCTAATCCATAAATTGTCAATATGCACATCCTCAAAATTATTATAATGATAAAGCAAAATGAGGTTATTGAAGTTATTATTATGTTGTTGTTTCAAGGTTTCTCCTGTATCTAATGTAACTATTCCTCATAATAAGTTAACACGTGGTAGCTATAGATGAAACATGGTAGCTATAGATGATACATGGTAGCTACAGATGAAACAAGAGAACAACTGATTTCTTCCTCTCTGTAGCAACTCCTTCCTTATTTGAAGGCTGTCATAGCTGTCCCTTCAGCTTCCTCTATCTTACAGAAGATAGGTGAGCAGGACCCACTAAGACTGAAAAGAGTATATTTAAGGATCATCAGTGCTTTGTTGGGAGAAGGTTAGTTTATGGGGGTTTTTTTTGAAGAAGAATAGTGTCAGTTGTTCAAGATATCATTCTAGCATTGGGAGACAAACTGCCTAAGAGTAAACGCACCACCACCCTTCTTTGGAGATAATTCTGCTGAGAAACCCAGTGAGAGATCACAGTATATATATATATATATATATATATATATCCACACAGGTATATCAGATATCTCCAAACACCTCTGTAGCAATATGACCACCTGAAACTGAATGGTTGGTACTGGTAGAGGAGATCTTTTTGCTGGTGGAAAGGACGGACATGTATTACTGATATCCTTTAGCTTCTCCCACCTGTAATATTGCACAGACCACAGAGATCTAGGAGGTGGAGTTAGAATTGTTCCCCAAAGGAAGTATGGAGTGTGCCTGTGTCTGATGTTTGCCATAAGCCTGTGCTCTGGGAGTGTCTGATGTCAGCAGATGGGGAAAGCAAGGTTGCTACTTTGCGCTTTGGACCCTGTAATGGTGATGAGCCCATAGAACAGCTCTCAAGAAGAAGTGATGTGCCAGGTCAGGTGATGAAATGTAGTAGACTTGGTAGTGTTGGGTTTATGGTTGGACTTGAGGACCTAAAGTGTCTTTGCCAATCTAAATGGTTGTATGATTCTATGATACAGGCCTGAAGTGAAGTCCCTCCCAGGACCTGAGGCTAGAATGGACTGAAGTGTGTGCAGAAGGCATGACACACATATTAAATCAAATCTCACACTATGATCACAGGAGCTGTTTCTTGCTCATGACCATGTGATCACGTTCAGGCTGGATTTGGAGATGTTAGTTCTGCCCTCCAGATTCTCACTAGATCTTCATATCGGCATACTTGAAACAATACATGTACTACTGTCACAGAATCACAGAATAAATAAGTTTGGAAAGGACTTCTGGAGATCATATATTCAAATCTACTTCCTCAAAGCAGGATCACCTCAAGCAAGTTGCTTAGGGTCTTGTCCACTCAGATTTTGGATATTTCCGAGGATGAAGACTTTACAGCATCTCTAGGCAATCTGTTATTCTTACCTTTTACCTCTTACTACAACAGTGCTCATTCACCCTTACAGTAAAAAAGATATTTTTATGTTTAAGTGGAACTTGCTGTGTTTCAATCCATGCTCATTGACTCTCATCCTGTCCCTGGGCACTGCTGAGAAGAGGTTACCTCTGTCTTCTTTACTACCCCCAGCAATGTATTTATACATAATTATCAGATTACAACCCCACACACTCCCCCACACCTTCTCATCTCCAGCCTGAACAGTCCCAGCTCTCTCAGCCTTTTCTCATTTGGCAGCCTTTCATAGGCCTTTTCTGGACTCATCCCAATATGTCCATGTCTCTCTGGTACTGGGTAGTCTAGCACTGGGCATGGCACTCCAGATGCATTTCACTAGGACTGAACAGGGAGGAAAGATAGCTTTCCTCAACCTGATGAGAATGTTCTGCCTGAGACTGTTGGCCGTCACACTGCTGGTTCATGGTCAGTTTGGTGTCCACCAGGTCCCCCAGGGCCTTCTCTGCAGAGCTGCTTTCCAGCTGTTCAGCTGCCAGTCTGTACTGGAGCAGGGGGTTATTCCCTTCTAGGTACAGAATGTTGCATTCCCTTTTTGTTGAACAGAGCTTGGGAGCAGTCTGGAGCACAAGTCTTATGAGGAGCCACTGAGGGGCTGAGGGTGTTTAACCTAGAGAAGAAGACGGCTCAGGGTAGGCCTTATAAATCTCTACAACTACTTGAAAGCAGGTTCTAGCCAGGTGGGGGTTGATCTCTTCTCCCATGTAGTAAGTGACAGAACAAGAGGAAATGGCCTAAAGCTCTGCCAGAGGAGATTTCAATTATTTCTTTACTGAAAGGGTGATCATGCACTGAAACAGGGAAGTGGAGGAGTCACCATCCCTGGAACTGTCGAAAAGGCCTGTGGATGTGCTACCTGAGGTCATGGTTTAGTGGTGAAAACAGTGGTGCTGGGTTAACAGCTGGACAGACGTTCTTAAAGGTCTTTTCCAACCTTAACAATACTGTGATTCTATGATTACATGACGTTCCTGTCAGCCCATTTCCCCAGCCCACCGAGGCCCCTCTGAATGGCAGCACAGTTATCCAGTGCACCAGTCACTCCTCCCAGTTTTGTGTTGTCTGCACATAAGGCTATTGATTTTGCTGGGAGATAGTCAGTCCCACAAGATGCTCTTAAAAACACTACAGTGATTTAAGGGGTCCCTTAGCTTGTGGAGTGTTGAAAATCTCCCTTGCTGCCTTGCTGTACTTTTAAGTTCCTAGATCACTTTGAAAAATGGGCTTTAGGTCAGATGACCTAGGGAATAATTTTTATGACCAAATATCCTTCCATGTTTTGGAGACCACAAGTTTCACATGAAGTCTGTGAGAAAATTTAGGGGTTTTCTCTGTGTGTATATGTGTTTATGATTTGGATTTTTAACCATTTCCTTATTTGTAGGGTGCTCTAATATTTTCCTTTTTCTTGTCTGAGATGCCTTGAATTGCCATTATATAATAAAGGACAGTAGCTTTGACTAAACACCTTTCAAAGTTTTCTTAAAATCTGCAATGGCTGAATCCATATTGCTGTTAGCCAGAATATGAAGGTTTGATTTCCAGATTATAGTTTAAGTTTTTAATGATAGTAATTAGAAAAAACATCTCTTAATGGTGCAATTTTTAAATTGCATCTCTAAACTATCTTTAGATATACACAAACTTTAGGAACAGAGTAAATATTATTTTGACTTGCAAATGTAATTACTGAACCTGAAAGCAAGTTACAAAAAACAGAATAAAACATGAAATTTCACAGCATTGCTTTTGCAGAGTGTTTGAATCAATATAATAGAAACATATGTAAATCTATGAATTGGTTTGAAGCTTAAAAAATTTAAATATGGAAGATAATTTGATTTTGTTACATACATTAGTTGTTTTCATATTTAAAAAAAATCAACTATGTCAAGTTAAATTACAGAAGTTTAGTGTTGCAGAAGAAAACCAGAAGTGACCTCAAATAGTCTTCCTTCTTATACATAATCAGAAGGGTTCTTTAATAAATGCACTTGGATAGACCATTTGTAAACTTAATAAGGAAGGTAGCATGTTCTGGTAGCAATCTGGCCATCAGAAGTTCTGTTAACTGCTTGAAGAGGAAAGGAACAGCCACCTTAGCAATCTTTGTACTAAGTTTATGGGCCACAGGCCATAAAGCAACTTAAACCTGTACCCACTTCTATGCATATAAGAGTTTTTCTTGAGTTTGAAATAATTGGCATAATATTAAGATACATTCGTTTACACTCCTTCTCCAAAGTCACATTACCTCTGAGACTTCTGTCCTTAAAGCTTTTAGATTTTATTGTTTTGATTGTTGATGGAATTTGAAGTAACAGAATACTTATGCTAACTATTCTATTATGAGGTAATAGCTAAGAAGAGTGGTTGTCATCAGAAAATGTACATAACTAAGCCTTAAGAATAACTAGGCACAAGTGAATTTTTACAGGAAAGAAAGTAGTAAGTTATTGGAAAAGTAATTTCTAAGCATGAAGAGCTATTAAGATTACAAGAAGATTATTGGAGGCCCTATCATTCTGTATGATCACATAGAAAATGAGAACACTTCATGTGTACTTCTGTCATTTCTTACAGCCTCTCAGGTGACTAATGGAACACAGCAGACAAAAGCAATTACATTAGCACAAATGAAATACATGTAATAAATTCTTCTCTTCCTATTATTGTCAACAAGCTGCCATTACTCTCAGGATTGGGGAGAGCATGGAAGCTGTCATAGCATCAGTCAGAGTGGCATTTGGTTACATTTTGGAAATGTCAACAAATTTTTACGGTAATGTCCTTGGGCAACATTCATATGACTCAAGATCTGCCTCAGTCTCAAAGAGGAATTTTCACTGGCTACTCTCAAGGACATTCAGATCTTGGAGGAATCTACTAAAAGTCTCTCAAACCATTTTGGGATATACTACTCCCTTAATGCTTCAAGAATAAGTTACTATATAGAATAATAGAATAGCTTAGATTGGAAAAGGTCTCTAAGATCATCAAGTCCAACCTATAACTCAGCACAGCCAGTCCACCGCTAAACCTGGCATTAAGTGCCACATGTACATATCTTTTAAATCCCTCCATAGATGGTGACTCAACCACTTCACTGGGAAGCCTGTCCCACTGCTTCACAGTCCTTTTGATGAAGAAATTTTTCCTAATATCCAATCTAAACCTCCCCTGGGGACACATTTCCTCTTGTCCTGTCTCTTGTTACCGGAGAGAAGAGAGTGAACCCCACCTGGCTACAATGTCCTTTCAGGGAGTTTTAGAGAACAATAAGATCTCCCCTGAGCCTCCTTTTCTCCAGGCTAAGCACCCTCAGCTCCCTCAGCTGCTCCTCATGACACTTGTGCTTCAGACCCTTCCTCAGTTCTGTTGCCCTTCTCTGGAGCTGCTCCAGCCCATCAGTGTCTTTCTTGTAGTGAGGAGCCCAAAACTAAATGCAGGATTCAAGGTGCATCCTCACCAGTGCTGAGTACATGGGGACAGTCACTGCCCTCTGATCTCACTGGTCACACTATAACTGACCCAGGCCCAGATGCCTTTGGCCTTTTAGGCCACCTAGGCACACGCTGGCTCATGTTCAGGTGGCTGTCAACCAGAATCCCCAAGTCCTTTTCCACTTCTATGGCATCTACTTCAACATCTTCTCAGCACAGATAGATCTTAGAGTCACTGACAGTCAGGCTGAAGTAGAATAGAATAGAATAGAATAGAATAGAATAGAATAGAATAGAATAGAATAGAATAGAATAGAATAGAATAGAATAGAATATTTCAGTTGAATGGGACTTACAACAGCCATCTTGTCCAACTGCCTGACCACTGCAGGGGCCATCAAAGTTAAAGCCTGTTATCAAGGATGTCGTTCAAATGCCTCTTAACAGTGTTGGAGTTCTGACCAGTTCTCTAGGAAGCCTGCTCTCATGTTTGAACATCCTCTCAGTAAAGAAATGCTTCCTAATGTCCATTTTGAACCTCCATCAATGCAGCTTTCAACCACCCCAACATGTCCTATCACTAGATACCAGGGAGAAGAGCTCAGCATCTCCCTTTCGTCTTTCCCTTCTCAGGAAGCTGTAGAGAGCAATGAGGTTACCCCTCAGCCTCCTCTCCTCTGAACTAGGCAAAACCAGAGTCCTTAACTGCTCCTTATAGGACATACCTGCCAAGATGAAACAGAATTATGTGGAACCAGGTCTTTTAAGAAAAAAAAAAGTTATATGCACACATTTCCACTGTATTCAATGTATTCATTTTAAAAAAAAATGTGTATGGCTGACAGAAGACAATGCTGTATTCCTCTCTTGATGCATCATAGAAGATGTCTGGTGTGCTTTACAAAAAAAAATCTCAAAGCAATTGAACATATTAGCCATGTATTACAGCAACAGAAAAAGGCAAATTTTCTAATTAAATGAAGCTCAGAAAGGTAAAATGATATGTGTGGACATGGTACTGATTCCCAATCCCTAGCTGAAATCTGTGGTGACTATTATTCCTTCCTCTAAGTGAACATGCATATCGGCACATTAAATTAGACTCATACTGAGCACATGTGGGATGATTTCTGAGTCAATTATAACCCTATTTAGTATGCTTACGAAGATTATTAACACTAATAGGCATTAGAAATACTTTCACATACAACAGAAAGTCATAGGGTAGCAGAATATGAATATCTAGATCTTGTACAGTTATTTAAATATTGCCTTGAGATCTAAGTCATTTCTTTACCTATGATCCTTTTCTCCAGAATTATAAACCACCTGCTACACAGTGTAATATAATTTAGTTCTTCTGTGCTTATTAATTCTCCTTGTTGTTATTACTATTTCTTCTTTCATTATGTTGATAGTTATGGATTGATGGATGACTCTTCTGCTGTACTAGACCCAAAACAAGGAGCACAGAATATTTAGCTCCATTGCTGAGTAGCTCTGATGTAAATGAAGCAGGAGGGTTTGAACAACGGAGAAATAATAAAGCGCCTGGAGATCGGATCCCTCCAAAGAAACAAACTGATTTTCCTAATTAAGATTCTGACACTGTTGAATGCTTCCATCGATTTCAGGAAAGGATTTCTGCATTTTATTTTTAAGGGAATGTACTGTTAAGACAAAGGAAATTAAAGATACAAGAAAATACAAAACTGGAAAGTGGTGATTAAGTCAAAATTGAAAAATAAAATTGATGTAAAAGAATTAAATAATTAAACTCAGATAGTATTTAATTTTACATTCTGTTGTCTAGATTAAAGATAAATTTATCATATAAAATCATAACACCAACATCAGCTTATTTGGAAAAAGTACAATTATTTGTTGGGGTTGTTACACTGATTTGCTTCAGCTGCTTCTCAGACTGCAGCAATGGTTAATTAATGAACTCAGCAGCCTTCCTCTCTCCTCTAGGGCTAACTGTGTGAAGCCTTGCAGCAGAAGCTGGCAAATGAAATAGCAGCACTTCTTAAAATAGTTGCTAATAAATACAACTCACATGATGAGATGTTACTCTGTCAGCCAATAGCTGCCTGGCTTTGCAGTTCGCCTGTGCACAATTCCTGATGGTTTTTGTTCTAGGTTAGGCAGCACCACAGTGGTATCTCTGTCAGCAGACCTGGGTGTTTAGAGAGATAAACATGACAGAGCTCATTCCAAGAGATTCCTGGAGGAGCTGGAAGTCCACTTTTGTGTTCTCTTTCAGAAGAAATATGGATTCAGAGCAACACTTTCCCTAAAGAGAGTCCTGAGAATTCATCTTCTCAGTTCACCTAAAAATCCTCATATCTATGGGATTCTCTATATTATACTCTCTGGGTTTTAAACCAGGTCCCTAAATCAAGCTGCTGGGAGTCTGTGAGTAAGGCAGGCCTTAATAATATCTCTTAGGAAAATCTTTAGTTCCAAGAAGTGCCAAGTACCCAGGACTTTTTATACTTGGTCTCTTTTGACCAGACAGGTCTCTTTTATCCCTGTTTTGAATGAGTGAGGCTGCTAACAAAATGCTCAAGATTCACTGCAGCACTAAACCAGTCATTTGCATTCACCTCCTTCCTTGGGCCAGATTGAAACTCTCCAGTCCTTTCTGCACTGGAGGTAGGTACAAGCTGCACTGCACCAAGAACAAAGCAAGTGAAACAGAGTTTGTCTCTGAAGGAAGGACAAGATGAACAAAAAAAAAGGCTCAGAAGCCATGAAGCAAGGCCCGTGTGTACCTCATTTGCAGACACATGACTACTAGAGTGTAATCCAAAAGCCTGTGTTGATTACCGCTATGCTCTTGCAGATTCTTACACAACATGCAAAAAGACTCTAATGTCTCAGATTGGATATAAAATAACCAGTGTGATCAATAAGAGAAGAAACAACTATAATGGAACTATGAAAGACAGGGAGTATGTCTTAAACGTCGCTTTTGCCTAACATTTAGAGAATCATTGTGATGTTTTCCCATAAATATTTGGGTTTAAGAGTCATCATGTCAAAGAGTGGGGACCAGGCTGTACAGTACGATGGTTCGGACATGTGCTCAAGGGAATGATTTATTAACATTGTATAAAACACTACAATGTTCAGCAAGGACACCTCCAGACATGAATTCCATAATCACTTGGTTGCAGAGTCAGGATTATAATTTTCTTCTTTTCCACACTGAATCTTAACCTTTTATCTTCCCAGAAGAACAGTTGTGCTAGAAATGGGGGAAGGTTTCCTTTGGAAACTCTCTGGGGAGGTAAGAGAGACAAATTTCAGTCCTTCCTGAGGGAAAAAAGGATTTAAACCTTGGTCTGACACATCGCAAGAGCATCTTCACTACCACATTTGTTACACAACAACCTTCTCTACTGACTGACATCAGGCTGCGTGCATAATACAACTGCAAAATATGTTCCAACTAAGACAGTGTTTGGATTCTGGGTAGGCTGCCTGGTAACTTTAACATCAAGTCATTAAGGCACTTCATGAGATGCACAGAAACAGAAGGACAGTTAAGTGCAAGAAGATTACATTTAGAGAAGTGTGATCATGTACTCGTAGACTTGTAGAATACCAGGTTGAAAGGAATCTCAAGCATCAGCTACCCAGACTTTCTCGACAAAAGCAATCTAAACAAGATGGCCCACCACACTGACCAGATGAATCTTAAAAGTGTCCAGCGTGGGTGAATCCTGCACTTCCCCGGGGAGATTATTTTCATTGTGAAAATTTTTCATATAGTGCCCAATCAGAATCTCCTCAGGATTTACTTGGACCCATTACCCCTCAGCATTTTCATGTGACTCCTAAGAAGGGATTTTGATCTTCTTTGTTGCCGTCCTTTAAATACTGGAGCATGGTGAGAATGTGTCCCTTGAGCCTTCTTTTCTCAAGGCTGAACAAGCCCAGTTCTCTCAGCTTTTCTTCATATGTCAGGCTTCCCCCTCCTCTGTCATCTTTATGGCCCCTCTTCAAATTCATTCCAGCCAGTCCACATCTTTAATTGGGACCAAACCTAAACACAGTATTCCAGATGTGGCCTGGCGAGCACTGAGTAGAGTGGGATAATGACTTCTTGGTCTCTGCAGGGGATGTCCTGTTCAATGCAGCCCAGCATCGTGTTGGCTTTCTCTGCCTCAGCTGCACACAGCTCACTCATACAGAGCTGCTTGTCTAGCAGGACCCCTGGGTCCCTTTCCACAGATTTGCTCCCCAGACAGGCAGATCCCAGCCTGTGCTGCAATCCTGGATTATGTTTTCCCTGATGAAAGACTTTACACTTGTCTTTGTTGAAACTCATATGGATCTTGTCAGCCCACTCTTCCAGCCAATACAGGTCTTCCTGCAAGGTGGCTCTCCCTTCCAAAGTGTTGACTTCCCTCCTCAGTTTGTGACCATGGACAAACCTTGATCCCGTATTCCAGATCGCTTGTGAAGATATTGAGCTGTGTTGGACCCAATATCAATCCCTTGGGGACCCCATTTGTGACAGGTGGTCACTTTGAAAAGAAGCCATTTGCCACTACCTTCTGGATTTCACCTTCAGCCTGTTCCCCACCCACTGCACTGAGCAGTTGTCTGGACCATAACACATCATGTTCATGAGATGTTAACCAGGGGCCTGCAGGGATGGAGTTCCAGGGAGGAGCTGAGTAAGGATTTTCAGGTTGGGAGTTTTCGTCAACCCAAACATGAATTTAAAAGCATGATTCCTTTCTGTTTACTGAATTCCACCTTCTACATGAAACACTCTGGTTTATTTCATATATAGTCAGATATTCCAGAAATAAGGAAAATGTAAGTCCTTCTAATTACCACCTTCTCTGCCCTCTGGAAAGAGGTGAATCCCTTGAATAGTTCTAGTTTTGCCTTCCTCTCTTTCCTGTTCCAATGACATCACTCTAAGTGTTGAGAAGTGCAGTAAGAGGCTGCACTGGAGGTGTCTATACCCTTCAGTCTTCTGTACAGACTCATAAGGATCATTCAAACAAGATCTGCTGTTAATTGTCATCTCTAAGTGTGCTGCTCAGGTGTGTGATTATTTTGCATTAGATGTTGCTGGTTTGGAGCGTATGACTCTTTCTAGGCCATGAGAAACAACAAACAAGCAATAAACAAAACCTTAAAAGCAACCCAGAAATGTTCTGACAGTAGAAAAAAAATGTCACATCAAATTTAGCAAGGTGACTTTCACTGAGAGCAACCACACTAACTGTTGTAGGCTGAAACTCACTTATGAAAACAGGTTTCATTCATGTTTTTTTTCTGAGTTCCTCCATTTTGAAGGCAATTAATCATCAAATTGTAAGTATACTCAGTGCATTTGCCCTACTTAACACAACAATGATGCAGTGGCTTCAGAGAAAAGTGTATTCAGTTCTAATCTAATTATTCTGTGACCCACTGATACTGGCCAGGTGATATTACAGGATATAAAAGGAAAGCAGTTCGTAATGCAGTCTAAAATCATACAGTCAGGTTGTCCACGACAGACTATGGCAGAAAAACGAATAACAAATAATGCTACAAAAGTAACCATGAGAATAAAGGTGGAATGTTTTGATTCTAATTCTCAATTGGTAGCTAACTCTGAAATATCTTTATACTTTACAGGTTTAATAGATTTTTCACAAGCATTTGGCAGAAATTTTGAAGAGATGAGTGTGTTTTGTATATATACATATACTGATGTTATGATCAGAATTTGAAAACACGTAGCTGAAATATGCATGCAAAAGCTGTCATTTGGCATTGTAATATTATATAGATTTGTCTCTGTAGGGCTCCTTCTGACTTCATGAATTCTGTCTTTTCCTCTATTAATAACTCTGAGAGAGGGGTTGGGGAAAAAATAAGCAAGAAAAAAAATCTCCATATTAATCCACAGAACTGCCTAGACTTTGAAAGACAGATGGAAATAGAGAGAAGAGAATGAGTTTACCCAGTCTTAGTACTACCCACTTCAAGGTTATTTCTAAATGTGTTTTTAAAGTTTTACTTAATATGTGTAATTTAGGACTTGGTCCTTCAAGGTATCCCTTATGCAGGTGATTTAGTCACAAGAGTAGGCTTGCTGACTCTGGTGGAATTTTCTCATGTGAGTGAAGATTGCAAAGGCAGAGGATTAATATCCAGAGTGTGTATGTAGCTTACATAATTTCAAGCCTGCCAAAATTCATATCTATATTATCATCTGCCCATGTTACATAACATGAAGGAGCTCTGAATTATTTATTCTTCCCCATATGCCTTAAACTCATATATGGTCTTAGAAATTTTTGATTGTATACATTATTAACGAGGAAAAAGTAAGAATGAATGCAATACAAATAAAACTTTCATTTTGGGGCATATCAGAGGCAAGCACCACCCCCAGGATGGTATCTGATGAGGCACACACATCAATGCACTGCACTTGTTTATCAGTAAGATCTTGCATTTCTCATTTGCTTCAAGACACAATCTTTAGTCAAATCAGCACCAGTGCTGCCTTTACCTAGGTCATGATATCAGTTCCTTTTTCATGTTTCCCCCCCCCCCCCCCCCC